>CAKNYM010052183.1:596903-643204 GCA_932195095.1 Andricus curvator | reverse complement strand
AACAATATCTACGTTCATCAATTTTCTCTAAAGACAAACATGAATTCGACTGATTATTTGTAACGTATATTAGGAAATAATTACTTATTATTTTTTAAAGACTGCTATCGCAAATACTATGTGCATCTTAAATCTGCAAAATACATCGTTTTCCTTATGAAAATCATCATTATTGATGTTTTAAAATACAATATGATAGAATATCCGTCGATGGATTAATTCTCAAAAACAACCCTATTTTTTTGGTTACGTGCTATTCTAATTATTCAAAGTTTGGCAGCGGGTATGTAGAACTTCCAAACATTCAAAAACGGAAAAACATAAAATAAAAATAGCGTACAACTGTTTTACACAAAACAGTTATTAAATATTAGTCAAATTCTCAATATAAATACTTCAGGGTTGTGTCTAAAAAAAAAAAAAAATTTTGGTCTGTTTCCGGTTAAAAAACATTTTTCAGGTATTACAATTAAAAAACTAAACCTTAAAACCTGAAAAGTATTTCATTTCAAGTATTATATACTTAACTACAAATCAAAACACTTCTAAAGTAAAAATATTTCAACTTGAAATGAAATTGAAATGAAATTTATTAAAATTTTAATAATTTCAAATTAAAATGTAAAAGCCCTTTAATCTATGAGGCATTATTTCTTAACTCTGTTAATACCAATGAAAAATGTTGTTTACGCGACACTTCAGATAGGGGTTTTCATAACATTTCCATTGATCATAAGAATTTTTTAAAAAATACGTGACAAAAATGAAGATCAAAATCAAAAAATAAAATTTTTTTCGAACGTAGGATTCTTTTTTTGTCGAAAAAGAATGCTTAGCCTTTGTTTTAAAGTACTTTCAGATTAGAAAATAAAGAACATATTTTTTATTTCTGAAAATAAGCCATATTTTCAACGATTTATGATCTCTTAATTCCAATAAAAATATTTAAAAATGCTTACCTTCAATAGAAAGGTCATAAAGAAATTTATCGTAATTGTAGTGGAAACCAAATTTTCGAAATTGATATCAAAATAGTCATAATCGAATGGCAATTTTTTAAACTAAAGGTATTAAAAGAAAAAAAAAAACATTTTTTTGCAGTCAAAATCGAACCCTTAATTCGAAAAGAGGGCAATCTATTTTTAAACATCAATTTTTTACTTGTTTAATTCAGTGACCTATTTCTCACTGATTCAAATTAACAAACGATAACATTTTTGTTGAGAAATGATGCCTCGTATATAAGTTAATTCCTAAAAAGACTTCAAAATTAGACACGATTTGAAAAAAAACTTTTAAAATTGTACAATTTCTAAATAGTAGCCCACAATATTATGAAATTTGAAATTATAAAATTCCAAAATTGAACAAGTTAAAACAATGTTTATGAATGGGAAGCTTGAAAAATTAAGCAATTCCGAACTGCGTTTAAAATGGACATATTGTTAACTTAGGATTTTGAAACTAAGACATTAAAAATTAAGACAGTGTCTACATGTACCAAAATTTTGGTACAAATGGCCGGAATTTTTCAGTATGATTGACAAATTGTTGGAAAACTTGAAGTTCCGGCAATATAAAAATTACATGAAAAGTTTCTCCGTGTTCTTTAAAATCTGTCTGTCTGTCTGCCTTTGCCGTCGTTGTCATTTTCATCGTTGTCGTCGTCGTTGTAGTCTGTAAACACGGTAATATTTGAACGATATATCCGATGTGATTGCCCTTTCGAACACTTTATGAGGATGTGAAAGAAAGGACGAGTTCGTTAGCCAGCTATTTTGGATGAAAATTCAAAAAGTTGGAGGGAGCATTTTCAAAATTTATCAAAACATTTTTTTTTCAAGATTTAAAAATTCTATATATGGCTATTTGTTGTACTCGGATATTCAAACAATTTATTTCCAAGTCTTTTTTCGATAAAAAGAAAATTACCAGAGTCAAAGCATTTTCAAAATTCAAAAAAACAAACGAAAATGAAAATTTGAAGTCAAACAACGCACGATATGAAAAAAAGTCAAGAAGAGAAAAGCGTTGCTTTTCGCAAGCCCTACAACATAATTATAACAGCTTCTCGAATTTTCTCGAAATATTAAAAATTTTAAATTTTGATCGCACAAAAAATAATAAAAAATTGAATTTTGCGGTGAAACAAATTTATTGGGAATCACTTTTTGATAGGGCACGTAGTCAACTTTTTGGAAAAATGACACAATCTACAATAACTTTTATTTGACAACATTTTTTGCCTAAATTATATCTACAAATTTTCTTCGATTTACTTCACGCTAGGATGCGTATTATTCGTTTAAATCGTAAAAAATAATATTGAAGGTAAGCAAATTAATTTTAGGGAAAAACGTATGTTTCAATATCAATGCATATTATGAATTGTAATAATATAAATTCATTGAAACAATACATTTTTCAGAGTAGCTGAAAATAAAAGTTAGTGCAAAATAAGGAGAAAATATTGAAGTAATCATGAAAAATAGAATGTGTACATTATTTTGCAATATGTGAATAAGCAGTAACAGACAGAGGTACAGAAATAAATATAATATACATTTATTCGAGATCCGTGATGAGAATGTGTTCGTTAAAGCCGAAGGAGCTTTAACAAAAGAGAATTCACAATCGACAAATTACAGTTATCGATGCTTTGATCTTTCATTTCAAAGGATCTGTGCACAAATATATTATCCAGCGTGAAGTGCGAGAACCAACAGTCGCGGGTTTTTTGGGTTCACAATGCAACTGCTTGGTTGAAAATTAATCTGTTTTAGTTGAGGATTTAAGTCTTTCATACCAAAATGGTTTTTATTGGTTGGATTCAACTGTTTCTAATTTTAAATTACAATCTTCTGTGCTTGAAATATCAACTATTACATGTTTTGTTGAAAATTCATCTTTTTAGGTTAAAAATTAATTTTTTTTTTAAATAAAAATTTAACTATGCATCTAAAAATTCAACTGTTTTGTAGAAAGTTTGTTCTTTTTATTTGAAAACTTTTTAAGAAAATGAAAACGTAACGATTCCATTTTTGGTTAGAAGATGAACATTTCAAGGTGAAACATTCAACTATTTGGTTGAAAATTGACGTAATTTGTCGAAAAATCCTTCTTTTTTGGTAGAAAATTATTCTTGTTGTTTAAATATTTAACGGTTTTATGCAAAGATCATCTTTTTGGCTTGAAAATTGAACATTTTGGATGACATTTTTTTGTTTGTTGACTGAAAAACACTTCCTTGTTAAAATTTCAACTCTTGTGTAAAATTCGTCATTTTTATTTGAAGATTCACCTCTCTTGGTAGATATTTCATCCTTTTTATTAAAAATGCAACTTTTTGGGTAAGAATTAAACTTTTTAGTTGAGAATTAAACTTTTTTTTGAAAAATGCGTGCATTTGCTTCCTCATAGAGGAAGCTTTGTAATGGTAACATTTTCCAAAAAATTTTAATTCATTTAATTAAACCTTCCTCAATTTAAAAATGTCTAATACCATATAATTCTAAATACAAACAAAGGGGAAATACTCGTGATCGAATTCACAGCTAGTTTGTTCAAATTCCACTGTTTTTGGATTTAAAATGAAAATATTTTTGTTTTTAAAATATCAACTATTACATTTTTCATTGCGAATTCATATGTTTGTTTTGAAGATTCTATTGCTTGGTTGAAAGTTGAACCACTTTGCTAATTCACAAAAAACAGGAAGATTCTGACAAGAAACTCCCCTCTGCCCAAATCGTCCCAGGTTATTTTTGGATAACCCCTAAATAAATTCACGAAACAAATTTAGTCATCAAAAATTACTACCCCAACAAAGGGGGGTACGTAGTTCAAAATCTCAGAAAATAATTTTACGGTATTTATGCACGGCCCCTATACAGAAAAACAGATTAACAGAATTATTTGTTGAGGTGAAATACCGAATTCGAGACTGATACGTCGAAGAGCAATGAGACCAACACATGCAGCAGTATGGCCAGTAACAAAATTCTCCTGGGAGAATCTACAGTGACCCGAGTGTTGTATAGATACTCGCTCTCGCAGGAACTACCCTACAATTAGAAGGGACAAATTTGCTGGTCTGTAACAATGCTCTCCCTAAAGCGCCAACTGTGTTGGAACTGACTGCAGACGTTCTATTAGCTCTGTGATGCCACGAGTTGCGAACAACTCTCGCACAATTAACCGAGAAAATAAATTCCATGTCACTTCTAACTACAATTGAATTTTTTAACACCCTTTTCTCTTTATACGATTTCTCTTTCATCCCTACCCTGATTTTGGAAAAGAGCCAAAGGATTTTTGATGCCATTTTTTTTTTGACAAGGCAGCTATTGAATAAAACCCAGATAAAACTTTTCTTTTTTAATTTAAGAAATCGTTTCTTTAATTTCAATTAAAAATTTTTTAATTTTAAATAATGACGTTTTTCTTCTTCTTTGAATTAAAAAACTGATTTAAAAAATATTCTTTTGATTTGAATAAAGTACTAGAAAAGTGTAAGATCTAAACCAAGAAAATTGTTTCTTAAAATTTTTTTTTGTTTGTGATATATGAGTCAAAATACAGCTAAAACTTAACCAACCAAACTTCCCTTTCAGGTGAAATCAATGCTGTTACACGATCGATTTTTTCCTACCGTGAAATTTCATATTTTCACATTTTACTAACTCTCGTTGGGGGCCATGTGTAAATTACGTAAAGTTTTTTTGTTTAATATTGAACCACGTACCTTCCTTTGTGGGGGTCCGTAAATTTAAACCCCTCCAACCTATCTCACATCATTTTTACCGACAAATTTTTTTTCGTCGATTTATGAATTAACTGAGTAGTTCAAATTTCATACAAGTAGTTGAATTTACAACCAATGAAGATGTATTCACAACAACAAAATTTAATATTTGATATTTTAACTAGGAGAAGATTTTCATTTAAAATCAAAAACAGTACAAAAAAGACGAATTTTCAACAAAATAGTTGAATCGTCAAAGAACACAGATTTATTTTCTACTAAGCAGTTGCATTTTTAAACAAAAAAAATTACATTTCTACCGAAAAAGATTATTTTTTAAATCAAAAAGATGAATTCTCAATAAAATACATCAATTTTTAAACACAAGGATTAATTTGCGATCAAAAAAGTAGAATTTTTAACAAAATATATGAATTTTCAACCAAATGATTGAATCCTAAACCAAATAATTGAATTATTTAACTAAAAAAAGATCAATTTCAAACCAAAAATATAATAGGTTGATCTTTAGTTATAAAAAATGATGTTTTAACTGAGACAAATAAGAATTATCAACAAAAACTTAATAAATTTTCAACCAAAGAAATTAATTTTTAACTAAAATGAATAAACTTAGAATATTTATGTTATTTTGTCGACTAGTATAATTAATTTTTTTATTATATGAAATCGTGCCAATTACTTGGTCCAATAATTTTTGGAAAAACGAAAAAAAATCTAACTCGGCCGGGATTTGAACCCAGCACGCCACCATACATTATTGCTCTACTCATGTATTATAGCGTTCCCGGTTGAAATCGGGACCGAGAGATTTTTTCTCGTGTCTTCAAAAAAAATACTGCACCAAGTAATCCGCCTAATTTAACATCCAATTGTAATACAAATTCGAAAAAGTTCACTTTTAACCAAAAAGAAAGTGTTAACCAAACAGTTGCAGATTCAACCAAAAAGATCAAATTTGTACAAAAAGGTGAATTTCCAACCAAAAAAAAAAAAATGAAGCCTGCGATACCTGCGACATCTAAATAGGAATTTTAATAAATGATAGACTAAAGAATAATAGTTAAAATAAACATTGAAGTTCACTTCAAATACTTTTAAAATATTAGGTAGAAAGCTGGAAATCTTCTTTGAAAATGAAATGTCGGAGCACAAAACATTTTAAGTCATACAGAAATAATAGAATTGTAGGTTTGTAAAATGAGATACGTACTTTTATTAACAGAAGTTATTTTCTAAGTTTATAAAATCTTAGAAAGATTTTGGGGGAGTCGGAGCAACTCTTACGGAATCTTACATGGGTGAAGGGGAAGGGGGGGGGGGTATAATTTCAGAAAAACAACTCACGTAACTTGTGAAAACATCTTTATTTGTTTATTCATTTATTATTATTCTTTTGTGAATTTATGATTAATGTAGTTAATATTAATACTAATATTACTAGGTACTAATAATATTATTAGGTGAATTACAAGTAATATGGCTACAATTATAATAAATTGCTCTATTTGTGTACGTTTACGCACTTTAATGATATAATGAATTCTGAAGTTGATTGCCAATTACTATTCAAATAAAAATGTGAACAATCAAGGAAATCTTGAAATATTAACTTCAAGGAAACGCGTTACTTCGAAGAATCGATTTAAAATGAAACATCCCTAGTTCAGTATCACTTCATAAGTCGTCTTCTTAAATGAATTTATTTTTGCGTGATCGCTTGCTCGGCATAGGGATGTTCGATTGTTCCAAGAAGATTGATTTTCAAAGAATGTAACACCCATAGTTTCAGTATCACTTCATAAATCGTCTTCTTACATGCATAATATTTTCGAATGGTAATTTGCTTGGCGTAGGGATGTTCGCATCTTCCTAACAAACCGATTCTTTAAACAATCTTGAAGTCAAAATATCGATTTTAAAAGAAACGATCATCCTTAGTTCATTGTCACTTCGTAAGTCATTTTCTTAGATGAATGTATTTTTTGGAGGTCGTTTGCTCGGGATGCTCGAATCTTCCAAAGAGATCGATTCTTGAAACGATCTTGAATTCAAATATCGATCTCTTAACTAAAAAAGAACGATATTCAAAGAAGGGAACATGCCTAGTTTAGTATCATTTCATAAATCGTCCTCTTAAATGCATATTGTATTTGCGGATTGTCATTTTCGGCATAGAGATGTTCGCATCTTCCAAAAAGACCGATTCTTGAAACGATCTTGAATTCAAAAGATCGATCTTTTGCCTGAAAAAGATCGATTGTTAAACAATCGGTCATCCCTAGATCAGTACGACTTCATAAGTCGTCTCCTTAAATGCATTTATTTATGGATGGTCATTTGCTCGGCATAGCGTTGTTCGCATCTTCCAAACAGACCGATTCTTTAACCGATTTTGAATTCAAAAGATCGATCTTCTACCTGAAAAAGATCTATTTTCAAGAATCGATCATCCCTACTTCAGTGTCACTTAATAAATCGTCTTCTTAAATAAATATATTTGTGGATGATTGATTTTCTTGGCAACAGACCAATGGAAAGCCTTCTTGGTAAGAAAATGCATATCTTATATCTCTCCACTCTTCATTTGAAGGCTGTATAAAAAAATGGATTTTTGTTGTTGAAATTAATTTTTTTAGTTTATTGTTCCAAAAAGTGGATATATGTACAATTCATATAGCTTTGCCCAGTTTTAGGTATAAGACGCTGAAAATGTATACGTATTTAAAACTATCCCTATCCTTAACAAAAATGAAATAATGTATTTTTCCATCTAAACAAGATTTTTGTAAAAATAGACTATATCTCAAATGAAAATAAAAGAAGATCACCAAGAAATTTATTTATATTAAAAAAGCTATTCTTTGACCGTATTGCTATGCACAACTTTTTTTGATACAAACAAATTTTGTTCGAATCGAAGAAAATTTTTCTGTGTAAAAATTAAAAAATGAGTCAAGTACCTCTCATTTAATATGATGATCAAACTAGAAGTCAGAAATATAATTCTGATTTCAATTTGTTTTGTCATATTAGTAGAACAAAGAAAAAAGCGAATATGATGTCTAATGATCAAGGAGAGAAAAATAATATTATGAAGAACAAAATTATTCATTTGTATATGATTTGAAATGCATACAGACAGTAATCTGTAGAAAAAATAATATACTTTGTAATTTTTTCAATTGAGAAATTCAAGTTTTCATCAATTTTCAAAAGAATATAATTATGTTATTCGGTCAACCTGTACAATAATTGATGTACACAATTGCAGAGTTTAAAAATTCTGTAAAGCTCAGAAACCTCAATCCATTTTAAGAATCTACTGGTTTTTCCTTTGATAAGTTTAGCAAACAGGTGACTTCTCAAAATAGAGTTAGGTACTTGCCACGGACATAAACTTGCAAAGTTGAGAATATTGAATTTCAAAAGTCCTTAGAAAATTGAACATCACCAGTTCCCGTAGATTTAGACTTGAAGTTTAAAGCTGCCATAAAAGATAGTAGCCCTTGAATTCTGATACTTTAATGTTACATGAGGCTCACTTTAAATTAACTCTAGATTCAGACCTAAGTAAATTCGCGTTTCCAACGTATAGATTCTATAAATTGCCACGGGGAGCTTCAATCAGCTTCAATCTAAACAATCTTTTGTGTCAATCTTTGACACAAAAGTTTATAGGAACTTTTTCACTATATATTTTATGTATAGAAACGCACACATAACAAAAAATTTGTATTACAAAAGAATGTTTAAAAATAAAATTTTCAATTTTCAATAAAAGAGCTCGATCGATTTTTCTCATCCTTGGCTCAAAATATCTGGGCAATATCAGATAATTGAATCCTGCAGAGATTCTTTGTTGAGTAAGTATTTTCAGTAAACTTAGGGACAAAAAACCCCTATCTGCATTACAAAAGCCTCTATAGAAGACCCAGTTTAGGTTTGACACAAAAGTTTAAAGGAACTTTTTTACTACATATTTTATGTATAAAAAAATATATATAAAAATAATTAACATTTTTCATTAGAAAAAAAAAGAATCTCGTATCAAATTTTGGATTTTCAAAAAAGGGCTTGATCGATTTTTTTCCTTCTCAGCTCAAAATATCTGGGCCACATCAAAAAATTAAATCCTGCGAAGAACTGGCGTTCAGTAAGAAGTTTAAGTTGAAGTTCGTTGAGGCTCACCGTGTTGCTATTTTAGAATGTTAGAAGATCAATTTAAACATACAATAGAGGTGGTTTGAAAAATAATTTGTGTAAGAGATAAAAAAAATTATTATATAACAACTGACCTATATTTTTAGTGAAAATTAAATGGGACAGTGTCCTCAATGTATATTTTAGGAATTGATTGAGCAGTTTTTGCTATTAGTGTCAAAGATTGTGAAAAATAAGTATTTTTCACTTTTCAAATCACCTAGAGGCAAATCTAGTTATTCGATTCCAATTAAATTTTAATGAGACATCATATAAGATTCTAATCTTGTCATTTTGAAAGAATTTTCTATATCTTGCTTAATTGAAGGGATTTGATGTATTTAATGTGACCAAATCACAAACTTTATATTAAACGTTATTTTCAAAGATTCCTAAATAAATTTTAAATACATGGATTTTTCCCTAAAACTTATAATATTGCAGTTTAATTATTATAATTATTTTTATTTTTATATTTTAAGCAATAAAAGCTTGATATATGTATATAGAAAATTTTTTAAATTAAATTTATTCAGAAAAAAGATCTTCTCCTTTCGCTCCGCTGGTCTCTACCACTAAGCTGCTGGAGGGATCGGAAGAAGAACCCTTTTTCTGAATACGCTTTCTTTTTGTTATTTTATTTCTTTTCTTGTATTAAAACCTAACATCTTGCAAATGAAAGCGGATTCAGAAGAAGGATTCTTCTTTCGATCCCTCCAGTAGCTCAGTGGTAGAGCACCTGACCGGCAATCAGTTGACCTGGCGTTCGAATCCCAGCGGAGCGAACGGAGAAGACTTTTATCTGAATAATTAAAAAAAAAAAATCAATTTATAACTCCATCTAGTCTGGAAAGACGTTTAAGATTTTCTGTATCAGAGGAGATAACTTTGATCGATATTATAGATTTCCATTTTCACGGTGTGCGTAAAGATTTCTCTTCGGATTGATCGTTATCATCTCCTATGATAATATAGATTCCTAGTAAAATTGATATGTATATAGAATTCTTTATCGAATTTCAAAGAATTTATTCGCGAAAATATAGTTGCTTCATGAAATTTCAAAAATTTTCAAATATTTCAAGGTTTTTCCTCACTCTATTCTAATGATTCTGAATTATTTTGAGGTATTCAAAGGATTTTCAATCGATTTCAATGGTTTGAAAGGAATTTTAAATCTTTCTTCTCAAAAATGCTGACATGTAAGGGCTTTTTGACAGATTTCAGGGAATGATTTAATGGTTTTTCACTGAATTTTATAATAATATTTTAATCCTTTTTCAAAGAATTTGCTCACGATAAATCAAGGACTTCACAGTATTTCAGAGATTTCTTTTTCACTAATTCGAGATTATCTCCAACAATTTTTTTTAAAGCACTGAATATTCTGAACGTATAACTTCAAAATGTGACGTTATTGTAAACTAACTCCTTGACGCGCTATTTCAAAGATCCTTAAAAATATTTTAAATCCATGGATATTGGAAGATGGGAACATATGAAGTCCTATCTAATACAACGCTGATGAAGGATAATGACCTTCTAGGCATAAAACACCAACCAATTGCGACTCTCGGTTTCCATTCTCTGCCCACACACCGCCCCCCCCCCCCCCAGTAAACGAAGTTCTGGTGGTATTGACGTTACAACTAGAATCTCCACCATACGATAAATCACTACTTAACTTGGAAATGATTTCGACTCGCAAAATAAATTTTGCGCATAAAGAATAATACAAACAATAAAATAGCCTCGGAATAGACTGAAACTTTGATTGAAGAAATGCATACACACGGTGAACGCAAAGGTCAAGTTTCAGGCGATGAATGGAGACTGGGTGTTTGGAATGCTAGAGGGGTGAATGATCTTAAGGTAAGAGAACTACGAGAAAGTAGGCACGTAAGGAAACTAGATATTTTATGTGTACCTGAGACGAAGAAAAAGGTTTCGAAAGTAGAAACATAGAAAATGTGATGTTGAAAGGCGGTTTTGAAATATAGTCAGGAGTAGGTAGTGAATCACATGGTAGTCAAGGGGCCGGTTTAATTATGAATGAAAAAGCAAGACAGCATCTCAAAGATAAGGACTTTGTATCTCCCAGATTGTTGTGGGCTAGAATGAAGGTAGGAATCAGAAGATTATTTATCATAGCGTGCTACGCCCCAGTTAATAGTGATCCGAGACAAGTCAAAGGCGCCCTCTGGGACACTTTCAATGATACAATAAGTACTTGCGATAAAGGTGAAGGGTCAGCGTCCAACGTCAGGATACAGATACAGAAAGGGTGCTAGGTAATTTTGGGGATCCAACAAGAAAAAATTATAACGGGGAAAAATTAGTAAGCTTATGTTTAGAAAAGGGCCTATTTATTACCAATACTTGGTTTCGATATAAAATGATCCATACGTACAGCTGGTGCAAAGGAAATAATCGCAGTATAATTGACTTGGTTATTGCAAATGAAAGACTAAGGAGAACTAGTAAAAGATACAAGAGTCATGAGGGGTTCCGAATGCAATACTGATCATTACCTCCTAGTCTCCAAAATAAACTTAAGGCGAGGATGGAGAAGAAAGAGAAAAAAAAACGAAACAAATGCGAATCAAGATTGAAAATTTACAAAAACCGGAAGTGCGAATAGATTTTCAGAATAAGATAAACGAACGCATAGCTGAGGCAACTTGAGAGGCGCTTAGAAGCAATAAAGATACAGATGTCGCTTGGACTATGTTACGGGATATTATTGTTAAAACTGCGACCGAAGTGTGTGGTACGGCGGTTGTAGGAAGAAAATCTGGTGATGCATGGTGGAATGATGGAATTGAAGCAGCCCGGCAAGAAAAGAAAGAAGCGTACAAGAGAACGTTGAACATCACAGGTCTTAGCGATGAGGAGAGAAACAGACTTGAAAATGATTACAAACACAAAAAGAGGAAAGGTAAACGACTATTCAAGGGAAGTAAAGATAAAATCAGAACAGACGAAGAGAAGAAAATACAAAACGACTTTGAAGGAAGGATGAAACTATTATTTAAAAAGATGAAGGAAAGTAAAAGTACAGAGTTTGTCAACATGAGAAACAGCAAAGGTGAAATTCTATATGATACAGACGGGATAGTAGACGCTTTAAAAGACTCTTTTGAAGAATTATTAGGAGGTGAAGATATAGGGCAACAGAACTGCAAAATAGAACATAATGCATTAGAAAACCCAATTGAGAAAGTCTGCGTCACTGAGGTTAGAGATATAATTAAGAACTCAAAGAACGGTAAGGGGTCGTGCATGAATTACGTAATACTTTTTTTTTGGGGGGGGGGGGGTCTAGCTTAGTGTTACATAATGGTTAAAAACTACAGGGACAAGTCAGAAAAAGCGTTACATAGGGGGGGGGGGTTCAAAATTGTCGGAAAATTGTGTTACGTAATTTATGCACGACCCCTAAGGCTGCTGGTGTAGACAGTATTATCGCTGAAATGCTTAAATACGGTGGCAAGTACATACCTCACAGGTTGTGCGAATTGATAAATTTATGTATCGAGACGGGAAAAGTCCCAGGCGATTGGAGAAAGGCGATTATCGTACCAGTATACAATAGAAAGGGAGATAAAAGAAACTACAATAATTACAGAGGTATCAGCTTATTATGTACCGTAAGTAAAATATACTTAAAAATACTTATTTGTATTATTTGAAAAAAGCTCGAGAGTAGGAAAGAAAGTTTTCTGTGCATTTGTTGTCCTAAAAAAGCATTTGACAAGGTAAATAAAAGTAAACTTTGGGAAGTCCTTAAGTAATACGGAATCAGTGGATGGCTCCTACAAGCAATAAAAACAATATATACAGCTAGTAAAGCGAGTGTAAGGGTTAATGGGAAACTGAGTGACTGATTCGATATGATGCAAGGCGTGAAACAAGGATGCGTTATGTCCTCATGGCTATTCGTCATATTTATGGATAAGTGTCTAAGAATGGTCCTCTTCGAAGAAGAAGATGTAGATCTCGAAACAGTGAAGGCACGTGGGTTAGCCTTCGCAGATAACAAGATTGTTATGGCAGAATCAACCGAGGACTTGCAAAGAATGTTGAATAAACTTCATACATGCATGACAAACATGGGCCTCAAAATTAACGTAAATAAAACGAAAATTATGGTGTTTGAAGGAAAAAGTGAGAAAACAATGTGCAACAACATTTCTAGATAAAAAATATAAATCCATGCTATCATTTTCAATACTCTGAACTAAAACTACTTCTTTATTCTTTCAATACACATGAAGAAAAATATTTAAAATAAAATTGTCCGTCTTCCAATTCAGTATACAAATTTTAAATAAAAAGGTCCCCCCTCTAATCTGAATGTTAAAAATACCAAATGTTCCTGTCGTAGTTCTGACAAAAATTATGAAAAGAAAAAATGTCCTCTTTTAATTCAGAAAAAAAGAACAGAATCTTAATTCCGTCCAAATCAATGAAAATTATGAAAAGAAATTAGGGCCTCTTGCAGTACACAAAAATTTAAAAACAAAAATGTTCTCCCCTTGAACGCAATAAAAAGCTTACATCAAATTTCCTTGTTCCTCGTTCAATTGTTATTTATACATCAAAAATCTAAACTTTCACTTAAAAATTCAAAATTCAAAAATGAAAGAATTAAAATTAAAACATTCAAAATTTAAATTTAGCACTCTGAAATTTCCAGTATTCCAGGCTTTCTATTTCAAACAATTCAGTTTCAAATTGTTTAAAGTTTGAGTATTTCATTTATGTTTGCTAATTTTAAATGAAAATTCAAATATTGCTAAATATTCAAAAAAAATTTTTTTTTTATTTGAATATTTTCAAATTGAATGGGTTAAAAATGGAATATTTTAGACTAATGCAATATTTAAATAGGCTTTCAAATTGAATTAAGACTTTTTGAAGTAAAATATTTTAGAATTACGCATTATAAACTGAATTATTTCATAATTGAAAGAGTTAACAATTTCACTTAACATTTTAAAAAATCTGCCCACCGCGCGTGCACATTCTCACCGCGCGCTGCGCGCCCGGCTCCCATCGCTCTCAAGTTTGAGCGCGCCTAGGGCGCGCCTCTGTTGAATCTCGCGGTTTGCGTTATTTCATGGTACTTCGCCCACATTTTTTCATAGGATTTTTAAAATAAAAAGTAAAACCATCGACAACTGAAATTCAGTGATTGTGAATTCTCTTTTGTTAAAGTTCCTTCGGCTTTAACGAACACATTCTCATCACGCGCCTCGTGAGGAGAAAGGTCAAAAGCAAATTTTGTGAATTCTCTTTTGCTAAAGCTCTTTCGGCTTCAACGAACACATTCTCATCACGTGCCTCGTGGTGACAAAGGTCAAAAGCAAATTTTTAGATCTAATTTAGGCAAAAAAATTGGTTATTAAGCATGTTATTTTATTATTAAGCATGTTATTTTACCTTGCGTCTTTTTTTCAAAGATTTGATTTGCTTATTTGTAATATCATTTTTCACGATTAAAACAAAAACTAAGCATCTTATCAAAAAATAATTTATAAAAAATTCGTGTATCTTTTTTTGGTGAAAAGCTTTTGTCTATTCACTCTTTCGTATCTTGTGCCGTTTTTTTAGAAAATTTTTTTTTTCAATTTTATTTTTACGAATAAAACAAAAACTACGCGTCCTATCAACAAATTATTTATAAAAAATGTGTAGATCTCTCTTGAGTTAAAAACTTTTTTCTATTCATTTTTTGAATCTTGTGTTGGTTTTCCAAAAAGTTTATTTTTTAATTTTCAATCCTAGTTTTTGCGATGAAACAAACAACGTGTCCTATTAAAAAATGATCACAACAAATGTTTAGGTCTTTTTTTGGATGACCAAATATCGTTTATTCATTTTTTTCATATCTTGCAGTTTTACTGAAAAATGGAAGTTTTTATTTTAATTAGCGTTTTTCACGATTAAAACGAAAAATATGTGCCTTATCAAAAAAATTGATTCGAAGCAATTTGTTTATCTTTCCAAGATGAAAAATTTGGCTCCTTAACATTTTTTCATATCTCGTATAATTTTCCTGAACCGTTGCGAACCGTTGGTCAAAAATCGCTAGTTGACGAACGAGTTCTTTCTTTTTATACCTTAAAAATGTATGCCAAAGTGACAGACACTTTCGTAAAAATATTTTTTTATGAGTCGGGGGGTCTCAAAACGTGGAGATTTGATGAAACCCGACGAAATCAAATTTTACATAAAACTGATACCTTCTCATGAGGATGAGAATATAAAAGATGAACTCAAACTTATCTTCTACAAATTGGTAAAATTACCAGTCAAATAAATTGACCGTCATTTCCCAGTTTTTCCCGACCCCTAGAGTTTCAAATGACCCATAAATGTCTGCTACTCATGAGCAAGCTGATGAGTTCCAAAGTCAGCCGGAAGTTTCTAGAATAGCTATTTTCTCTTTTTACAGTCTCTGTTAAGTCAGAGTAAGAAAAAGTCGTAATGTTTACTGATCTTAACACATCTTGAAAAGTGCGGGGAATCGGAAATATTTGAAGAAGCGACACGGAATACAAGCAAACTGAGAAAATAGACGAAGTAGCCCCTGTATAAGCTTGCATTGTCTCGAGAAAACAAAAGGTAGATAGCTTACGCCCCGCATTCAAAAGCTCAAAGTCTCAAGCGTTCCTCTCACCCTCTCATATTTTCTCGGTCCCTCTGTCCTTCTTTGTCCTTCATTCACTCGCTCACTTGTCCTTCCTTCGCATCACCCGTTCAGCGGTCTTACTCAGAGCCCTGTAGAGGTGACACAGTCTCCTCCAGCTTGGAGACACGGTCGATCTTTTGCTGGAAGAGAAATTTTTTCATGAAACTTCTCACCGACATCATTACAGATTCCCAGTTTCAACAACTTCTTAGAGTTATAAGGACAAACTTTTAAATCGAATTGTGTAAGGTTTTTGGTTATTCAAATTTCTCCACCTGGTTTCGGAATCTTCTCTTCTCATAACTTTAGTGGAATTTATTCAAATTTTCCACAAGAATCTCAGCAGGGATTCATGTATGCAGTTGCTCATTCTCTTTCTCATTATCAGTGGTTACACTTTCCAAGTTTTACCCCTTCAAATTTCACCATATTCTCACCGTAAAATTCCCTCCTTTCTTGCATGAAAAAGTCGTAATAGCGATTCAGTAGTTCAATTTTGGGCAAAAAATGAGATTTTTTCAAAAATCATATGGGTATCTCATGAATATTAAACGGAGGTACCCTCTTGCATTAGCGCCTTATATTTAGCAAGTTTTCTGGTCATTTTGTTGTTAATTTTTTTGTAGCTTTGAAAAATCTGTTGAATACTTACACAAAAATGACTATCCGAAAAATCTACTTTTCCTGCTTTTGTTTCCTTCAACGTTTTAGTTTGTTTCTAATCAATTTTTAGCAGTTGAAACTTCTAAGATATTTCAAACATTTTTTAATGTCAGCTAAAAAAGATTATAATGTAAAAATAATGTAGTTTCATACTTGACCGATTACTTGTACGAAAAATTCCGCAATACTAGTTAGTGCCTTTTTGAAAATATGCGGTTTGCTTACATATAAAATCAAGTCATACAACAATTAACTCCAAATTAATTATATTTTATTAGAGGGTCCTAATATACGCTACTTTTATGCATATTATTTTTGATTTCCCAAATTTTGTTTCTACAATAAAAACTAACATACTATTTAATATCTGATACTAATATAAAATATATATGAATATGAATATAAATAAATATAAAAAAATATATAAAAAACTAAATACTAATATCTAATACTAACAAATAATATCTAATCTAATAATCTAATACGCCTTTTCACTGACTTTATTACATATTTTGAAAGTATTTCAAATTTAACAATATTCCTATTAATTTATCGCAGGCTTCACAGTCTTTTCCCTATTCCCCTATTTTTCACCTTTTTCCACCTAATTGCGAACTGAATTTACAGAACCCAATAAGAAAATTCATCTATTCTTGGTTTACAATTCTGCTATTATATTTTTGGTTGAGAATTCATCTCTTCTGATTAGCAATTTTATTATTTGGTTGAAAATTGAATTTTACTGTCGAAAATTCAAAAACTTCAAAAACTTCAAAAACCTTTTTGGTTGAAAATTCATAATTTTGGGTTGAATATTCAACTATTTGGATGACAATTTTAATATATGATGTAAAATTAACTTTTTTGTGGAAGAAACGGCTTTTTGGCTTGAAAATTCAACAGGTAGGTTGACATTTTGTTCTTTCTTGCCTGAAAAATCTGTCTTGGTGGTAAATTATTTCTTGATTGAAAATTTAGCTCTTTTGTTGAAAGTTTTTCTGTTTTTTATTGAAAATTTAAGCCGTTTTCGGTTAGAATATCAACCATTACAATTTTTGTTAAGAATTAATCTTTTTTGGTTGAAATTTCAACTGTTTTTTCATTTAAAATTAGAAAATTTTTGGATAAATTATTAACTATAACATTTTTAGTTGAGAATTCACCTTTCTTGGTTGAAAATTTTATTATTTGATTGGCAAGTTAATTATTTTGTTGGAAATTGCAAAATTTCATTAAAAAGTCTTCCTTTTTTGTTGAAAATCTATATTTTTGTGACAAAAATTAAATTGTTATGTAGCTAATTAGTCTTTTTCGCTTAAAAATTCAACAATTATTTAGTAGATTTTACTACACCACAGATACCCTACAGTATATAATTAACCCTATAGTACAGTCGCTGATGACCCTGGCAGTTTATTGTGTTTTTTTTCTTTGCTAACAATCTTTCTTGATTTAAGATGTATCTGTATAGTAGAAAACTTAACTATTTTGTTGAAAATTCGTTTTTTTTTGTCAAAAATTAACTTTTTTGTTGGAAATTCAGATTTTTATGTTGAAAATTAAACTGCTTTCTGGAAGACTGGTATTTTTGGCTTGTTAATTTGACCATATGGTAAACAATTAAACTATTTGGAAAAAAGTTCAAAGATTTGATTGAAAATTAAATCTTCTGTTGAAGATTTATATTTTTCGGTTGGAAATCAAACTTTTCTTAGTCTTGTGTTCTCAGCCTTTTGCTTCCTCATAATGGTAACATTTTCCAAAAAATTTAAATTCATTTAATTAAACCTTCCTCAATTTAAAAATGTATAATACAATGTTCTAAGCAATTGTCCGGATGTGTGTGTGTGTGGATGCGTTTGATGAAATTTGGAGGGCTTATTTTCACCACTATTATCTTGAAACTGACAAAAGGATTTCTAAAAATATTTATTGCATTTTTTTAGCACTCAATAATATTTTAAAAATCGGTTTTTTATAGTAAAAATTTTTCCATTGGCAAAATTTAAAGTTGACGCAAGAATATAAAAGATTCCTTGGTTCGAGACGAATCCATTGACCAATATTAATATATTTTATTAAAGAGTAGGGAAGTTATGGTAATTTATATATTTTTAAGATCGGTTTTTTATAGTAAAACTTTTTTCATTAACATAATTCAAAGTTGATGCAAGGACAGAAAATATTTGTTGATTCGAGACGAATCGATTGACCTATAATATTGATACATTTTATTGAACAGTAAGGCAGCTATGGCAATGCCTAATATTTTAAAATACGGTTTGTTATAGTAAAACTTTTTTCTTCAACGTAATTCAAAGTTGATGCAAGAATATAAAAGATTCCTTGGTTCGAGACAAATCGATTGACCTACAATATTAATACATTTTATCAAATAGTGGGGAAGTTATGGTATTTTATATATTTTTATAATCGATTTTTATGGTAAAAAGTTTCTCATTCTCATAATTTAGAGTAGATGCGAGAATAGAAAAGTTGTGTTGATTCAAGACGAATCGATTGACCTATAACATTGATACATTTTATTGAAGAGTAAGAAAGCTATCGTAATACATAATATTTGAAAAAATCGGTTTTTTATAGTAAAACTGTTTTCACTAAGATAATTCAAAATTGATGCAAGAACAGAAAAGATTCCTTGATTCAAGGCAAATCGATTGATCTATAATATTTATACACCATATTGAAGACTAAGAAAGTTATGCTCATTTATAATATTTCAATCATCTGTTTCAAACAGAAAAACTTTTTTCATCGGCATAATTCAAAGTTGACGCATGAATAGAAAAGACTTTTTGATCCTCATTTTTTAAATAGAATGATTCTGACAATTTTTGTGAAGAAATCATAAAGCTGGGAAAGGGATAGGGTGCGAAAGAACTTTTCCCTTCCCTTTTCCACCTCGAAAAATTATAATTTCGAATACAAAATTTGATTTTTCTGATTTTTCTTTGTATTTAAAAAATTGTTTGTATTATTTTGTAAATTTCTATTTTTTAATTGATCAAAATGAAGACTTTGGTTTGTCTATGATTGAAAACAATAACTAATGCTTCCTCTATGAGGAAGCAAATACATTTGCTAACGGGAAGTAAAGTGCTCATGAAATGAGCACCGTATAATTATAAATACAAACAAAGTGGAAACACTCGAGATCGAATTCAGAGCTAGTTTGTCTTGTGAACTCAACAATTTGCTTGAATTTTTTTTTAATTCCTAACTAAAAATCTTCCTTTGCTGAAGATTCATCTCTTTGGTTGGAAATTCAACTATTTTGTGGATAATTCCTCTTTTTTGGTTAAAAATGAACTTTTTTTGTTCCAAATTCACATTTTTGAGTAGAAAATTAAACTGTTTCGTGGAAAATTCGTCTTTCTTAATTGAAAATTTTAAAATTCGGTAGAAACTACAAATATTTGGTTGAAAAGGAACTTTTCGGTAGAAAATTTATATTTTCGGGTTGGAAATTAAACTGTTTTGTAGCAAATTATTCTTTTTTTGTTTGACTATAATGGTTTGTAATTTAAAATTAAAATCTGTTTGGTTTGCATAAGAATTCATTTTCAAAGATTTTTTGTATCTCTGATTATGGATTTTGTAATAAAATTACCAAATTCAAAATGGCGAACCGGAAAGATTGGATCATTTTACTAAACAAAAAAATCGTAAAATCATCATAAGAGCATGTTATAAGAAGTTTTTGGGATCACTTATACCAAATATTTTATCAATATTATGAAATTCAAAATGGCCAACCCAAAATTGGGGTCCTCAAATAAGTAAAAAATGTATATGTTTGATTGAAAGTGTTTTTGAATCGATTTTTATTAAATTCCAAATATATATAGAACTAAAACTTGGAAACGTCTACAAAATATAAAAAAAAGAAGAGATTCTTTCATTGAGAGAACATCATTTCAATCAGAGAAAAATATTACATGGCTCTCAGTCACAAAAAAGTTTCTTTGGTGCAATAAAAATGTCTTTTGAGTCAAAGAGATTCTTTTGGTTCAAAGGAATGGTTTTTTGTTGCAATTAAAATTTTTCTCTAATTCAGAATGACTTTCTTCTTTTTGAAGATATTTTCAGTTGAACGAAAAAATTTTGTTGAAGAAACGGTTTCTTGTATTCAAGACAGATATTATTCTGAGTGCTCTCCAAATCTTCTTTATCAGTTCTGGTCAAATACCAGCTAAAATTAATAATGAATAAAATTCTCAATTTTACCGTAGCAGGCTAACCCTTAGTTAAACCCGTATACTAGAGAATAATTATTCCTCGAATTAATAAAATTTTTGCGATTTACGAAGGAAAATGTGACAATTTTTAATGGTTAAGTAATATAATGTTGTAATAAAGAATTAATCTTAATGTCGTGAATTAATTGCGTGCCTTAATTAAATATAAATTCACATTAGCATCATAAAAAATACACCGTTTTTATAGCAAAAATGTAATTTCCACTTATAAAATGAATAGTATCATAATAAAGGTTAGTGTCAATGAATAGGGTTATACCTTATTTGATTCTGTTTTATCACTTTTTGAAAATATAATGTTATTCTTTCAAATTCGTTCGAAGGTTAATTGGATAGAATCGTATCGATCGTATTGTCCTTTTTTGCCTTTTTCAACTCATACGGTTATTATTTAATTTTATTATATGTTCTCGCTCTATCAATTGATCGCCCTAGAGTTATACGACGCCATGTCCACTTTTTTTAAATATTGAACTATTATTATTTTTAGCCTCAAAAATGGTTCAACTTTGTTTCTAAACAAAATTTTTTCCTGAAATTTATTCTCTCGGCTGTTACAATTATTAATTAGAATAGTGACTTTAATTAAAAGTTAAAATTATATTCCGCCATGTCCTGTTTTGAAATGTTATAAGTGAAAAATTTCACCTTCGTAGCGCATCTTTCATATGGATAAACTAACTTCAATTTGAGAGATAACAATTTTGAAAAACGTGTTTAACCTGAAAAGTAACTATCGGAATATGACTCGGACGTCAATAATTTGGGAATAACTCATTTGATTTGAGGTATGCAATCCAATAGAATAATGTAAACTATCAATCTGTTGACCTTTTTACTTGAGATTTTCATTATAAATAGTTCATTTATAAATATGTTGTGGACATGGCGTAACCATATTTCTGAGAAAGCATGAATTTTTTAAATCTTCAATCACGTCATGTCCAAACCCAATTTCCCGCATAAGCTAAAATACTTTCGTAATGATATTAAAATTTGTGCTAATTTTTTACCGATAAACTAACTTCGACATTTGACAACGTTTTAATAAAATATAATATGATTAAACTTTGAACCTCATTCTCTCACTTTGACAGTTGAGGGACATGTGGTACGACTCGTAGACACATTTTTAAATTAATTTTATTCCGCTAATTCTGGATGGACGTTTAACAAGTTCACTTTATCTTACAGAAATATTTCAGATCTTACAAATTCTACCAAAATTTTTTGAAACTGTTAAATCTGGAGATAGAAAATCTGCGAATACACTGTTAGAATTGTAGGAATTTTCAGAGACGTGTCACTAAAGCTTTGAGCAGAAATCGTTTCTACATTTTTCTAAACAGGAACAGAAATTTTAGTAACGGTAACTGCATAAAGCTTCATTCACATGTTTCAGAAAATTGTTTATTTACGAATTTTCAGTTACTGCTATAAATTTCAAGGATTAAAAATGTTTCCGAATCATTAATTTTAATATAAAACATGTAGTCTATATTTGTCCTGACAATATAAATTTTAAGCAAATATGAGTGAAGTTTATATACACAGATTTGATTTATTGAGTATGTTATATAACCTGGATAAATACGTAGTCATACACTGCAAATGTATATTAAAAATAATGAACCAACGGAACGACTCAAAATTACAGATATAACCTATCTAGCAAAGCGGGCGTCATTTGACGTAAACAGCGGACTCACTATTCAATTAAAACCTGGATTAATGATGAATTTACGCAGCTGCTGCTAGTCACTTGCAGTCCTGATGTAACTTTTTAGAAGTTCATTCACGAGGTACATGATCACAGTGTCTTGTGACTATTTTATTGCAAAGAGAATTCGCTCATCAACCGAGCTTCTAGCTCGTTGCCTTTATTCGCGATTCCAACACTATTTTCAGTTTCTTCTTATGCAAATTTCGAATCCTTTCCACGCTTGAGATCATTCAATATCGGAAAAAATAGATTTACGGCCTCGTTATAATTCAACACAACCTTTTGCACTTCTTTGCCGCCCATGATCACAACTACCATGCTTTGTCCGCTTCTAACGCAATCGAGAAGCGAGGAACGCGCAGTTGCTAACTGCGAAATTCTTTCAGTCACGATAACTTATATTTTTGTTACCATTCAGGAATTTTAGGAAACTATTTGTAACTTTTAGATAATGTTCCTGAATGTTAATCAAAATGTAGTAAATTTACTACAAAAGCTACTGAATTTCGTTTTCAGCAACCTAATTTCGTAAATTTTAGTTACTTCAGTATCCATAATGTGTCGGAATTTTTCGAAAATTTCTAACAGTGTACAAAACCATTATGGGGTCGTCTTACATTAGCGAAGAAACTTGTTAAAAGTTAACGCTGATTAAAAATATTGTACTACATGATTGACTGGTTCAGGGCCGGCGCAGCCCATATTTTGCATGTCTGGAGTTTGGAGTTCGTAAAAGGGGTGAAAGTGGGAGGGATACATTTTATTTCTTTATTTTTTGTTTATTTCAAAGAGATGGTTCTCCGTACATCATTCCTGCAAATAAATGCGTTTATAATTTTATTTAAATCTTATTTATCCAAACAATCTTGGCGAATATGTAATATCACTAGATTTATTTAGCCGCTTTTGCCCCACTGTGCATCTTAAATACGTTTTCACCACCACCTGCACAAACATTGCAATTGCGATCTGTTAATTGTAAGTAAATTATATGAATATCAAAAAAAAATAAGGTTACCGAAACTAAACGATTGTTGAAAACTGATTTTTTATAGAATTTTTGTAGAGACATATGTTCACGATTGGCTTTCCAATTAAATATGTTTTTGTACGTGTACAATAAGGAGACACGTATTTTTTTAAATTACCATAGCGAAATTTATACATTCTTTATGGAAAGTTAAAAATTTTGAGGATAAAATAAGTCTTTTGCCATTTTTAGATTAAAAACGCGGCAATTTTTGCAGTTTACGAGATTTCAAGGTTTTTCTTATTTCAGTTTATCCAGGTTTTTGCACTCTTTCAAAATTCACAAGAAAATTCTCAAAAACCCCACCTTTTTCAGAAATTTGCAGCAATGATAGGTACTAATATAGTCGACGTACCATAAATTTTCTTGTTGGTAATTTTTTGTTTTTCAAGAGAAATTTTTTTTCGAATTCTTGTTTTTTTGCAATTTTTGAGATTTTAAGGTTTTAGTTGTTTTAGTTAGTCAAGTTTTTTTTACTCCTTTGAAACCGATAAAAATAAAATGAAAAAAGAATACAAAATGGTAAAGGTGTTTGGATTTTTTTTAAATTACAACACGTCATTTTCTCAAAATATGTAGCTACATTTTTTTCCGTTAAAGTTTTCAGGAGTATGTATACCATTAAGCTATTTCCCTTTCAGGGTAGGCGTGACACTACCCGATTCGGGTAGTGTTTCTAGGTGGATAGTTTTCTTGTAGTTATGAATAACTACAAGTCTGGGCTCACCACACCCACGATGTGCCAACAGCACTCAGTATTCTTGAATGGTCACCCATCCAACTACTAACCGCGTCCAACGCTGCTTAACTTTAGTAATCTGACGAGAACTGGGTTTTTCAGCGTGGTATGACCGTTGGAGTGATAGGTAATAAATATTTTAGACGAACTGAGTTTTAGTTTTTTCGCGGAAAAACTAAGGAAAAGTAACCAGCTTTGCCATTTTTGACGCATTATATCGTTATGCCCAATAAAATGACATTTTATTCTTTCTTTATTTATCTCGTCGGCTTTGTAAAAGTGAAAAAAAACTTGTCAAACCGAAATAAGAAAAATTTAAAATCTCACAAATTGCAAAAAGGCAAGGTTTTGAAACTGAAATTAAAAAACAATTTCCTTTCGAAAAATACAAAATCCAGCCTATTTATTCTGGAATTAACCCAATATAAGAACCAATATATTCTTCTCAAACTTATTAAACTTATGGTTTTCGGTATCGCAGTCAGTTCCCTTCTTCTTTTGAGTAGTGGTTAAGACTTTATTCTTATTTTCTATATCACAATTACTATTCTCGCTAACATTAAAAGAGCTGATGCTATTAAAGGTATTGCTATCTCCTTCTTTTATTGATGAAAGAAAATTTGCAAGAAATTATACCTGCAAATTTGAAATGTTGACAATCAAAAAGTTTCTCATCATAAATCGCCAGAATTTCTGATTTTTCTGGCTGTTCCTAACTATTCTTTAGTAGAATTTTAAATGGAATAAAAAAGAATATTTAAATAAAAAAAATAAATCGGGTTATTTTGGGAAATTGAATTTTGAAAATATTGGAAAAAAAGGTTCTTTTTTTTACTTTCCGTAAAAATAACCGGTCAAGTAAAGACCTAGGGGGCCAGTTTCAGGAAATTTTACGTAGCGTTAGTCCTGAACGCACTGGAATCTTACAGAAGATTCCGTAACGGTAGACAGTTCAACATAAAAATTAAGACATCGTCAAAAGTCATATTTGAAAATATAAAAAAAATCAAAAATGAAAATTTGAACATCTTTTTTTAGCAAAATATCGGAGAGGTTTTTTTCTTTTTATAAGTTGTGCAAGTTAATAAAAAATTGAAGAGAGGAGTGTTTGACGTTTCTCAGCCCTGTGCGGAGTATGTAAATAAATCGATAACTATTCTTTTCTAATTTTCAAATAAAGAATTATTGTACAAAAAATATATTATAAAACTTTCAATTTACGGTTTTCTGCATCACAATCTATTTCCTTCTTCCCTGGAGTGTTTACGTTTTCACTCCTATTTTGGAAATCACAATTTTTATCATCACTAATATTACAAAAGCTAAAGCTATCATCTTTCTTAAGCAGGAAAAATGGTCTAAAAGCTGCGTTTTTTATCACTTTTTCCTCCTTCGACTTCTTCTCCTTTGCTAACATTCGTGTCTGACAATCACTTCGTTTACGTCCAATCATTTTGATTTCGAAAGAGATGTTCTCACTGCAAAATGCAATCTAAAACTGAGAACTCTGGCCTAATTGTGTTTCTACTCGTGAAACAGAAATATTGTCAAAGTGACCAAAATGAGTGGAAATAACCATAATCATAGGGGGGAAATGCCGTGCCCAGACTGACGGGCTCGGGGTGGAGCCCCTGTGGAGCGACAACTTGAGAACAATAAATTTAGAACTATAAACATCCAAATTTTACAAGCCCATGGTGACGACCCATGCAAACTTGGAAGTTTAAATTCATCATCGAAGGTCAGGTACTTAGTGAAGTGCGTGAAGGGTACACAAAACAAGGTATCACCGATACCATTACCGAAAAGAGAAATCGAAAACTGACAGTGCAGAACCCAAACAAGATATATATTTTTGAAGCAAAAGTAAATTTTTTTATCTTTCCATCCAGTTTTCCATGCATGGAATTTCCATGGTTGAAGATTTATATGTCTGGAGTTCTCCATGGCATCCATGCTGGCTGCGCCGCCTGTGGACTGGTTATATTAGAACACAATTTTAAGATTTGATAAATATGACTTTTGGCCGTGTTATAAAGATTCTGCCTTACTGTGGGAAGCTTGAATCTTGCAGCACGGTTTTTGGACGGGTATTAAGAATTCATTCACGGCTACAGCTGCTCTTACTAAAAAGCCCATTAACCCAGAAAGTGGGTATACAATGGAATTATTTTTAATCTAAAGGCGAATAGTGCAAAATATATATCTCGCGAGAGACTCTACCATTGCTGCTTATGAGCCAATTACGTAAAAGAAGAGCTTTGGGATGTTCTTTTAGGAAGGAACATTTTTGAAAATAAACGTCCGTGTACAGTCTGTACAGAGAGACAGTGAGAGAGAGAGAGAGAGAGAGAGAGTAAGAGAGACAGAGAGAAGCTCTTTATAATACGAACCTCACGAAACGAGGAATCCACTTCCTATGCAAACCGTATGTATATATGCAACGGAAGCTTCGAACGACATGTTTAAGGCGGTCACAGATAAGCAGATGTAATACCACCGAGACCACTATACTATTTGAACATTGAAAGCAATGGCATTTTCAATGGAAGAGGAAAGGGTCGCTAGAATGCCTTTTCAGTTTTCACCAACATCAACCTTAGACAATTTTAAGCGATTAATGTGCACAATTCGTACATTTATAGAGGAAGATGGAGATTGTTATGTCTGGTTTCCGGGATTATTAACGAGGGGTTGAAAAGAGCTATAAACCGACCACTTTACGTTTATTGCCGGATAAAATATTCAGGGATCCTTCTCCCAGGGCGTTTTCCCTATTTTTGAAAAACTTTCCCCTTTTCCGCTTTTCTCTTCAAAAATGGGCGTATATCCCGTGTCGAAAAGTATCGGAGAATTATACGGGGTCAGGATAGATCGTCCTGACCGCAAATGTGACGCTGTCAAGACGCACAGTGGGGCAAAAAATGTCTGTAGGCAAATTCATATTCAGAAGCGATTTCTCAACCAATTCAAACGTTTTCGGTTTTAAATAAAAGCCGAGGGGCTAGTCACTACGAAATCTGGGAATCTTGAAACTATGAATGCGGATATCTGTATTAAATTCTCATAGAGTCTTCCAAGATTTCGTTGAGATTGCCGGGAGTTCCGAGATTTCCGACAATGCTCGCGATCAGAACTCACGTGGGATTCTGCAGAAACTAGGCAGCTTTCGGATTCAGTCGGCTGTTCGTTCTTACTTCTGCCCACACTTAGCAAAAGATTTCCAAGATTCCTCACAAATGCCAGATTGCTGAGAGATTTCCAAGAGTTCCTCCAAGAATTCCTTAAGATTTCCTGCGCAGCAATCTAAGATTTCTTAGTGAGTTTCCCTTCGATAAAAGCTAATTCAATTTTGCATAAATCTGTCATGGTTGATTTTGAAAAAAGTTTTCTTCTTATTTAATAACAAACATAATTTTGTTGTAAAAAGAGTACCGGTTTTCAAAAAATACTTAGATTCAATCCGAAACACCCAGAATCAATGAAACAACTATCCACAAAAGTTGTCTAATCGTTCGCAAATTATCAAAACATTTATTAGATTTGTTATAAACTAATAAGTGAGTGAACATGGATTCATGGGGATTAACAATGATTCGTCCATTGATTCGCACTACATTGAAACAATTTATAGCTAAAACCGTTTTTCAATTGAATTCGTGAAGGATAATAAACAATTTCTTATATTATATTTAAAACCAAAAACGTTTAAATTGGTGGAGAAATCACTTCTGAATATCAATTTATCCACATAGATTTTTTTGCCTAAGTGTCAGACGGTCTATTACGGCGCTGAGAAGGAATGAAACGGTTTTGTATGGTCAGACGCTGGCCTTGATAAGCTAATCTAGCGCTAGTCCGGACGAGCTAATCCAGTGCTAGTTAGTCGGTCTTGTAAAAATTTATTTTTGATGGTTGACGTTAAAAATTATTTCCAAGACTGTGTAGATGCTGCAGAAAATTCTCTGTTTTCAATGTACATTTTTCATTTTTTATACTTTTTTCTTATACTTTTGCATACATTAAAAACTCATCTTTGGTAGAAAAGTCATCTTTTTTATTTGATATCTAGTTAATTCTTTTTAATTCAGTCTATTATATTTGGAGTACAGAATTCATCTTTTCTCGTTGCAAATTTAATTATTTTGTTGCAAAATCAACTACTTGTTGAAATACTCTGTAAAAAAAATCATTTCTTTGGTTGAAAATTCATCTCTCTGATTCAAAATTTAACTATTCGATAAAAAATTAATGTTTTTGTCGAAAATTCATATTTTCAGGTTTGACAGAAAAATCTTTCTCAGTAGCTTTTTTTTTAATTTAAAAATTCATCATTTTTGGTTGAAAATGCATATGTTTGGATGAAAATTAATTTTGTTTTGGTTTCATATTAAACTATTTTGTTGAAAGTTAGTGTTTTTTGTTCCAATTCAGCTGCTTTTGTTTAAAAATTGTTATCTTTTTTGTTTGAAGTGTTAATTATTAAATTCTTCGTTTAAAATTTATCCTTATTGGTTCATAATTAATTTTTGTTGTTGAAGATCCATCTGTTTGGTTTTAAATTCGTTTATTTTTTGTTGAGAACTATTTTTTGAAACTGAAAATTGAACTATCCGATTCTCGGTTGAAAATAAATCTTCTTCAGTTGAAAAGTCAAATATCTGGTTGACAATGCAGGTATTTTGTTGAAAATTCGTCTTTTTGGTAGAAATGTAATACTCTTGTTCGAAATTTTGTATTTTTAGGTAAACAGTTTGAGTATTTTTGTAGAAAATTCAACGATTTGATTCAAAAATCGCATGTTCGGGTTGAAAGTTTAACTGCTTTGTAGAAAATGCATCATTATGGGTTAAATATTCATATTTTTGGCTTGAAATTTCAACTGCTTTATAGAAAATTCAACTTCTTTGTTGAAAATTCATAGTTTTTGTTGATAAATTCAACTGTTTTGTAGAAAATTCGTCTTTTTGACTCAAAATTTAACAGTTTGGTATAAAATTCAACTATTTGCTTGAAACCGAACTTTTTTATTAAAACTTTAAATTTTTGATTTGAAAATTAAAGTGCCTCGTAGAAGATTCATTTTTTGTACTTCAAAATTCAACAACTTTATAGAAATTTCAACTATTTTGTTCAAAATTAATATTTTTTGGTTTAAAATTCAACTGTTTCGTAGAAAATTCAACTTTTTCGTTTGAAATTCATATTTTTGGTTTAAAACTTCAACTGTTTTATAGAAAACTCGTATTTTTTGCTTTAAATTTAACAGTTTGGTTAAAATTAAACTTCTTTGACGAAAATTCAAATTTTCGGTTTAAAAATTCAATTGTTTCGTGGAAAATTCGTCTTTCTGCCTTGACGATTTCAGAATTTTGTTTATTTTTTTGTCTTGCCTGAAAAATCTTCCTTGGTAAAAAAATTAACTTTTTTGTTGAAAATTCGTCTTTTTGGTTTCAACATTGTTTTTTTTATTTCAACTCTTTTTTTTTAAATTCATCCTTTTTGTTCTTCTCTTTTGCATGAAAATCCTACTATTTAGTTGTAAATGCAACTGGTAGGTTGATAAGACAATATAGTACTACCTTAATTGCATTAAAAAGGAACCATTCCCTTATTTTCGTGAAAAATCACCATACTTCCCTTGTTTTCAGAGCATTTATAACTGTGAAGTCTGAATATTAATGTTAGAATATTAATTAATATTCTTATTAATTATATTTTGCTTAAAAAAATATTCAATAAATCAATAAAATATTTTGTAAAATTAGTTAGGTCTTTTTTTTAGATTTAGTTAAGTGAACATACTTTTTTTCTGAATCTATTAGACAATTCAGTAATAAAAGTGAAACCAGACTCCTTTTTCAAATGGGTTCATCAACAATTTGGATATCGAACTCTTTCAACATTTTCCTTGTTATTGCTCACTCTATGTTGCTACGTCGACTGAACATTTTCAGATCCGATCAATTGGATTACGACTTTCGAGTAGACAAAGCATTTTCAGGAATTAATCACTTTATATCGGCATGGCGTGATGCAAAATGAGCTTTTACACTTAACTGCTTCCCAAAAGGCTTCTATACGCGTACTTAGCTAAACGTCTAGCCGTACGAGTATCTGCGATTAAAAGCACTTTACTTACACGCCAATCTACATCTACTCGGAAGAAAATTTGTAGTTCAAACAGAAAAATACTTTAAATTAAATCAATAAAATAAAAATATAAATTAATAAAGTTAATTTGATTTTTAAAGCAGCCAACTTTAATGATATTTTTCATTAAACTCGTCACAAATATCGTTGAAAACGAGGGAATGATATTTGGAAAATCTTTAAAATAGGGACTTGGAGCATAATTTATTTTGACAATTATTATTAATAAAATTATCGAAAGCTATTATACAGCTCAAATCAAAGTATTGCAAGTCGGAATATGGCGCTAATTAAATAGGGATAATTTTGCCAGAGGTTTGAAATTTATAATTGATTTCACAATTCACGTTTCAATTGAAAAGATTAAACCAGCTTAACTGCAATTAAAATAAGTGGAATTAAAAGCAGAACTTGTTTTTGAATTTTTCTACTCTTCCAAAACTTAGATACAATATTATACCATGTCTCAAAATTTCTTAGTAACCAAAAAATTACACGTAACGTGTCAAGTTTGTATGACATTTGAAACTTACGAAGTCACCTAGTTAATTCCAAGATATGGAAACCACATACCAAACCCAAAAACACAAATTTTTAATAAACTTTATAACAAACGTGACAAACCAGACGAATTTTAAACAAAAAAGTGGAATTTTGAACCAGATAGTTGAATTTGTGACCTACAAAGATGAATGTTTAAACAACCAAGAAAGAAACAAAATTCAATCAAATCATTGCATTTTCAAGCCAAACAGTTGTATTTAGTACCAAAAAAAAAACATTTATAAAAAATGAGATGCATTTTCTACACAAAAAGACGAGTTATTGACCAAAAAGATTAATTTTTTAACAAAAAGACGAATTTTCTACAAAAAAAAAAAAAAAAGGAAATGTAAACATAGTATTTCAAATGTCAACCATATAGTAGAATTTTCAATCAATAAATATGAATTCTCGACGAAAAAAAGTAAACGCTTCGATTTTAAATATTTAGAATTCAAAGTTCTACATTTTGAAGAAATACAATTAAAAATTCTAAAACTTTGGAAATATCGAATTGAATATTATTCCATTTTTAATATTTTTATTTCACAGTTATGTAATTTTTTATGTTGTTTTGAATATGCAGTTCAATTTCAAAAGTTTACAATCCTGAATCTTCCAAATTGAAGAAATTGTAAATGTAAATAATCACAATTACAGGAGTTTGAATTGTGAAGCTCAAAACTTACATAATTTTTAATTGTAAAGTTTCAGAAATAAAAACTTGTTATTTCCAAGATTTACATTTTTAAATTCTGCAATTTTGAAGAGTTACAATTAGGCATTCTGGAATTGTTAAGATATAAAATTTAAAATTATTCAGTATTCAAGATTTATATTTTAAAGGTACATAATTTTGAAATTTTTTTTAAAAGCTCGAGTTTAAAGGTTTACAATTGAAAATTCTCCAATTTTAATGAATTATTATTTTAAATTCTTTAGTTTTTAAGATTTACAATAGATGATAAATTCATCTGGAATGTTTTGAAGATTTGAAATGGAAAATTCTTTAATTTTTAAGCTTGTCAATTGAAGATTCTTCAATATTTAATGTGTATAATAGAAAATAATGAAATTTTGCGTGCATTTTCCAAAATAATTCTACTTTGAATATTTAGAATTGAAATTTATTCAGTTTTATAGATCTGCAAATAAAAATTCTACAATTCTTAAAGTGTATAATTCATAAAGATTTTAAATGTTGTTTTTTAATAGTTTAATTTTGAAGATTTACAATTTAAAACTCTTGAATTTTAAAGATAAATAAAATCAAAGTTCTTAAATGTGAGTGATTTTTAAGATCAAAAGTCAAGACTTCTCAAATCTAAATAGTGCAAATTGAAAAAAGTTCAAACGTAAATCATGTGAATCACATAATATTTCATTACAAAGTTTCAAAATTGAAAACTCTGCAATTTTAAATATTTGCATTTCAAAGTTTTACAGTTTTAAAGAGTTACAATTGAAAATTCATGATTTGAATATTATTAATTTTTTTGGATTTATATTTTGATGTTATGAAATTTTGAATGTTTTTTTCAATATGTAGTTCAATTTTGAAGATTTACAATGGGAATTATTCAATTTTCAAGATTCGCAATTCAAAATTCTTGTATAAACAAAAATTTGTTCACTTTAATGATTTTGAAGATTGAAAGTCAAGACTTTTCACTTCTAAATCTTCCAAATTGAAGAAATTTCAAATGTTAATTATCCAAATTTCTGAATTTTTAATTGTGAAGCTTAAAACTTGAATCATTTTTAATTTTCAAAATTGAAAACTCTTCAATTTTTAAGAATTACAATTGAAAGTTCTGCAATTTTAAAGAGTTCCAATTGAAAACTCTTGAATTTTTAGGAAGTAGAATTTAAAATTATTTCATTTTAAAGATTTATATTCTAAAGATATGTAATTTCGAACGTCTTTTTTAATAGTTGGATTTGTAGATTTAACATTGAGAATTCTTCCATTTTAACGATTTTCAATTTAAAATTCTTCAATTTTTAAGATTTACTATTGGTGATTAATTAATTTTGAATGTTTATAGTTAAAAATGATGTAATTTTGAACGTTTCTTTTTTTTAATATGCAATTCAATTTTGAAGATTTACAATAAAAAATTCTTCAATTTTTAAGATTTGCAATTGAGGACTCTTTAATATTTAATGTTTATATCTAACACAAAATAATTTAATTTTGAAGATAAAAAATTGAAGTTTATTCAATTTTATAGATTTCCAATTGAAAATTCTTACTTTGTGAACAGTAAAAATGAGAGCCTTGATTTATTTTGGAAAATTCTAATAATTTTGCTTCCTCATAGAGGAAGCTTTGTAATTAATAACAACAATTTTGAGAAATTTTTTATTCATTTAATCAAACGTTTCTCAATTTAAAAATTGTCCATTACAATGTTCTTAGCAATTGTCCGGATGTTTGTGTGTGTGTGTGTATGTGTGTGTGGATATCTGTGGGGATGTGTGGATATGTCGATGACACATTTTTTTATGAACACCATAACTCGAAGACGGTTGCAGGAAAATTGATGAAATTTAGATGGCTTATTTTCAACACGAATATCTTGAAACTAACAGAAGTATTTCTAAAAATATTTATTGTATTTTTTCAGCACTTTATAATATTTAAAAAATTATTTTTTAATTGTAAAACTTTTTTTATTAGCATATAATTCAAGGTTAATGCAAGAATATAAAATATTCCTTGGTTCGAGAAGAATCGATTGACCTATAATATTGATACATTTTATCAAACAGTAAGGAAGTTATGGTAATTTATATTAAATTAAAAATCGATTTTCAAGTAAAAATGTTCTTATTCTCATAATTTAAAGTTGATACGAGAATAGAAAAGATGTGTTGATTCGATATTTGTAAAATCTGTTTTAAAAAGAAAAACTTTTTCCATAATCATAATTCAAAGTTGATACATGAATTGAAAAGACTTTTTGATCATAAACTTTCAAATAAAATAAGTCTGGCAATTTTTGTAAAAAAAATCATAAAGCTGGGAAAGGGATAAGGTGCGACAGAACTTCCCCCTTCCCTTTTCCAGCGCGAAAAATTACCATTTCAAATAAAAAATTTGATTTATCTTATTTTTCATTGTATTTTAAAAATTTTTTGTATGATTTTTTAATTTTGTATTTTTTGTAAATTTCTTCTTCTAAATTGATCAAAATGAAAACTTCAGTTTGTCCATTATTTAAAAAAATCACTGATGCTTCCTCTATGAGGAATCAAATACATTTGCTAACGGGAATCAAAGTGCTCGTGAAATGAGCACCATATAGTTATAAATACAAACAAAGTGGATACACTCCAGATCGAATTCGCAGCTAGTTTCACATATATAACATATTTTCCTTATATAAAAAAAGGAATGGTAATTTAGGAGTCTCAGGTAGTACCGTCAAACGGGGTAATTTCGGACATGTGGGGTAAATTCGTACATTCTTAAATTGATAGTTTAAATTACTTAAGGTGGGGAGGGGTAAGATAATTTTGTTACGACTTGTTACGTATGGCAGGGGAGGGTGAAAAATTGTCCAAAAGTGTGTTACGAGATTTATGGATGGCCCCTTAGAGGAAAATCAATGTTGTGAGAGCACTGATCTCCTTCGTTTTGAGAAAACAACACCTTCTTACAAAGCAAACATCTTGGTGAAGACACATGGGAGAAAGTTTGATTTATAATATCTAGAGACGAACTAAAACAGTCAACTCATGAGCACAGACAATATTACCCTAACTTTATCAGCATTGCCGGAAAGAGTTTTTTTTTCTCCTAACCAAGCTAGTACGGAAGCCAGTTCCTAAGTATCTTGATAGATGTCTATCTATTTGTTCGTAAGACGAACAGACCACAGAACGAGCGGGAAACTATTGTTTGCTGAATCTCGGATTACCTTCGTGACTGAGAGCTTTCATTCTAAAAAATTAAGTAAAAGTCCAAAGAAAGCTTTTGTGTAAAACGAAAAACGTCGAATTAATGCCACCAGCACAAAAAGGAGCGAATGGAAGTGATTAAGGAGAACGCAGAAGTACACTTTTACACAGATTATAATGGGGAATCTCTTCGAAAAAAAACTTTCGGCGCCAAGAAATGTAAATTTCTCCTGCCTACATTATTCATGTAGTCAAACGCCAATTTACTTCTTTTATACAAGCAGTCTGAAAAAACAACAAATATTTGACAAGTTTTGTTTGGGGAAACAATCTTACACAGTCAACTACTATAATGGAAATTCACACTTTTATGGTTTAATCTCCAAACCTAAATATTCAAAGTAAATGAATAATTGACCAGCACATTTTCTTACAAACACACTTTGAACTTCAGTTAACTACTCACTTGATAAATTTAAAAAGAATTTAATCGCTTTATTTGACGAGGTTTCTTTCTTTAAAATGAAACTGAATTTTTGTTGTGTATGGTAAAATATCTCGAACCCTCTAAAACTATTTTTCCCTACAAGCTATATGTCAAGGTTCTAAAATTTCAAAGAGTTCGAATTCTGATCTTTCAAACGAAAATCCGTTAAAGCGTTCCCTTAGTTATTTTATAAAACCTTTGAAAATCTATTTCCAGTCTTCACGGCACAAAATTCTCTCAAAGCAGGGAAAATAGGGCGATTTTCACAAAGATAGGGGAATAAATTATTTTAAATAAAATTAATGTCTATGTAGCATATTGAATTCAATATGAAACTCTTGAGATTTCATATCGATATATAATATTGTATATTTAACTGAATAGTTGAATTTTCAACAAAAGGAGATTAATTTGTTACCGAAAAAGATGAATTTTCAATGGAAGGGTTGTGTTTTCAAGCGAAAAAGTCGAGTTTTTTTGGATAACAGTTGCATTTTTGATAAACTAGTTTTATTTTCAACCTACAAAGATGAATTTTCAATCAAATGGTCGAATTTTCAAACAAAAAAGATTAAACTTAAACCAAAACAGTTGGATTATCAATCACATAGTTCAATCTTCAAGCCCAAAACACCAATTTTTTAGAAGACAATTGAATTTTCAACCAAGAAAGATAAATTTTCAACAAAGGACTTTTCAGGAAAATAGCTGAATAAACAAAAAATTAAACTTCCAATCAAATAGTTGAATTTTCAACCTACAAAGATGAATTTTGAACCAAGTAGTTGAACTTCAATGAAAAAAGATTAATCCTGAACGAAAAATATAGTATATTTAAATGAAGAACAGATTTTTATTTCAAATCAAAAACAGTTGAATTCAAACAAAAAAGACGAGTTTCCAACAAAGTAGTTGAATCCCTAACCAAAAAAGAATAATTTCTACCCAAAAAAAAAAAAAAGAATTTTTAATAAATGAATGAATTTTCAACCAGTAAGATTGAGTTTCTATCCAAAAAGACGAATTTACAACAAAATACATGAATTTCAACCAAATAGTTAAATTTTCAACCAAAAACGATCAATTTTGAGCCAAAAATGGAATACTTAAATTTTCGGTTTGAAAAAATGAATTTTCAACAAAATAGTTAAATAATCAATCAATAAAATGAATTTTCAACAATGTAGTTTAAAAAGTTTAAAAGGTTAAACAAAATAGTTGAATATTCAACCAAAACAGATTGATTTCCAACAAAACAACTGCATTATTAATCCAAAAAGATTCTATTCCTACGAAAAGAGATACATTTTCAAACTAAAAAGACGAATTTTTAACAAAAAACAATCAATTTTTAGCCAAAAATGGAATAGTTGAATTTTCATTAAAAAAGATTAATTTCCAAGAAAAAAACGAATTTTCAACAAAATATTTAGATCATCAACTAAAAGAGATAGATTTCCAACAAACAGATTGATTTTAAACCAAAGCGTCAAAAATAAAATAGATGAAGTTAAAAAAATTAATTTTTAATAAAATACTTAAATCCTCAACCAACAAAATGAATTTTAGGAAATTAGTTCAAATCTCACTCAAGTAGTTAAATTATCTACCAAAATAGTCGAATTCTCAAAACAAAAAAAAAACAACAAATTTTTAACCAAAAGAGATGACTTTTCAACAAAATTTTTTCATTTTCAACCGAATATTTCAACTTTCTACCAATTAGTTAAATTTTTATCCCGAAAAGAAAGTTGTGCCAAAAAACAGTCTGATGAAAGAAAAAAATATATTTTTTATGAAAAAAGTTTGAAACTCACGAAAAATAATGATATTAACAGCAGTTTTTGTGAATGCATTAGCTTTTTTTCAAGGACAACTCCAATTTGTAGGGTTTTGTTCATGAATATTTTCTGATTTCTTTTAATTGTGTCTGAATAATTTTAACTCAATTTCTTGAAAGAAATCTTTTTATTGAAAAATTTGTTTGTAATAAGATTGCACTAAATATAGCAACTTTAGAAATATATAGAAAATATTTTTGGATTATTTCTTTTTCCTATTTGTGAAATTGTAATAATCTTAATGAATTGGATTGAATCATCCATAAAATACCCTATAACTTCAATGTTTCCAATTTGAAAAAATAAGTAAATAATCTTCAACAATACTTATTTGATTAACAAATATTGTCTTTAAAAAAAATTGTTTTAACGATTTCAGCCATAGAATAATTTACTTTAAAAATTGGAAACAGTAGAACTATTGAGAATGTTTTCTCTCAACAAATAAGCCATCACTTATTAAAATGCAACCATTTTTCAAAAATTGGTAAAAAGCTATAGTACTAAAAAATTCAATTGCAAAAGACGTTGCTAAAGTACCTACTCTCTTTTTGTCAGTTTGAAAATATTTTAATTAAAAATAATGTTCTTTGTTCAAAATGACATCATGAATATTATTTTGATTCTTAAAATCATTTTTAACCGAGAGATGAATTCTGAACCAAAAATATAATAGTAGACATTCCAATTAAAAAGAATTAAGTTTCAACCAAAAATAGTTGGATTTTCCTTTTGGGTTCTATTAATTCAGCTCGCATTTAATCGAAAAAACGAGAGAAAGGAGAAGTTTCTTGAGAACAGGGGAAAACAGAGGAATTCTTGAAAAGAGGTGAATAAAGAAAAGAGTGTGAAGCTTGTATTTCTGACTGCAAAAGGAAAACTGCAAATAAGCTTCTCTTATTTGAAAAGACCGGAATTATATTGAACTAATTATATGCTGATTGTGAAATCTTGCCTTGACAAACAACTTTATGAATTTAATTCTGCGTAAGGTCCTTAGAAGACGAAGTTTGGGATTGAAATTGAATTTTTTTTTGCAGATCGACGTATACCTTACAGTATACCTTCGGATTGGAGGGCACTTTGGTACAGCAATCTCGACGAGCTACAAAGAGTCAATGAAGCGAACGACAACAACACTGTTTCGAACGAAACAGTGCAGCTGGGTGGCACCGCCTTCTTGCACTGCGAGGTTCGCAATTTGGGAGAGAGAACTGTCTCGGATGCTGAGGTAAAAAACCCTAATCGTATTAGGATCGATAAAATTGCTAAGGAAACGTGTAAAAGGAGGAACGACCCAAGACTAGAACAAACTGCCACGAATTCACCTTCTTTCCTTTCTTTATGTTCAAGAAAATGAGATTAAAACGTTACATTCTACTTAAAATTTCTATAAATCGCCGTAATTTATTTTTGATTACAATTAATCCGTCCAACCGAAAAGTTTAAGCAGGGTGGTCCCAAAACTCATTTACAAATTTCCCTGTCCTTTGTCTGATTTTTCCCTGACTAATTTTTTCTTTTCTTTTATCATTATTATTTATAGATCAAAATTCTGATCTTGTCACATTTTCAATATAGAATCTTTTATAACTTTATTATTTTCAGAGCTGCCACAGCCTAATTTAGTTGAAAAAAATAGCCCTAGTGGAAAAATCTTCTGGCAGTCTGATGTCTGATCTGGCCCAGATCTGGCGTCATCTAGACCGTCTAGTCATGACAGTCTAGTCCTGCCCAGATCTGGGACTGGTCAGCAATCCATAACACAAAAATTTCTCAGTGTCAATCAGCCAAATTTTTTTTAACATTTTCGAAAAATTGCCAGAATGTCTAAAATTATACAAAATAAGAAATAAGCATTATTCAAAATCAATTTTTTTTCTTATTGTCTTGACAGTCTAGTCTGGCCCAAATCTGGGACTGGTCCACAATCCATAACACAAAAATTTCTAAGTGTCAATCAGCAACATTTTTTAAAACATTTTCAAAAAGTTGCCAGGATGTCTAAAATTATACAAAATAAGAAATGAACACTATTCAACCCCATTTTTTTTCTTATTGTCGTGACAGTCTAGTCTGGCCCAGATCTGGGACTGTGCCGCAATCCATACCATAACAATTTCTAAGTATCAATCAGCCAAATTTTTTGAAACGTTTTCGAAAAATTGCCAGGATGTCTAAAATTATACAAAATAAGAAATAAACACTATTAAAAATCAATTTTTTTTCTTATTGTCTTGACAGTCTAGTCTGGCCCAGATCTGGGACAAGTCCGCAATCCATGCCATAAAAATTTCTAAGTGTCAATCAGACAATTTTTTTAACATTTTCGACAAATTGTCAGGATGTCTAAAATTATACAAAATAAGAAATAAACACTATTCAGAATCAATTTTTTTTCTTATTGTCTTGACAGTCTAGTCTGGCCCAGATCTGGGAATGGTCCGCAATCCATACCATAAAAATTTCTAAGTGTCAATCAGCCAAATTTTTTAAAACCTTTCCGAAAAATTGCCAGGATGTCTAAACTTACACAAAAAACAAAACTAACACTATTTAATTAAATACCTGTTTTTAGTTACATCAATTTTAATGCACCTCATTAACAGAGGAAATACTTTTAAAAATTTCATCAACATTATTTTTATTATCATGCTTGCCATAAAGTTTGCTCAGTGACTTCCATTAGGAATCGATCACATAATGCGTAACATTAAATAGGTTGGGGGGAGGAGGTTCGTGTTTCGTTACTGTCTGCTACGTGTTGGGGGGGGGAGGTATTTTTGACCCGATTACGTAACATTTTTAATTGCAATATATATTGTAAGTTTAACACTTTTTTCTTGTACAGGAATTGTACAATAAAAGTGCAAAAGAATTAAGTGAAAAGAAACTCAAAGTGAAAGGAATTATTTTCCATCAGGAATTTAATCCCAGTGGAAAGCAGAGTTGCAAATAATTATCTTTGAATTGAAATGAATTGAAAATCTAATCGATTATAATCGATTAGATTTTCAATTCAATTAGGCCTTAATTATCAATTACCTTATTTTTTCAATAGACAATTAAAATTTATTTTTTAATTGAATTTGGTTCAAATTTAATTTTTAATCGAATTTTGTTTAATTGACAATTTGAATTTGATTAATAATTAAATTTTCCGAAATTTATACAACATTTCAGTTGTTGACAAATAAATTAATAATTTAATTATTTGACAACAGACAATTGAATTCAAATTTTAATTTAAAATAGTTAAATCAAGTTTCAATCGTCAATTTGACAATTACAATTGAAATGAAATTTTAATTGTCAATTAGAATCATTTTAATTGGAAGTTAAATTTCAATTTTCAATTAAAACAATTTTAAGTAGAAACTAAATTTTAATTCTCAATTAGAAAAATTTTAATTAGAAATTAACTCTTAATTCTCAATTAGAAACATTTTTATCAGGAACTAAATTTTAATTCTCAATTAGAAAAATTTTAATTAGAAAAATTTTAATTAGAAATTAAATTTCAATTCCTAATTTAAAAAACTAGCAACACACTAGCCGCTGAATAGCGGCAGACCAGCGGCTGGCTAGACGGTCTAGCCACAAACTTTGCAAAAGTGTTACAGGTCTGGCTAGCCCCAGACTAGACCGTCTGATCTGCGCCAGATTAGAGCCTAGACGGTCTAGTCTGGGACCTGCCAACGCCAGAAGATTTTTCCACTAGGGAGTCAAAGATAATGTATTCACCTCGCGCTACGCGTTCGGACGTATTTACTTCACGCTTTACGCTCGGTTTCTTTAGGTTTTTGCACTTCGTGTTCGACTTAGATGAAAAGAAAAAGTTTATTTGCAAATATTATAAAATTATCAAAACCTCTACATATTAAGTGATTATTAAATTTGTTAAAGAGGAAATCTAATTTACTTAAGGTTCTATCGACCTTGAGGAACACATTCTCATTCAGACATTCGCGCTTCGCGCTCGATATTTGATTTGAAAATATAAAAATTTTATAATATAATATCTATTATTTTTTTTCGTCAAGATTTTTGACCAGGGTATTTACTTTAATAGTAATTTTGATGTTAATATTTTAATAATTAATATTGATTATTTTGAATTTGTGAAAAAAGGCTCTCCAGCTCCGCTGGGATTCGAGCCCAGGACTTTCAGATTGCCGGTCTGATGCTCTAACCCACTAAGCTACGGTCATTCCTTATACTTGAAAGATTTTTAATTCCAATATGAAAGTTTAAAATTTTATTTTTGATGTTAAGTTTTTTGACCAGGGTAATTACTTGAATAATAATTTTGATCTTAATTTTCTTTATCTATTGGTCCAGAATCAATATTTTTGGATATTGATTATTTTAACATTGTGAAAAAATGCTCTCTAGCTCCGCTAGGATTCGAGCCCATGTCTTTCAGTTAGCAGACCTGATGTTCTAAGCTATGGAGAGACGAGAATATTTTCTTCGCAACCTCTACAAGTTGAATTCCAATGTCATTCCTCATACTTGTAAGATTTTTAATTTCAATATGAAAGTTCAAAATTTTATTTTTGATGTTAAGGTTTTTGACCAGGCTTATTACTTTAATAATAATTTTGATGTTAATTAATTAATTAATTTTTCTCGTTTTTCCAAAAAGTTAATTTTTTTATTCAAAATGTATTTTTACAATAAAAGTTTATGACAAATTTGTAGATCTTTTTTGGTTGAAAAACTTTTGTCTATTCATCTTTTTTGTACTCTGCGTCGTTTTTCCAAAATTTATATATTTTTTTAATGTTAATATTATTTTTCACGATTGAAACAAAAATTAAGCATCCTATCAACAAAAGATTAATAAAAAATTTGTAGCTCTTTTCTGAGTGAACATCTTTTGTCTATTAATTTTTTTCTTTTTTTGTGTCATTTATCCAAAAGTTTAATTTATTTCATCCTTAAATCAGTTTTTTACAAATGAAACAAAAACTACGCATCCCATAAAGAAGTGATCAATAACAAATTTGTAGATTTTTTTTTTAGTGCACCATTTTTGTCGATTCATCTTTTTTCGTATCTTCTATAGTTTGACCTAAGAATGGAATTTTTTATTTTTCATTATCTTTGTTGCGCGATGAAAATTTGAATTTTCGGTTTTGCAAGAAAATTAGAAAAAGTCTTTTAACAATATTGTAGGGTGTTCAAAAAGAAACATTTTTCTTCTCTAGACTTTTTTTTCATGTCCTGCGTTGTTTGGCTTAAAATGTTAATTTTCGTTTGTTTTTTGGAATTTTGTAAATGCTATAACTCCCGTAATTTTTCTTCTGTCAAAAAAAGTGATGAGAATATTTTGTTCGCCTTTTTGAGTAATATTATTATCCGTCCATAGAATTTTCAATTTAAGAAAAGTGTTCTCAAAAATTTTCAAAATGTGCTCTCTTTTTCAATTTTTATCCAAAATGGCTGGCTAACGAACTTGGCCTTCATTTTAGGACACTTGAAGAGTATATCAAAGCCCAATCCAATAGGTTAATTCTTTTGAAAGTTATCGTGCTAAAAATCTAAAAATCTACAGACAGACAGACTAACAGACAGACATTTTGTTAAGACCTGTTTTTTGGGTTCAGGGGGTCTCAAAACGTGGATATTTGACAAAAACTGGGGAGGGGGGGCGGGTCAAATTTTACACAAATCTAATAGCTTTTCATTATAGGATGAGAATGTAAAAAAGTTTCGAAGCCTATTAAAACGTTAATTAAGTCGCTCAATTCTCCCCTCCCATACTTTCCCTTCACTACCCCCCTTCTTAAGCCTACTTCCCCTCCACAAAAAACCCCACCCTTCCACTACAATCCCTCCCTGCTACTTTCCCCTTCACTTCCACGAATTTTCTTCCCCTACACTTCACCTACCCTTCTTCGCCAAAATTGGAGAGAATTTAAGAGAATTTAAGGGAATTAAAAAGAATTCGACAAAATTCATAGTGAATTAAAAAAATTTGAAGTGAATTAAGAAAAATGCAAGTGAATTGAGAACAATTAATAAATATAAAAACATTAATTCTACTCAGTAAGTTTGAAACAAGTTTAGAAAAAATGTATTGAATTCCAACGAATTGCAAAAATATATTCGAAAATCTTTTGAAATCTTTGAAACCTATGATATCCCTTACTTATTGCGAATACATTCTTCAATATTTATTAAAATACCCTAAAATTCCGCGAAATTCTATGAAATCTGATATTTTATGAAATCTTCTAAAATATTTTAAAACCTTACAGGTCCTGTAAAATTTTTCCATATTTTTCGAAATTCTAGGAAATGGTTTAAAACCGCATAAAAATATATTTGAATCCCTCAAAATACTTGGGATGCTGTAAAATGCCCTAAAATATTTTAAGTCATTTGAAATCCTATTAAATTACTGAAATCAATTAAAAGTTCCTTAGAATCTATTAAAATATCCTGAAAACTCTTTTGAAATCGCTTAAAACTTTCTAAAGCTCTTGAAAATTCATAGAAATTTTGAAAAATACTCTAAAATCTTTCAAATTGTTTGAAATGCCTTTAAATTTTTTAAATCACCTAAAAATTCCTTTGAATCTCTTAATATTATTTAAAATTAGTGAAACATCTTGAAAATGCATTGGAATATTTTTATATAACCTAGAATATTTTAAACTATTTGAAATCCTATTGAATTACTGAAATAAATTGAAAATTCCTTCGAATCTTTTAAAATATACTAAAATATTCAAAATCCTTAATAATCGTTTGAAATACCTCGAAAAATTTTAGTGCTCTTAAAAATTATTTACAGCTCCAAATTTCTAAAGCTCTTGAAAATCCCTAGAAATCTTTTAGAATATCCTAACATATTTGTATTTATTTGAAATCCTGTTAAATTACTGTAATCAATTAAAAATTCCTTAGAATCTTTTCAAATATCTTAAAATATTTAGAATACTTACAACCTTTTGAGATCCCTTGAAATGTCTGGAAGCTCTTGAAAATTAGTTATGATTTACAATAATACCCTGAAATCTTTAAATTTATTGCACTCTATTAAAAATAACTTAAGGTATTTCAAATCCTGTAAAACCTTTTGAAGTCACTTGAAATTTTCTAAAGTTCTTGAAAATTTCTTGGAATTTTGAAAAAGACCTAAAAATGTTTGAAATCCTTTTAAATTCCTTCAAATTATTGAAATCAATTGAAAATTCCTAGGAATCTTTTAGAATATTATAAAATCTTAAAAATTCTTTAAAAGCTTTGTAAATATTTGAAAAAGTTTTGAAATCTTATGAAATCTCTGAATTTTTGTAAGTAAATTCTTCCGAATCCATTTTAATATCATAAGATCCCGTGAAATTATATGAAATCCGATGATATTCCCTAAAATTCTGGAAAATTTATTAAAATACCTTGAGAGCTCTAAAATCTCTTAAAATCATTGAAATCGTCTGAAATCTTGTAAATTCCCTTGGAATTTATCTTATCCCTACCTTATCCCTATATTTACCTTATAGTTTTTTAAAATACCAAAAACTATTTCAAACCCTTTGAAATACCTTCATCTTACTAAAATCTACTGAAAATTCTTCGACATCTTTTTAAATATCCGAAAGTATATCAAATCCTTTAAAATCTGTTGAAACCCCCTAAATTTTTCAAAGCTCTTGAAAATTACTCAGAATCTTTTTAATACCTTACAATCTTCAAAATCATATAGAATCAGTTCAAATTATTGAAATCTATTAAAAATACCCCAAGATATTTCAAATCCTGTAAAATCTTTAGAACTCTCTTGAAATTTTTCCAAAACCTTTGAAAATTGCTTGGAATTTTCGAAAATATCCTAATTTACTTTCTAAACATTACTTAACATTAAAAATATAATAATTGAATCTTATATCAAAAATATATATTTTTTTATTGTTTAAAGTTTCTAAAATTATTGTTTGAATTTAAAATAACAATGATTGAAACAATATATTCCTGAAAGAAATCTTTTTTCAATTATTGTTATTTTCAATTGGAACAATAATTTTAGATACTATAAAGAATAAAAATAAAATTCGCGACACTTTAAAATTCGCGAATAATAAAATTGCCGTATTGAAAAATTCCCGAACAATAAATTTTCTGAATAATAAAATTCTGAAACAATGAAATCACCGGATTATAAAACCACCGAATCATTAAATTTCCGAAAAATAAAATTCCCGAACAGTTTATAATATTACCGAATTGGAAAATTCCCGGATAATAAAATTCCTGAGGTTAATAATATTACGGAATTTGAAAATTCCCGTATAATAAAATTCCTGACAGAAAACTGCCGAATTATAAAATATTCGAACTAGGAAATTCCTGGATTATAAAATTCCCGAATATAAACAATTAAATTTTATCAACAATTAAATAATTTAATTAATTTTATAAATGAAAAAATTATTGTTCAAATTAGGGAATTTTCTAGTTCGTATATTTTATAATTCGGGAATTTTTAAATTCGGTAATATTATAAACTCTTGAGAATTTTATTTTCCGAAAATTTTTCAATTCGATGATATGACAAACTGTTCGAGAATTTTATCATTCGGAAATTCCATTTTTCGATGATTTTATTATTCAGGAATTTGACAGTGTCGGGAATTTCATTCTCCAGGATTTTTCAGTCGTTCCAGAAATTCCTTAAAATTTTTTCAATGTCTTGAGAATTCATTGGAAAATAAAAATATCCTCAAATCCTTTGAAATCCCTTAAATCTTCTTGAATCTTTCAAAGATTCTTAAAAATATCTATAAGATATTTTAAGGGATTAACAAAAATTGAAAGTGTTTTTTAAAATTTTTTAATCTTTTTGAATCCCTTGAAATTATTGAAAGCTGTTAAAAATTTATTTGGAATCGTTTGAGATACTCTAAAATATTTCATATCCTTAGAAATTCCTTGATACTTTTTGAAGCACTTGAAAATTCCTTGGAATTTTTTTAAATACCTTAAAATGTTTAAAATCCTTTGTAATTACTTTAAACGACTGAAATCTATTAGAAATTCATTGCAAGCTTTTTAAATCCCCTATTATATTTCAAATCCTCAGAAGTCTTTTGAAATTCCTTCAAACTTGTAAAATCTCTTTAAATTACGTTGAAATTTTTTTAAATACTTTAAAACATTAAGAATGCTTTGGAATCCCTTCAGTATATTGAATTCTGTTCAAAATTTAAGAAATCTGTTTTGTTAGGGATGGTTTTACCAGAAACGGTTCAACCACCTAGTT
>CAKNYM010052183.1:546940-596893 GCA_932195095.1 Andricus curvator | reverse complement strand
TACATTATAAAGCCCGGTTCACCAGGAAGTATTGTGACGACGGAACAAAATCTTTTAAAATACCCTAAAATATTTCAAAAGAATTCAAGAAAATTAAGAAATAGGTATAGATCTGAATTCAATAGCAATGGGGTAATTCATTAAAAGAAAAGTGACCATAGTGACTTTATCTTTAAAAAGTGATTTGAGAAACAAAGTGACCAAAAGTGACTGTGTGTAGCAGCCCTGATTATTCTAGACAGTTACTTACAGTGTTTCTTACAGAAAATCCCTGACTTTTGCCATTTTCATTCCAAAATCCCTGACATTTCCCTGATATCCAGGTTTTCCCTGACCTATTGTCTTATAAGACAATACAAAGTTTAATTCAGTTTCATCATATTAAAAATAAAATTTAAAATTCCTGCTTGCAGAATTTAATTATGAACGTGAATAAAATGTCTACATACCTAGTTAATACTGTAGACATTTCGAGCGTATTCCTAACTTTCTAAAATGTTTCTACACTATTCTCAATATTGCACGCAAATTAATTAAAGAGTTGTGCCTTTTGTATCTGGAGACTTTTCTAGCCAAGCAAACCCTATTGTAAAGTCTTCCAATTAAAATTACTTTCGTCGAGGGGAAATTCAAGCTTCTTTTTTTAAGGTTGATGGCAATATGATGAAAATGAACAAACGTGTAAAGGAAATAACGTAGTTAGTATAATTAGTGGTTCGGAATTTTACTTAGAAATTTTCACTTTTTTCAAAGAACTCTTATTTCCCATTGGCATTTTCAACAAAAGTATTTCCAGAATAGAAAAATAAAGTAGAAAGAAGTATTTTTTGGAAAGAAGGTTTCTCGTGAATTTTCAAGACTACATAGCATTCTTACCATTGAGAAGTCGATCTGGGTCACCGCTGAATTGGGAATTTCAATACGCACAAATATATATTCTCAGTTACCAACCACCTCACCTCGATGTCAGTTACAGTTAAACCGTTACGGGACACGTTATTAAAAAAAGTAAACTGAAGAGTTTTCTACGTAATCCAGAAATTTTATTTTAATGCCACTTCTGAAAACTCATAATATTTTTACAATCCTAATTTACGGCAAAGAACTCCATCTTAAGAAGTACTGTCACTCATAATACAAATTAAGTAGCAAGAAATGTCGTTATCTGCAAGGAAAATTCTTTTGAATAAAATATGTTTTACTGAGGTGGTGCACAAATTTTTCTCATTGTACAATTCTGATGTCACAAGTCACGAGCATTATAAATGGTTCTAAGAAAGCCCATTAGAAATTCCAAAAGGGCCATTAAGCAACATACAATTGCACTCTTAAACGCAAGCCTTACATTTTTCCTTTCAAACAACTATAGATCGAAAGAGGGCTGTGAAAACGTAACCTAGAACGGATGGCTTTTACTGGCAATGCAATTCTATAACCGGATAATTTGTCGCAATCGATAATGTCATTGATCCTAAAGAGCTTTTAAATTGACAGTCTAGAATTTCGCCTCTTTCATCTCTATTTCTGAAAGAAATCTGCTTTAAAATTTTTTCCTTACAAACGAACTTGTACCTTCAAAATAAAATGTTATTTTTAGTGCTCATAGAGATCGTTTATATGAGTGTTTGATACGTTATCATTTAAAAGTAATGGGTTAAGACTGCCCTTACTGCCTTCAAATTTTCAACGCGTTATCGTTACCGTTACTGGAAAAAATAACGCGTTACCTCAGCTTTACTTTTTCTTAATAAAATTTTTATTACGCGATTTCAAATTCCGAGAAGCTTTAGATAGTTTTTTAATTTTTTTAATTTATAGTGTTTTCAAGTCTAAAAATCATATTTCAACGTATGCAATTTAATCAAGAATTTTACACTAATAATCTGTAAACTGTTCTTATTTTACACTATTATTAATTTTAAATCACAAAATTTGCATAGAATTTTAGTCTTTTAATAATACTAGTTCTTCAAGAAGTTTATCGCTCAAGCGAAATATTTCAACAATAAAAATCAATGGTGCAAATCAGAACAATAATTCTTGCGTTACACTCAATCCTCAGAATCTCTAAACGACGATTATATGTGGTTTTTTAGATAAAATTAGGCGACACGTATATTTCCATTTTGAGAAAAAAAATCTATTTTTTTTAACCTAATTTAGAATTTCTTAATATTGCAAAAAATAAAAAAGGTGGGACTTTGCAGAAAATATTCCTTTTTTTTCAAATATTAAAAAATCACAAGAAGATTTCCTGAAAAACCCACCTTTTTTATTTTTCGCAATATTTTCTTTAAGCTTCTACTCAAGGAAGACAGCCTATCAGCTTCATGCGGGCTGATAGGATTGATATTTTTAAAGAGCAAGATGCATTTTTTGTAGAACTTTTTTATAAGTTCTATCTTTTTCGTTAAAATTTTTTTATCTATCCTTTGTTGTTTTCGAGGAAAATACGATAATTATTTTTTTTTTAATTCTCCTGACCGCGAAATGTACTTACCCCGCATACAAATTACAGAATGTATTCCTTATGTAAGACCAAATTACCAAACAAATTTGATAAAAATTATAAGTGCAGGTTCTTTGGGAAAATCTTCTTTTCATTTTTTTTAAATCTTTGCTAACTTTATTAATTTTCAACGTTTTTAAAATTTTCCGAGGGATTGCTCATTTTCTCTACAAACAGCATATTCCGTCGCTAAGAGACTCTGCAACTTGCCTGCTTTTCTTTTTAATTTGTTGTATGAGGGAGACAATTATGGGGAATCTTCTTGGGTTTTTTTTTTTCATTTAGAAGAAGCAGAAGAAAACGAAAAAAATGTCTTATTCAAATTATTTTTCTTTATTTCAAAGCATTTGTTCATTTATTTATAAAAAATAATCTGTTCGCTTATTTCGTAAGTGAGAATTGATAAAACGATAAAAAAAAATTTTACGATTAAAAAAGACTTTTGAATAGGTAACATCTTTCATTTTCTTTTGATTCGGCTATTTTTTGGATTTCCAAGTACTATATAAGTTTCGTAAACATACATTCCTACTTATACTGAGAAAAGTGAAAAAGAAATTGAATTGAAAAATATGAAAATAATTAAAATTTTCAACAGGAATAATTTTTTTCAGTTTTTGAATGCAAAAAATGTTTATCCTGACGGGAAGCATAACATATTCTCTGATTTTGAAATATTTTGAGTTGTTTTCTTCTTGTGCAAAAGAAAGTTTCCATACTGGTTTAAATATATGAGAATAATTAGGAAACTCACAAAATGTAGCATTATCAAAAATTGTATGATTTCAAATTACAGACGTATGGATAAGAAATTTTAATACAACTACACAATTTTTAATTTTGAACAGAAAAATTTTCCAATGAACTTAGGTGAAGTTATTTAAAATTCCTTATAAAAACTCAAAACATTTATTAAATTACAAAAATAGCGTTCATTTTTTGTAAAAATTAAAAATTGAATTCTTTAAAAAAGGCTATCTTTTTCTTAATTTTTTCAAAATTTATTGTAATACGAGGGAAATATCGTGTAAGTTTCGTCCTTGCTAAGCTATTCTTTCATACACAAAAGCTTATTTGTTATAATATATAAAATAAATTTTTGAAAATATTACTCATGCTATTTTGGCAATTTCAAAAATTGTTGAAGTTTCTTCAAGAAACTTCATAGAGTGTAGATTGCTCTACATGCTTTTAAAAAGTTTAATATTGTCTTTTTTTTCTCAAAATAAAACTTTTGAAAGAAAATGTTTAATAGTTTCACAATTCCTCTAAATATTCAAGTAAACCAAGTTCATGGAAAAAAATTTTGTTAAAAAAATGCATCTCTCATATTTTACCTACGAGAACCATATATTTGAGCCCCAAACAATTCCGTGATATCACCAGGTCTATACTGCCCGATTTTATATTAAATCGTTTTATTATATTTCAAATTAAAATCCTTTGCAGTGCAACAATTTGTTATTCAAATTCCTCAATACTCGGCTTTTTTTCAAATTAGAATAAATTTAATTTAAAATGTCTCATTCTTCAATTTTGATAAAATAACTCAATCAGGTCACTTTTCTTCTTCATAAATGAAATCGCATTTCTTGAAAAAATTATGTATGGCTTTAGGTATTGATTATAATTCTGAAAAAAATTTAAAAAAGGTGATAGAACAATAAAATATGATTATATAAAAAAGGAGTGGATGAAGAAGGTATATTTTTTTGTCAATGGAATCACAGTTTTCGATCTACTAGTGTTAAACCAAAATGATTTTCATCTATAGCTGTGAAATTTTTTTTTAGCTGATCAGTAAAACCATTTTGGTTCAAGACTAGTAGATCGAAAACTGTCCTTTCAATGTTAAGAAACCATTTGACTACTCTAATAAACAACAAAACATAGAAACTCAATTCCTAAATAATAATTTCGAAACGAAACTTTTCCAGCTTTTTTTAATTTTAGGTTTCTTTTCCATGTTGGGTATTGCGATCAAATAAGCCAGTGGCCTATAATAATTTATTCATATGATCCAGCGGAGCAAAAATAATATTCCAAATTTATTCAAGTGCTACTAATCCTTCCGAAGTCGAAGAAACGTTATTATCGGGAGAATTTGAGCAAAAGTTTTCTGTAATAGAGATCCTGAATACTCCTTCTGGAATAATCATTGCTAAAATTGGTATGATGCATTTTCATTAGTTGGCGAACCAAATATAAGCGCGGAAATAGATAGGAATACACTTATCAGTTATCACCACATGGGATTTGCGAAAACAGGTCAGCACATCAAAACCTTCATCCACTTTGCATATAAGTGGCCCACTCCTTTTATCGCAAAATTTTTCTCCCCGAAAAAAAAAAACATGAATATTAATGAACGCCCGAAAATATCAATTAATTTAAATAAAATTGTATTAAAGATTAGCCAAATTATTAGCTATGAAATCGATTTTTTGCAACTGCCTTTAAAATGACTCTTTCACTAAGAAAGTCTTTTGAAAAATCTCCATCGAGTTTCTTAATTTATCACGCGCAAAAGATTTATAGCTGGAGCATTTCTTGATCTGGCCACAAATATCGCTGAAAACGAACCAATGATATTGGCGAAATCTTACAAACTGGGATTTTCAGCATAATTTATTTAGACTTTTATTATGGATGACTCACATTTTTAAAACGTTAAAACAATGAAATTGTATAAGGATTAGGCGAATTAAACGTGATGGAACGATTTAAAAAAAAATTAGTTATGCATAGTTTTACCATTTTGAGAACTCGAGGAATATGATTATTGGCCCTTGGTTCATGAAAAAATCCATTTGATTAAAATCTCGGCTTAAAAATATTATAAAGTTCCAAAAGATATAAAATAACACTTTTGTATTTTCTAATAAAGAGTTCAATATGTTATTAAACTGCATAAATGCAAGCTAATTTATAAGTGATTTCACAGTTTACGTTAAAGTTATGAAGGTTAAATAGGCCTAACTGAAATGGAAATAAGTGGAACAGCATCAAAAATACAAGGTTTTTGAACACTAAAATTCGATCTAAAATTAGATTCTGAGATTTGTGAATAAGGAAATGTGTATAACCAGTTTTTTTAAAGTTATATCAATATAAATTTTCCTAGATTCTTGAGAAAATTTAAACAGATTTTTGAAGAATTTAGAAGTGTCAAAAAAGAATCTAGAAAATGTAATATAAAATTGTTTTATTTTACAGGATTTTACAACATATTAGGAAAAATTCGAGTCAGTTTAAAAGGTATTTAGAAGTTTGGAACAAATTAACAAATATCTCTAACTCCTTATTATCTTATAAAATTATTCGAATTTTTTCTATTTTATTTTTAATTCAGCAAAATAAAAAAAAATTGCCTTGAAGTCTTCCAAAAATTTTTTCGACAGTTCTGGCAATGTTTTGAAATTTTTAAAAATATTTTTCAATATTCTCTTGAAATATTTTTTTCCATATAAAAAAACATTTGAAATTTTTCCAGAAATTTTTTTCATTTTCTTAAAAACTTTCAATTTCTTACAAAGCTTCTAAACTTTTTGATCGAAATCTTCAAAAATCTAAATTTTGTTTTGAAATTTTTGAATTATTTTCAAATTTGAAATTATTTTAAAATCTTTTGAAATGTTTTTAAATATTTTCTTAAATGTTCCGAATATCTCTTAAATGTAATCGATTATTTTTTTAATTTTGTAATCTTGCAAAAATGAAAAATTTTACTCCAAATCTTATACACTCTTTTCTCAAATTTTAGGAAGTCATTTGAAATGTTTGGAAATCTTCTACAACTTTTTCTTAAAATTCATTTTCCAAAATAAACAAATCATAAGGAACTGGCAATGACAAATCTTATGGAAAATTCCGTAACGGTAAAGAGTTGTTAAACATTCTTACAAGAATCAGAAGAAAGTTTTTTTATTCCATTGAAATCTTTCAAAATTCTAAAAAAGCTTATTTTTTCGAAATACTCAAAAATATATATATATATTTTTTTTATTTCTTATTTTTTTAAATCTTTTCAAATGTAAATTACTTTTGAATCTTTTCAAAATTTCTAAATATCTTTTAAAATTATTCGAATTTTTCATAAAATTTTTAAAAAATTATGCCCAAGCTTCTAAACCTCCTAAATATCTTTTAAAATGGTCTGAATTTTTCCTAAAATTAAACAAAAGTCGGCTAAATTTAAGAAAATTGCCTTAAAGCTTTTCCGGATACTTTTCTGAAAATTTGTAAATCTTTTAAAATGTTTTTAAATCTTTTTGGATATTCTTTTAAAATCAATTTTTCAAAAAAAAATATTTTTTTAAATTTTTCCTGGAATTTCCAAAAAATTGTGTTATTCTATGGAGACATTTCAAAATTCTCGAAAAGCTTCTAAACTTTTAGTTCGAAATCTTCGAGGATGAACAATTTTCCTAACATTTTTGTTAATGTTTTAAAGTTATATATTATTCTCGAATCTTTTTGAAACTTCTAAATATCTCTGAAACTTAATAGAATTTTTCGTAAACTTTCGTCATCTTGCAAAATTGAAGATTTTTACTTAAAAACGCCTACATTCTTTTGCAAAATTTTTTTAAATCTACATTTTGTTTGAAATGTTTTAAAATCTTCTCAAGATTTAATTTGTTTTCAAATCTTTTAAAAAAGTCGGAATATCTTTTAAAATAATTTAGTTTTTCTCAAAAAAATGAAAATCTTGTAAAATAAGAAAAACTATCGTAAAATCATCCAGATCCTTTTTCGATGTATTTTGAAGAAAAAAAATGAAACCTGAATCATTAAAATTATTGTGTATTAAGAAATCATTAACAATTACAATTTTCTCTTTTATCAACAATGATTAGAAACATTAAGAAATAAATTCTATCATGAAATAAAATTACATATTCAGAAATTTCAATTTGCAAAATTTTTCAAAATTTTAAAAATAGATGGTGCAGAAAATTCGGAATCTTCATTAGCTTATTTATTAAAGAAACAATTATGTATGCGAGAGCTGGCGACTAAAAATGTTTAGTAAAATAAGGATAATTATTTCCTTGAAAACCATTTTCTAAAAAATTTAGTATTTTAATTTTCTAATAAAAAAAGTAAATTTCTTAATTTACTTTCATACTATATTTGTGTTCAATAAAAATACAAGACCTCCTTGTGGCGCCAATTATTGGAAATGTATTAAATAAATAGGGATTATTGAAACAGAAACTGAATTAAAATTAATTCAATATATTTATTAATATTTTAAATAGAACCAGACCCACTTAGGGTCTCTAATGATCATCTATCTATTCTCGCAATTAATTGTTTTTTGATTGTAAAATAAACTTGACTCCCGATTGGAATATTGAAATGCGGTACAACGTTCAGGTACAGAATCTCGTTATTTTGAGGCTTCGTGGCTCGATGCGTTCAATTGTATAAGCGTTAATAGAGTTATTAGTGACATAGGATATGCTATCCTCTTCCCTGAAATCGTATGTGTGTGTATGTGTTAGTTCAATCGACAGATTTGTAATAAACAACCCGATAAAATTAACGATCACAGCCGGATTAGACTTACCGCGTGTACAGGCAGAACCGTGCGTTCGGCAAACCAGTTGGCCCTATATAATTATACCCTTATCACAATAATCGAATCTGCTCACGGATTGAAATAGATTATATCTCTCGAGCCATTCTGCACCCTCTGCACAATATTTTGTGTGAAAAACACGATACTCGGGAATACATAAACATAGAAGGTTTACCTATGATAAAACTTTTGCGAGACTGGAGCAGTAGATTAGGATCATATTTCAACTTTCATATCACAGGATAGGTTGAAAACACCTTCGGAAAGCACAAAACTTTGGGAATCGAGAATAAGTAAAATTTATTAAAATTTAAAATCTTTTCAACATATTCAGGGTGGCCGCAAAACTTCAGATTGAAAATTCCCTGACTTTTTCGTGAGCAATTTTTCATTTTCCCTATAACTCAAAAACCAGTTTAGCTGGGATGATGCTCAGTATTACACTGGAGTTTCGATTGGTGCAGGCTCGATTTACGCCTTCCGAGAATGGCTGCCGTGGCGGTTTCGTGCTAAGAGTGGAGCCCTCGGGGTCGAGAGATGATGATCAATCAAGCGTGAAACACTAAGAGCGTAGGATAAAGGCGCAGTGCGCGGGTACTCACGCACATATATTACGTAATATTAGGAAGTGGTTGACCCAGCCCTGACTGTTTACGTTCGAACGGGCTCGATTGTCCAGGTCAAGGAAAGCAATGCCCGAAACCGTTCTTCAATCGAAACTCCAGTATAATCAAGTTTAGAGTCGGATCAAATAGAAAAAAAAAATGTTTCGAACTCATATTTTTTTCAAAAATTGTTCCAGATATGAATTTTTGTACAGTCTTGATTACAAAAAAAAAACAATATACGTAGAGTTTAACGAAATAAATATTTTTTAACAACAAATGTTGAGGAACTAGGTAACCAACATTTTTATCGAAAACCGAGTTTATTGCATACCAAATTTTCAAAATATCAAATAAATATTGTGGTAAAATGATTTTTCGGAAATCTTATTTTTTTAAACAATAAGTTTTTTTTAATTGGGATACAGTTCTAGGCAAAATCAAGATAAATTCTAACGTAGTAATAATTTTTTTAATCTTTTCGCAAAAAATGTCTGGCATGCTGTGATATAGCGATCTTCAATTTTTATTTTCTCCGACCAGGATAATTTTTTTGGATCGAACATTTTTGGTTCTCATTTAGCATCCTTATATCCCGGCAGAATGTTCTCATTTCTGTGAAAATGTGAAAAATTGATTTTCAATCGCTATGAAAAGCCGATTTTGAAAACCCATGAAATTTTTATCTTGAAATTCTCGTTAGATTTTCTCGGAATTCGCTAATTTTTTACATTAATGTTTATTAACTTATATTCAGATACTAAATATCTCGGGAGCATGTTTTTATTTTTTATTTTAAATGAAAATTTTATTTCTCATTTCAACTGAAAATTGTATTTTTGATTTCAACTGAAAATTGTATTTTTTATCGCAATCTACAGCAGAACCTAGTCGAATTTTATGTTAGTGAAAATTTGAGATTGTCATTTTCCATATCCATTTTCTCGACCCTGGATAACTTTTTTCTATCAAACATTTTTGGCCTCAATCCAGCAAGACTTCAACTCGGAAGTGCTCGGAAGTGAACTTTTGTTTCATCTTCAAATGGTGATTTCGATTTTCCACAATGCTTTTTCACTCCACTGAAAAATTCCCATTTTCTTGGTTAACTAATTCTGTACTGTCATCTTTCAAATATAGTTTGAATGACAAAAATGGATTTCAAAATTTCTAAATTTTTAAGAATTTTTGGCTCAGTATTTTAATATTACTAAATAATTCAAAATTAGTTAGAGAATAATTGGAGTTACAAATTTTATGATTTGTTTGAAAATTAAACAATAGTATTAAAAATTCATCCTTTTTTGGTTGGAAATTCAACTATTTTGTTGAAAAATTATAATTTTAATTAAAAATTCATCTCTTTGACTGAAAGTTTAACCATTTTGTTGAAAAATGATATTTCTAGTTGAAGGTTCACCTCTTTCGTTGAAAACTAAACTATTTTGTTGAAAATTAGTTGTTTTCTTGGTTTAAAATTGAATTTTTAAAGTAAAAATATAACTTTTCCATTTTTTGTTGAAAATTGATCCTTTTTATTTAACAACTTTTTTATAGTCGAAAATTCGACTTTTAAACTATTATATGTTCAAAATTCAACAATTTGGTTAAAAATTCAATTATTTGGAGGAAAATTCAACTCTTAGGTTGAAAATGCAACTGTGGTTGGTTTATATTTAACCTTTTTTGTTTTAAAATTCGACTATGTAGTTGAAAATTCATGTTTGTGGATAGAAAGTTAAAGTATTTGGTTAAAAAATCAGCTGTTGACTGTTTTCTCAAAAATTCAATTATTTGGTTGAAAATTCAACGATTTTTGTTTAAAGATTAATCTTCTTTGTTTGAAATTTTAACAATTTTGTTGAAAATTCATCTTTTGAGGGTGAAAATTCAACAGTTTGGTTAAAAATTGAACTATTTTGTTGAAAATTTAACTTTTTTCTTAAAAAGACATCTTTTTTAGTCGAAAACTAAACTGTTTTGTTTAAAGTTCGCCCTTTTGCCTTGAAAATTCGCCTTTTATGTTGGAAAAGCCATCATTTTCGGTTGAAGTGGATAAATAAATTTTTTACTATAAACCTGAAATTGTTTCATTTCGTTTTTGAGAGATTCTATACTTCCGAATTTTTATTCTTAATACTTGAACGGCCCCTTATAGAATTTCCCTGATTTTTAAAAGATTTTTTTTCAAAATTTCTGACTTTCTTTGAGCAATAAAATTCCCTGACTTGTAATTTAACTCAATATACTATTGTGCGAGTGGTTCAATTTGTATTTTCCTTGAAATTATTTGGCTCTTTATTCACGAAAGTAAGATTCAAATTGAAATAGAGTACATTCCTCTTAGGGAATCTCTGTGTTTAATTACGCTAATAAGTTACGAAAGGATTTTATCTTACTTCACTGCGGCAACTTTCTATGCTACTGACGAGACATTAGTGAAATTCAAGCAAAAGCCATGACAAAGGATTCATTCGCCAAAGGCTATGTTCCGAGATTGTGCTTCTTTACCTTAGCTCAACTCCCTTACTGTCTATATTTCGCTATTCCATCTCCAGAAGCCAATTTACTTACTCATAGATTCCGTTTAAGTTTGTGATTGAACAGCGAGCACTTTATCCAAACTACAAACCTTCCGAAATTTTCTCAAACTTCCTGTTACTCTTACTGGGTTTGTATATATATATATATATATACCATTAAACCATTTCCCTTTCAGGGTAGGCGTGACACTACCCGATTCGGGTAGTGTTTCTAGGTTTTTCTTGTAGTTTATAAATAACTACAAGTGTGGGTTCACCACACCCACGATGTGCCAACAGCACTCATGTCAGTATTCTTGAATGGTCACCCATCCAAGTACTAACCGCGTCCAACGCTGCTTAACTTCAGTGATCTGACGAGAACTGGGTTTTTCAGCGTGGTATATATTTATAATATTATTCTACATTAATCACGTGCTAGTTTTTTAATTTTTCTAAAATGAAGGCTATTTCACTACTATGTTCAAACTACGCGGGGAGGTTCCACGTCTGTGAATAAATTATTAATTAAATTGGAACACATTCTGTCCTGTTTTTCCGGTTTTGAAACAATTTTCCTCGTTATTCAAATTTTTTAATTTAAAACGTTAGAGCTAAAATTACAATCTGTAGTATGCAATAAACAGGCCACAAGAACTGAATAATTTTTATTTCCAGGCCTTAAAAAGAAGCTTTGTAACTGTGGAAATTTTCAAACTTAATTTTTTTTGACATACCTTGACATAATTGGACCTCAGGAGTCTAAAAATGAAATTTTTAAAAATATCGGTGCATGCGTGTCTGTCAACAAAACTCTTTTGATGATAACTAGAAAAAAATTTGAGCTAGGGTCATGAAATTTGGATTATTATAGTCCTAAATAATGCCAATTATTGATTGGGTTTCAGGCCGGATCAGATAAGAATAACTTCTTTTGGCGTTTATATTTTTCTCAAAAATCGATTTTAATCCGATGAATTGATTGATGTATTAAAAAATACTCTTTGAGCAAATGAAGTTGTGATATGTTCACATTTGTAAATTTTTCTAACGTTTTTAAAGTAAAAACTTTCTTGAATTTGAACATACAGGAATATTGTTAGTACTATATTTGTTAGATTTTCATTAGATAAGAAATTCTAAATTTTCAAAATATACCAATATTTTAAGTATCAAATTTATTTGTTTTCATAAAATGAATCTATTAAACTATATGAAACCTGTATAAAACCTATGAACACTGAACAATAAACATAATGTCATAATACCAATAAATAAATAAAAAACAATAAATAATAAAATAGCACATGCGAAATTACCTTTTCTGTCACCTCAAACTTCTTTTACAATCCAAAAACCTCTTTCCCATCCCCTGAGACTTCTTTTCCAATACAAGATCCCCTTTAACATCCAAACAATCAAAAATCTCCTTCGCTCAATACATTTTCTGAAGAAATCACCCTGTGATACAAAAAATTCGATTCTAAATAAGCAATTAAAAATTTGGATTTTCGTTCACATTTAAAAATTTTCTTAAAATTCACTATTCTCGATTAAGTTAAGAATAGTTGTTCAAATGTCAATAGCTACCGAGTTAAAAAATCGTAAAAAAATGTCTCAATAATTTTATTAATGTGAATTTAAATGTTTCGGCATAATTTTTAATTAAAATTCTTCATATAGTTAAGGCTAATTGCCAAGAGTTGATCACTTTAAGTCCCAGTCATCTTCCACTTTTCCTTTAGATGATAAATTTTTTCTAAAATAATCTCAGTAAAGTATTTTTACATCAAAGCACATTAGTTAAGCTTCCGAATTTTACACGACTTTCTTCAGAAATTATAAATAAAAAAGTAGGAAAAATGTTCTGTCACGCATCTGGGCCAAACTACAAATTTAAAATGACAAATTGCTAAGTAATATTAACACCATTTTTACATATTTGATATTCGCAGATATTAATAATATTGAACTGGAAAAGACGTCAGAATATTTTATTTCAAATTTGAAGGAAACATTTTTACTTGCAAACATTAATAGTTCAATTAATGACTTGTAAACGTTTAAAATTGACTAATATTCAAATTCAAATTCACCCAAAAAATGACAATTTCAGTCGCCCAATCTTGTACAATTTCTGAAACTTCTTTTGCAATCCAAGATCCCCTTTTTCATCCCCTCAAACACCTTTCACAATCCAAAAGCCCCTTTCCAACCCCCCGGACTCAATACATTTTTCAAACAAATAATTATCCGGAAATCATTTATAACATAAGAACTTTTTCGACGTGAGGAAGCAATACATTATAAAATTCATAAACTTGCATTGCAAGGATATTAGTAACATGCTTCGCAGAATTCTCGGCAAACATTACGACACGTTTATGTACACGTCGACAATCTCGACATGGTCCGTTACTAAATTCTAAGACCATTGTACGTAGGATGCTATAATATATATATGTGTTCTTGCACCACTTGTGCTACAATTTCCAATGTGGAATCAAATGGAGACTTGCGCCAACTTGCTGTAGACCAACAAGCTTTAGTTTCCTACGCTAGGCTGACCAAAACCGTCTGCATCTACTGCGGAGATTTATATGCTTCGCCCCACCTCTCAATAATACTACCGTCCTAACAAGAAAAGTAGTAACTACACTTTGGATGAGTCCCCTGTCACCCTTACCTGAAATTTTTAATTTGTACTATTTTTTTGCTTAGACAATTTAAAAGTGTTTGTACTTCAGTAGAAAGTGACCCTCGGACGGATGAGAATGTTAATTGATGAAAATCGTCGTTTAACAGTGAACAAGATAGAGAAAGAAGTCGGTATTCCAAAAACTATTTTTTCGGAAATGTTGAGCCAAGAAACTCCCTGACTTGTGGAAAGTGGCGACTGCCCGTACATTGCAGCTTATTCAGCAATTTCTGGTGACACACAGCCTCACATAGTTTCGTTAGCCCCCATAAAATGGCTTCCTGTGATTCCTGAATGTTTCTGAAATTGCAGTAATACCTAAAAGGAAAACGATTTCAATATGTAAAGGAAAAAAAAAACAGAATGCGACGAAGCAGCTGTAAGCTATTCCGAAAGGAGACTTTAAGAAGTGCTTTTCAAAGTGAGAGGATTGCTGAAAGAAGATTGTGGCTTCCAAAGGGGAGTACTTTGAAGTAGATTTCATCGCCATTGACCAGAATTAAGTCTTACTCCTTGTACACCACAAGTTCGAATACTTTCCGGACAAACTTCTTATTAACCTAATTTTTGTTTATAAAGGTTATTTCTATGAAATTGAATGAGGTTTTAATTTTCTAATTTTTCAATTATTGTACATATGATTCTACGTGAATGTAGAATGGATGAAATGAAATATCGTAACAACACTTTTTCCATGAAATTGATGTAATATGAAAATAAATAATATTTTCAGATCACTTATAGATGATGTATATATGAATAATTCTTAGCGCAAATGTAAAATTTGAGGTGAGGTTGACAGGAAACTCATCCACAATGTAGTTACTACTTTTCTTGTTTGGACGGCAGAATAACCTCTAAATCATTGCGTTGGTGTGAATAAAATTAAATTCCAGCGCAGCTTCAATATCGCCACTTTATTATCGATTTCACACTTTATTGTCGCAGTCAAGCACAGAAGGCGTACAATGACATTGTGGTAGAAAGTTATGAAAATATTCACTCTGCACTTTCAAAGTAGAGCATCATTTGTTTTTTACAAGGAACTCTACATTTTCTCTATTTAACAGAGATCACAGCGGTTCAGTAGTTTAATGTTAGGTGAAAAAAAAGAGGACTTGATTTATTATTGAAAGCTTTTTATTATCATATAGGTATCTCGCTTTGAAGAATACTTATAAGATTAAGATAATAATTCATAAGAGAAAAATTCAAGAAGATCAAAGATTTAAAAATAGTTAACAACAGCGTTGAACAGTGCAGATGTTTAAATTATATAAATGTATTTTTATCAGCAGATAGATTTTGATACCTTATTTTCATGAATGACCTTGTGAAATCTACTTTTTCTGTTTTTGTTTCCTTAAACGTTCAAATTTGTTTCTAATGTATTTTTATCACTTGAAAGCTGGAAAAAGATTAAAGTGTGAAAGACAGCAATTTTTTAAATTGTTATTCATGAAATTAATCAAATACGCCGCACGTCAAGTATTTTATTACATATTTTTAAATTATTAAGAATGAATTAAAATTCGCATTTATTTGGCTAAGGATTTCTTTAAATTGGTTTCTTTCTCAAATGAAAAATCTTTTTTGGTTAAAAATTCAACTATTTTGTTAAAAATTCGTCTTTCTGGTTTTTGAAATTCATCTGTTTATCTTTTCCATTGAAAAATTCCACTATTTGGTGGGAAATTTACCTTTTGCATTGACAATCCAACTATATGGTTAAGAAACATTTGTTGATTGAAAATTTTTAATTTCAATTGAAAACTTATTCCTTTGTCTGAACATTTACCTATGTAAAAAATTCGTCTGTTTGGGTTGAAATTCAACAGTTTGGTTTTAATTTTTTGATTCCTTGTCTGTAAAATCTTTTTTTGGTTGAAAAATCGACTGTTTGCTTAAAGTATCGTCTTTTTTGGATGAATTCAACTGTTTATTATTTGAAATTCAAATCTCTCCTGGTTGAAATATCCCCTCTTCAGTTGAAAATTTATCTCTTTCGGTAGAAATGTTATCTTTTTTGGTTATTATTGCAACTTCTTGATGAAAAATTATTTTTTTTGGTTTCAAAATTCATTTTTTTACCAAGAAGTCTTTCTTGGTTGAAGATAGATCTGTTTGGTTGAAAATTTATTTATTTCGTCGAAAAACTGGTCTTTTTCTTTTTTGCTGAAAACTAAACTGCTTTGTAAAAAATTCGTCTCTTTGGCCTATAAATTTGACAATTCAGTGGAAAATTCCAAAGCTTGGCTTAAAATTGAAATTTTGTCGCAAATTCATATTTTTGGGTTACAAATTCAACTGTTTTGTAGAAAATTTGCCTTTTTTTTTGTTAAATTTAACTATTTGTAATTAAACATTTTTTTTTTTTTGACAGCGTCTTGTTTTCTAATGTTTTAAATTCCTGATCATGATTCATAACAAATAAATCGAAACTTTGTAAAACTAGCTGTGAATTCGATCTCGAGTATTTCCACTTTGTTTGTATTTATAATTATATGGTGCTCATTTCACGAACACTTTGCTTCCCGTTAGCAAATTTATTTGTTTCTTCATAGAGGAAGCATTAGTTATTTTTTTTTAATAGACAAACCAAAGTCTTTATTTTGCTCAATTTAAAAATAGAAATTTACAAAGAATACAAAATAATACTAAAATTTTTTAAATGCAAAGACAAATCAGAGAAATCAAATTTTGTATTCGAAATTATAATTTTTCGAGCTGGAAAAGGGAAGGGAAAAGTTCTGTCGCACACTATCCCTTTCCAAGCTTTACGATTTCTTTACAAAAATTGTTAGAATAACTCTATTTGAAAGTTTATGATCAAAAAGTCTTTTCTATTCGTGCGTCAACTTTGAATTATGTCGATGAAAAAAGTTTTTCTGTTTGAAACAGATGATTCAAGGAATCTTTTCCGTTCTTGCATCAATTTTGAATTATGTTAGTGAAAAAAGTTTTATTATAAAAAAAACGTGTTTTCAAATATTAAGCATTACCATAGCTTCCTTACTCGTCAATAAAATGTATCAATGTTAAAGGTCAAACGATTCGTCTCGAATCAACAGGACTGTTCTATTCTCGCATCAACTTCAAATTATGAGAAGGAAAAAAATTTCACTATAAAAATCGATTTTAAAAATATATAAAATACCATAACTTCCCCACTCTTTAATAGAATGTATTGCTATTTTAGGTCAATCGATTCGTTTCGAACCAAGGAATCTTTTATATTCTTGCATCAACTTCGAATTGTGTTAATGAAAAAAGTTTTACTATAAAAAACCGATTTTTCAAATATTATGCATGACCATAGCTGCCTTACAGTTCAATAAAATGTATCAATATTATAGGTCAATCGATTCGTCTCGAATCAACAAATCTTTTCTGTTCTTGCATCAACTTTGAATGTAGTTAGTGAAAAAAATTTTACTATAAAAAACCGATGTTCAAAATGTGTTTATGTATTTTTTTCAACATGTGTTTATAACATACATAGATAACCATAACTTCCCTACTCTTTAATAAAATGTATTAACATTATAGGTCAATCGTTTCGTCTCGAACCAAGGAATCTTTTATATTCTTGCATCAAGTTTCAATTATGTTGAAGAAAAAAGTTTTACTATAAAAAACCGTATTTTCAAATATTACACATTACCATAACTTCCTTACTCTTCAATAAAATGTAATAATATTATAGGTCAATCGATTCGACTCGAATCAACACATCTTTTCTTTTCTTGCATGAACTTTGAATTATGTTAATGAAAAAAGTTTTACTATAGAAAACCGATTTTCAAAATATATAAATAACCATAATTTCCCTACTCTTCAATAAAGTGTATTGATATTATAGGTTATTCGATTTGTCATGAACCAAGGAATCTTTTATATCCTTGCATTAACTTTGAATTATGCTAATGAAAAAAGTTTTACTATGAAAAACCAATTTTTAAAATATTATTGAGTGCTAAAAAAAAATGCAATTAATATTTTCAGAAATCCTCTGGTCAGTTTCAAGACATTAGTAAGGAAAATAAGCCCTCCAAATTTCATCAATTTATCTGCAACCGTTTTCTAGTTATCGTGTTCACAGAAAGTGTGACATCCATACATCCACACACACACACACGCACATCCGGACAATTGCTTAGAACATTGTATTAGCCATTTTTAAATTGAGGAAGGTTTAATGAAATGAATTTAAAAATTTTGGAAAATGTTGCCATTACAAAGCTTCCTCTATGAGGAAGCAAAAAAGGAAGGAATCTGAAATTTGGGTCAAAATGATTAATTTTAGGAGTTTAAGGGAATTTTTTCACTTGAAGAGGGGGAAGGGATTAGGTAAAAAGGGATCGTTCTGTGATCCCCGCTATTACATTTTTCGGCTTTCAATATCGATATCCTATCAAAAATAGAGACAGTCATAAATTTGATTTTGGCATCTGAATTTCTACACAAAATCGTATTTGAATTTCGTTTCGATTTTAAATTTAAAACGATTCTTTGAGCTTTGAACTTACGGACACTTCTGAGGCTACCAGCGTAAGTATAAGAAACCAGAGAAATAAGTCTGAAACGTTGAGGACATGATTCCCATGAGGAGGGTGGACAAAATGAATTTTTAGGACCCACCCATGTCTGCGTAAATTTGAATTTCTGATGATGTACTATACATATATATAGCGCAAGTCGAAGGTCCCTTGCGGCGCTTCTATTAGAGACTCAATTTTTGAAGGGTATTTCAATCACCCTCAAGCTCTTCTGTAAATAAGGCAGTCGCAGATGTATTATGAGTGATGGAGAATATGAAAATGAAAAAAGATATCCTAGTATCATTATAGTATATCGATTATACATACATAAAAATATGTATTTTATAAAATTTCAAGAATTTCTGATTTGGAACACGGAATTTTGGAAAAGAATTATAATTCTGAGTTGAAACATTTGATAATTTTTGGTCACAAGAATTGAATTTCTGATTTGGAATAGAGAACTTTTTAAAAGAATCATAATTCTGATTTTGAACAGGGATTTTTTTTTAATTTCTTATTCTGAAGCAGAATTAGTATGCCTTCCCAAACTTTCTTTTCCATGTCAAAAATTCCCTGTTTCAATTGAAATAATAATTCTGTACGTAAATTCTATGTTCAAAGTAACAATTACGATCATTTCCAAATATTCCCTGTTCCTGTCAGATTTATTTTTATTTATAACATGTTCTATTATAATTCAGAAATGTATTCACTAGTTTTTTCTGAAATTTGGAAGAGGGAAGCTTGAAATTCGAGAATATGCCAAAGAAAATAATTTTTATATTCAAGCACATTCTGATTTGGAACAAAGAATTTTCAAAATCTGACGAATTCTGACTTGAACTTTTTTATAAAGCAGAATTTAAATCATTTTCAGAAATTTCCCGTTCTATGTCAAAAATTCCCTATTCCAAGACAAAATTATTATTTCTACTAAAGAGACGAATTTTCAACAAGATTTCAATTTTCAACCAAGATAGATTTTTCAGTCAAGAAAAAAGATTTTTCTACAAAATAGTTGAATTTTTAACAATCCAGTTCATTTTCAACTAAATAGTTGAATTTTCAACCAAAAAGATGAATTTTCAACCAAGAATGTAATTTAACTACAAGAAAGGACTGATTTTCGACTGCATACATGAATTTTCAACAAAAAAGTTTAAGTTTCTAACAAACAGATAGATGAATCATCAACCATTAAAATGGATTTTGAACAAACTAGTTTAACTTTCAACAAAGTAGTTGAATTCTAAACCAAGTAGGTGAATTTTTTTACTAAAAAAGACGAATTTTCCACAAAATATATTAATTTTAAATCAAATATTTGAATTTTTTAATAAAAAAGGTAAATTTTCAACCAAATAGTTGAATTTTCAACAAGATGCATTTTTAACCCAGAAGATTGTCTCTTAACCAAGAAATATAATTTTCAACAAAAAAGACGAATCTTCGACATGACACATGAATTATCAGCTATCAAAAGGCAATTTTTAACCAGAAATGAAAGGATAAAATTTTCAGCTGCAAAGACTTATTTTTCAAACAAAAAAAAAAAAACGAATTTTCAAAAAAATGTGACGAATTTTCACTTAAAAAAGGGCTTTTTTTATATTTCCTTGTATAAATTACAATTTAAATTTAATTATAATTCTTTGCGGAAATTGATTGTGCCAAAGTCAAAATTTTACTTCACTTGAAAAATTCCCTGTCCCAATGTGAACCTTAAATAAAAATTATAATTCTTTACGAAATTTTCTTCCATGAAATTCCTTTTTCCAAACTCAAAATTATCATTCTTCTAGAAAATTTCCTGTTCTAAGTCAGGATAATTACAGTTTTCACGTCCATTTTTTTAAATATATGTTTTATTTATTTACCGACCCAACCCAGAATTATAATTCCTTTAGAAAATTCCCTATACCAAGTAACAATTTTTTTTTTAATAAACATTTATTTCCAAAATTCCTGTTCCAAATAAAAATTATATATATATACAAAATTTACTATTATTCCCTTTTTCCAGAATTTTGTAGAGGAAAGTTTCAAATTGTGACGTATTCTGACTTGGAAAAGAGATTGTTTGAATGCCATTCTTCTAAATAAGAATTAAAATTCTTTTAAAAAATTCCCGTTCACTTTTAAAAATTTGCTGTTCCACGTTAAATTATAATTCTTTCCAGAAACTCCTCATCCTAAAGTAACAATTATAATTCTAAACAAAATTTCCTGTTCTAGAGTGAACTCAAAATGAAAATTGTAATTATTCACGAAATTCCTTGTTCAGAAGTCAAAATTGTAATTCATTACGGGGATTCTCTGTCGCAAATATTCAAGATTATATTTCTTCACTGAAATTCTCTATTCCAAACGCCAAATTGTAATTCCTGATGAAATAACCTATTCAACAGTCAAAATTATAATTTGTAATGGGAAACCTAAAATAAGAATTATAATTCTTTACGAAATTTCTATTTCTTTAATGAAGTACCTTTTCCCAAACTCAAATTAATTTGAGAGAAAAATCCCGGTCACAGAATCACATTTCTTGTCATTCGCCGGTTTTCCTGATTTCTCAGTCAGGTGGACACCTTTAAAGAGAGACTTTTTGTGGCAATTTTTCTTCAGAATTATAAAAGTTTGCGAGAAAAAGTCTCTTTACACAGCTCCTAATTTTTGATAGGATTCTAACATTGGATCGCAATTATTATCGCTATAGAAGTGAAGTCGAGCAAAAATGAACATGACACAATGTCTTCTGCTTCAGATATCTTGGATCCGACGGCGCGACTGGCACGTCCTGACGAGCTCCATGTTCACATACACGAACGACGAGCGGTTTCAAGTGCTACACCCGGAAGGCTCCAATGTCTGGACACTTCAAATCAAATACGTTCAAGAGAGGGACAATGGGACTTACGAATGCCAGGTAAGTTTGAAATTGGAAAAGTTTTCTTCTCAAAACACATCTCCTAAAATCAAAGCTGCCACTGCTCCTAAAAGGGACAATCAATATTTTATACAATGTTGCACACCTATCCGTCAACGCTACATAAAATGTTACCCTGTTATTGGTGTAAAACTGTTGGTTTATTGAAAATAAATACAAATAGAAATACAAATTTCATTTTATAATCTATATAATACGCAGGCCTGAGATTGTCAAAAAAGTTGAATCGTTTCAATTCTTCTCTCGAATCTCGTCTTAATTCTCGCCTCGAATCTTGCCTCAGCCTTGTCTCGAATCTTGTATTGAATCTCGTCTCGAGCCTCGTCTCTAATCTCGCCTTCAATCTCGCCTCGAGCCTCGTCTCGAATTATGTCTTGAATCTCGATTCTTGTCTCGAGATCAGACAGGGTCTCTACTAATTTTTGCCCGCCAAATTCCTGACTTTTTCCTGGTTTTTCCCGGTTTCTTCCCAAATGTGAATATCGTTTCTTTTCTGGCTAAAAGCACGCATAAAATGCATTTTATATAAGGTTTTCATATGTGTAGTTTTATGTATTCTGATATCTCATTATATTTTAACAAAATGTTTTGTCATTTATGATCTCGAGTAAAAATTGATAGAATTAGATTACAATTGGTTCAAATATGTCGGCAAACAATGGTGGCCCTCTTCAGTTAATTATTCTGAAACATTTTTTACACATAATATGGAAAATATAATACAATTTGGATGTCTTAATTATCTGCACAAATTGCGTTGACATGACATTTGTTATTTGTTATAAACATATCTTTGGTTAACTGCCTTTGGTATTTTAATTGTTACATACTTCTTAGATATAATTTTGAATGTCTTTGGTATTAGCGATTAGCTAATGATTAATTATTGAAGAGTGGTTACAAAAAACTATTCTCGAACTTTTATTATGACAGTTTAATTATAATTACATGTGTTTATAACATACATAGATAATGAAAAATTTAGATAGTATTAAAGTATATAACATTTTTCGAAAGTTTAGGAAATTTTTCTCAATTTTCTCTTAGAACTCATTTTTCAAAATAAAAAATTGTAAGTAATTTTGCCATGAATGTTAAGAAAACTTAAGGTTGATATTGAACCAAGAATTTTAATTTTCAACTAAATAGATTAATTTTCCAGCAAATATTTAAATTTAAGAAACTTTCAACCTAACCGAGAAATTAATTTTTAAACATCTTTTAACTGACTCGAATTACCCCTAAAATTTTGAAAACTCTTATGAAGTAAACAATTTCTTTAAAATCTTCCAGATTTTTTTTGAAATTTTTAGAAACGTTTGGAAATTTTTTTATTTTTTTAGAAATTTTCTTTGAAAATTAATTATTCAAAATAGAAATACATTTATAATTTTCCCAGAAATACTCAGAAAAATTGTTTGTTTTCTTAAAACCTTTTGAAATTATTCAAACGCGTATAAATTTTTGTTTTGAAATCTTCGAATATTTCAGGGTATTTTAAGTATTTTATTTTCAGTTATTTTAAAGAATTTCAAGGAAATTTCGAGAGATTATTTACAAATTTCAAGGATTTTCCAAGGATTTTAGTGGTTTTAAGACATTTTAAAAGATTCCTAGTGATTTTTCATGAATTTGAATGGATTTATCTTTCAGTAATTTTAAGGGATTTTAAAGACTCTTAATAAGGTATTTTCAATGAATTTCTGAAACATGTTAAAGAGTTTTCAATATTTTACATTATTTTAAAACATTCCAAGGAATTTCAATAGATTTTAAGAAATTTTTTAGAGTTTTAAAGATTTTAGGGTACCTCGAAAGATGACCAGGAATTTTCGAGAGCGTTAGAAAATTTCATGGGCTTTTGAAACATTGTACTTGTTTGGAAATATTTTAGGGTATTTTAAGGGATTAAAAGGAACATGGGGTGAATAGTTCTTCGAATTGTTAAGGTTATTTTAAGTCACACTCCGCTTGTCGAAGAATGAAGAAAAATAATTGAATTAAATAATTTTAAATATGTACTAGTATTTGAAAAAAAAGGTAAAAAATATTTTTTGTGTGTCTATAGATGACACACATTTTCATATGTTTCAATTTTCCAGGACGTAGCTGAAAGTATTTGGAAAAATTACGTAATATAGGAAGGGGGAGGGGCGGTAAATAAATTTTTTATGAGCATTTCTCATATATTTTTTATGATTATGGGAAATTCATTATATACAACATTATAACAAACAAAGTTTAAATTAAATTAAACTTATTCACGAAACTTAATTCTTGAAGATTCAATAAAGTCCTTTAAATCTTGTGAAATTCCTTGAAACACCTCAAAATCCTTTCGAATATTTGTAATCGTTAGGAATTCCTTTAAAATTTATTTGAATTCATTTTTTCCTGAAATTTCGTAGAAATCCCTAAAAGTCGAGCCTAAAATATTTGGAAATTCTACCAAATTCTTGGTCTAAAATCTCGTTAAATTTTTGGAAATACCTTAAAATATTCTAAAAGATAAGTGGGGAGGCCCGGCCTACTCTCAAAAATGAGGACAGACCTCCATGATTTTCAAAATGAGTTTATATATAGGAAATTTTTATTTTTATTGACCTCACAGAACTGGACATTTGCATCACAGAACTCTTTTAAACTCTTTTAGGTACAGCTTGAGAGTGATAAAGTTTTCAGATAATTTCCAGAGTTTCTGAAATTTTAGTTTTACGAGGTCAATAAAAATGAGATTTTTCTCCTAAAGAAACTCTAAATCAAAATCCATCTTACTGAAAGATAGGAATGCTATGAACTTGTAGATCAAGATAAAAGATAAACATTCGCGATTTTACAAAAACACTTAAAATAATCCATTTTTAAAACTAGTTTTATCCCCGCGCAACCTGAAGATATTGATCGATCCATTTCAAAGTTTTTAGTTTCTGAAGGACCTAAAATAAAAATTTTCTGTCCCAGATTATTTTTAATTCCCAAAGTTTTTTTCTGACTCACCTTGATCAATATTCCCTGTGTCTTTAGACCGAATCCATTCCAACTCAGACAGGTAGGCACACTTCATGTCATTTTCTTACCGATAGAATGTTGTTTTACAGATATTACATAGGTAAGACTTTTTTCCAATCTGATATAAAAAAATTCTTCGAAATTATTGGTATTCGAATTTTAAAGTTTATTTTTTAAAAAACATCAATTCTTTCTTTGAACATCTATAACTTTACATTTAATTGCGATTTTTTTAAGTTTTCTTTGCTGATTCTGGTGAGGTTTATTGTTCCTCTATGAAGTCAGATTGAAAATTTTAAAATTACAAATTTAACAACAAAAAATGTAAAAACTAGAATATAGAAAGAAAATTTAAATAAATCAATTAAATTACAAGTTATAGGTTTTTATAGACAGAATTGGTGTTTGTTTTTAAACAAAATTCAAATACTCATAACTTCGTAGAACATTTTTTTTTCTTGAACTGAAAAGATACAAATATTTATTTTTTTTATGTCATATTTGAAATGGATTCGGTCTTCGGAAAAATGACAGGAAATAATATGAACAGAAAAGTAGAATAAATAAAAATGAAAACAAAAAGGTAGCCAGCTGTTTCTGTTAAGTTGAACAGCTGAAATCACATTAATGGAAAAAACACTCTGATTAATATTTTCGCTAAATAGGTACATATGTAATCAAATAAAAACTATGAATTACATATATATGAATAACTGATTAAATACAAATTACTGGAAATTATCGTTGAACTAGATATCGACATTTAAATTTGTTAATACGTTAATTTAATTTTGTTTGAACACACTAGAACAGACAAGTAGTCTTTGACCTCATTTCAGAATGACAAATCGATGCACCTCTCAATTAAGTATAAATAGGAGATTTTTCGAGTTCATAAAATTTTATACAATTTTATAATTTTTTAAAAATAAATCATATAAAATATAATCATATAAAATATAATCATATAAAATCAATAAAAAAAATCATAAAATCATTTTAAAATCTGTGAAACGATTTCTTCCTAATGTAATAGTGGTTTATCTTATTTTAATCAAGATTCAAACTTCTTAATCAAGAAATGGCAGCTTTCAAGATTGAGCTACCTAAATAAATTTACCAGTATTTTTTATATTTGTGGAGTGAATATCAGGGTGGCCACTCAAAATTTGAAAAAATTCGAGACTATTACCTGGTTTTTTCTGTACAAATTTCATTTGTTTTGGTTAACTTTTAGGCGTTTATAATAATAATTATTCAATACTAGTCGCTTTATTATATACATTTTCAAAAGAATTCAACATTTTGAAACTCCAGGGCAAAATTTATCATGTAAATGACTGTAGAAGTTATTTCAGACTTAACAGCCCTAAATCATCTGAAATCAGGGGAAATATGGTCATTTTTCAAGAAAATATGGGATTAATGAGGAAATAAATTCTTCTAACTAACATTGATGTGGGTCTTATATTACTAAGATTTTACGTGGAAATATAAATAATTTTTAACGAAATAGTGGAATTTTCAACATCAAAAGATAAATTTCCAAAAAAAATAGTTTAATTTTTTAGTTGAAAAGTCTAATTTTTTAGAAAATATTTGAATTTTAAACCCAAAAAGATCAAATATCCAACAAAAAAATACAATTTTCAGTCAATAAAGATGAATTTTCTGCCATATAGTTGAATTTTCAACACTGCATTTACAACCAAAAAGTTGAACTTTCAAGCAAAATACACGAATGACTTTTTTACTAAAATATGAATTTTCTATTCAGAACACCATATATTTAACAAACCGGTTTAATTATTTACCGAAAAGATGAGTTTTCAACAAATTGATAAAATTTTTACCAAGTAGTAGAATTTTTAACCAAAAGGGATGATTTGTGAACCAAATTTATAATAGCAGACTTTTCAAGTAAAAGGAATTTCTTTTTTCTCAACTAAAAATGATAACTTTTTTACAAAATAGTTGAAGATTCAAGAAAATAATTGAATTGTCAATCAAATAGTATAATTTTTAATCTAAAGAAATTAGTTCTGAAGGAAAAAGATAGTTCTAGACTTTGCAATCAAAAAGAATTAACTTTTAAATATAAAACATGATTTTTATATTCAAAAAGTTGAATGTTTAACAAAACTGTTGAAATTTTGAACAAGAAAGATAAGTTTCCACAAAATAATAAAATTTACAGCAATAAGTAGAATTTTTAACCAAAAGCGATGATTTCCAAACCCAAAATAGAACAGTAGACTTTTCAAATAAGGAGAGTTTTCAACCAAATTGTAGCATTTTTTGACAAAAGAGGTTTATTTAGAAGCAAAAATATAAAATTAGACTTTTCAATTAAAAAGAATTCACTTTAAACCAAAAAAATACGACTTTTCTACCAAGCGATGATGATTTACACCAAGAGGACCAATTTTCTATCCAAAAAGACAAACGATAAAAAAACTTTTGAATTTTCGACCAAAAGAGATGAATTCTTAACTAAAAATATAATAGTAGACTTTTCAATTAAAAATAATTATTTTTCCAACAAAAATAGTTGGATTTTCTTATTGGCTTATATTCATTCTGTTTTCATTCAGACAAAAAACGAGAAAAGGGGAAATTTTCGTGAAAACAAATAAAGAAAGAGAAATTCTTTAAATGAAGGGAAAATAGGGAAATATAGTAAATAGTGTGAAGTCAGATTTGATAAACCTCAGTGAAAATCCTAAGCAAAGAAGCAAGTTATGTTATTTCAAAATTATTATAAATAGTGACATTTCGCAAGAAAAGTTCTCATTTTAATGATCGTAGTTGAGGAGATATTCGCGTTTTTTCAGATGTTCTCGAAAAGCGGTTTTTAAATTGAAGCGAAACATTTAGAGTATCCCTAAATTATAACTTTATCATACGAATTATCAGTAATTAACCCTTCTTATACAGACATTTCAAATTGGAATATCTCGTCTACGGAACACGATTTTTATTACACACGTTTTCAGCAATTAACACTGACAGCAATTGGATCATGTAGTCGATGTTTTAAGAATTAGCCCAGAAATTGACCAGTTTTTTTTAAAGCTAGAAGCAGTTCAAAAACTGACTCTGACAATAAATTTAGGTCACCTATGTCATTATTATCACGTTAAAGATCTAAAAATGAAGTTTTTGTTCTTATATGAAAAAGGAACTTCAGTATTTAAACAATTCATCAACACAAGCTTTAAATTCTCAAGTATTTCATTCATATAAAGGAAACATTAATTTTTGAACGAAAGATGAACTTCAAAGTCTTAAATATAAAATGATCTTCAATATTTTAATGGAGATGGTTAGTAACACTGAGCATACTTCCAAACACATTAATTGTCAAGAGCGAGACGATAGTTATTGAAAAAGTAGAAACAAATTTGAAAAAATCCCAGTTTTCAAAAAATTCTCGGCTTTTCCGATTGCTCAATCTCCCAAACTAATTCCAGCTTTCCCCGGGTTTCCTAGTTAGTGGCCTGTCAATCAGAATATTGAAGTGAAATTTACTATTCATGTTATACGTGACTAAGTACATTGAGCCCAAATGCTCAACTTGTCTCGTATGATAGTGTGTTCAGAAATGATACACACTCCAAGTATAATACTCATGTGGTACTTGAACGCAATGTACGTACACATAGTAGCCCATATCTTCTCCGTAAACGTAGTCGAGTACAACCTTCAAACTAATTGCTAAATTTGACTGGATAGTCAATATGGTCGAAACAAACAGTAAACTCGAATAGGTTTCATACTTTTCCAACAAGAAAAAAAAGAGAAAAAAAATTTTGAACTCATCTATAAATATTTAATAATATTGATAAATGATGAACAAGTGGGAAACATATTAGGATGCCAAATTAAAGTTCCAGTTTGAAAGTAAATATTCGAATTCTAAGCCCCTCGGATAAATTATCAAATAAATTGTCGTATTTACCATCCAAAAATTACAGTACTTTCTACCAAATAACATAGACAAAAAAATTGCGAATAATTTTATTTGGCTTTTTTGGTAAAAGACATGAACTTGCTTATTTATTTAGAAGTTTAAAATCCAAAAGATTTACGAGTCGAAGGAATCAGTAAAAGAACAGTTAAACAATTTCATTCCTTGAAAAATGATAATCTGTCAGATCGAAAAATTTTTATCGCTATGTCAGAGAAAGATTTTTTAAATTATCAGTTCAAAAATAGAAAGTAAGTAGTAAATTTGCTGATTATGAAACTCGTTTTTAAAATTACTACCCATAAAAAATTCTACAGGACTTTTGCTTTAAATACCAATCACTTTTTCCCATTATTCAGTACGAACTGGTGTCCACCTCGTACTGGTATCCCTTATACGTCAGATTGACATCTTATAAAATTATTTTCCGACTTGAAGAAGCGTGAAATTGTTTTCCTTGCATGGAAATGCTTTATCTTGATTTTCAAAGTTCAAATTTTTCACTTTAGATTAAAATGATAGAAGTTTTAAAATCGTTATGCCCAATTTGAAACTTATTTTCTGAAGACTTAGTTTTAAGATCCTAATTTAAAAATTAGGACAATGGTTTTTTGACAAAAATCACATTTTTCAGTAAAATAATTCATCCAATCACTTTGAATATCACTTCATACTACGTTATATGATACTTATTAATAATATATGTATTATCTTTCAAATTTCTATAATTTCAATGTAAAATAATATTTTATTTGATTGCAATATTCTAAAACAGTTTAATTTTTGAGGCCTTGCAACTTAAGTTTTGTGCTTCAAAAGCTCAAATTCGAAAATGTTTGGTACGAAATTTCTAAATTTTTGGATGTTTTTAATTTAAAATTTCACAATTTTGTGATTATAAATTCAAATACCAAAAATTCCGGGACAACTTCAATCTTAAATCTTTCAAATTTGCAAAATTCTCATATTGAAAGCCTTGATAGTAAGTTCCAAAATTTATAATTTCAGATTTAAATATTCTAAATTGTTTGGTTTCAATTTTAAATGTATGAAATTGCCTCATTTGTAAATCCTTCCAAATCATAGAATAACAAATTTACAGACTTGATAATTGTACAACTTTCAGTTTCAAGAATTTGCAATTAAACAGTTTTGGATTCAATGTCTTTAGAATGCATAGAAAACAATGAAAAATTAGGACAATAGTGTCTCAAATTCAAATCTTAAAGATGAGAAGAGTTTATAGATAGACATTAAAAATTAATTTATTATTTTTTATTTAAAAATGTTCAAAAATATTGAAAATTACAAACTTGAATAAAACAAAAATAATTTCACATTAAAAAGCTTAAAATTGTATTTTTTCATTTTCAATGTAATATCTTAAAATTGTGCTATTTTTAGTTCAAGATTTAAAAAATACATTATTTAAAATTGAAAAATATTTGAATGGAAAATCACAAGAATGAATAATAATTATAAATAAAGTGTTAGAACTGAACGATTCGAAATTAAAAAGTTAAACATTGTGTTGTTTGAAGTCAAAATGGATAAAAAATAAACTATCTGAAATAAATACTTCAGTAATTGAATAATTTCTTTATTTCGAATGGTTACAATCTTTTGGAGATCTGAATTTACTTAAAATAATTAAAATTTTTAAAGTATTGAATGTTTCCTATTTAAAATTGCCTTTAATTCTGAAAGTTTTTTCAGAATAATTCAGTTAGATCGAAAGGTTTATAAATGAGAATTGTTACATTTTCATCGGTGAATTTCAGAAGCTTTTACTTTGAAACGTTCAATTTAAGTATCAAATGTTTTCAATTTTTAATTATTTAATTTTTAACGTTTTAAATTATAAATAATACAATTTTAGCTTCTCTGAATATTAAATGATACATTTTTCCAAATTCTAGACTGAAAATGATACATTTTTCACATTTTGATATTATTCAAAATGAAGTTGTTTGGTTTGAATTAGAAATTATATAATTTTAACTCCTTTCTAATGAAATTGACCAATTTTCAAAATTTTAGTCTGAAATTTTTCAATTTGGAGAGCTTCTGATTAAAAAAATTTTAATATCAAACACATTACATTTCAAATTATTCAATTTTAAACGCTTTTATTCCAAAATGATACAAGTTCAATTCCTTTTTATTCCATTCAAAATACTATCCTTATTTCGGAATTTTACCTAATCTAAAACTGTTGGATTTGGAACATTTTGAATTCAAAATAATTTTTTTAATTCTTTATTTCAAACGCTTTTAATTCAAAATTATTTATTATTGTTACAAACATTTTTAAAAACTCATATTTAAAAAAAGTTTTGTAATATAATTCTTGTACAAGTATCGAAACACCAATACTGAATGTAGAACTGGCAGAAATGTAGTTAATCAGAAGTTAAGTAGGGCCTAATTTGTATTGTAGTAAAACCCGTTTAGACCTTCCAATACCCTCTAAAGTTAGAGAATTTAGTGGTTCAAAGGAGGACCTAAATTTCGACTGGGGATACGGTTTATAGTGACAGTTTCGTATTAGGCTTTGTAGAGAGTTCTAAAGGGAAGTTTCCCGATGAAAATCAACTCTTCGAAAAGTTTCGATTACTCAAACCGGAATAATATATTAGTCAAGTGATTTATTTTATGTCACTTCCCTAATCATCCACATGGAAAAGAAAATCGAAAGTTTATTAACATTTTGTAATAACCACTTGGTAAATAAACTATAAAAACTGATTTATACAGAGGTGACCTACATAAGTTTGACGATGGAGGTAAAGTTTTATGAAGCATCTTTATGTTAATTTATAGAGGCGAATACTCTCGCTAAAGTTTTCAAGTGAACTTGAAAAATTTCTGGTCTTTTTTTCTGTCTATAACAGCTGATGACTGGTATTAAATTAACTGACTTTTCTATTTTCAAATCAAATTTCAAAGGGAATTCTCTCTAAATCAGATTAACGTTGATGAAGAGAGCTGCTTATAATTCTGTGAATATCAGTCAGAGAAATTCTATTCATTAAATCATTCAATAATACCTGAGCGCATTTCGCAGACAACGTTATCCGTAAACGTTATTTCAATTTCAGAATATTTTTCACTACAATATCAATTCTTATAAAATAGTTGCAATTTATTATCGTAAAAAGTGGTAGAATGTCAGAGGTGGCTATGACTATGATTTGCAATCAGACCTTTTAATCACAATCTGACATTCATATTTGAATACCTGCAGCTTAAATTTGTATTAACCTTTTGAAGCTTATATTGTTTAATTGAGGTTCAGATTTTAAATTAATGATTGAAATATGAATGAGGTGCCAAAGTATACCAAAAATGTTTGAAAAAGGTCCTGTTTCAACATGCCTTTTTTAAAAAAAGTCAAATTTCAGCTGTAATTTTTAAGATATAATTAATATAAGCACTTGTGAAAATTTTCAAAAAAAAAAGATAGACTTTCTAAAACCTGTTCCCAAAAAAAGTTCATCATCAGCACTTATTTTGAACTATTTGTCTTTAAGTCCTGTCTCAGTAGTACTTTTATGTAGAATGAGTCCTATGAGCACGTCTAACAGAATTTTTTAAAATTAAAGTGGTGATTTTTCTAGCATTTTTGTGTGTTTTTCATTTTTTCACTTGAAGTCTTTTTCAGCTGTGTTTTTTTCGGGATATAAATTTTGAATGAATGAAAAAAAAATAAAGTGGGACTTTTCTAGTATTTTTGTCCCAAAAAAAGTTCATCGTCAGCACGTATTTTCAACTTTCTTATATTTGAGCCCTGTATCAGTAGTACTTTTATGGAGAATGAGTCCTCATGAGTACTTGTAACATTTTTTTTATTTAAGTGCGACTTTTACAGTACTTTTGGGTATTCTCAACTTCTTTTGTACTTTAGGCTCATTTCAGCTGTACATTTTTTAGGAGATAAGTTGCTTTAGTCACTGTAAAAGCATTAAAAACATCAAAGTGGGCCTTTTCTGGTACCATTGTGCATTTTTAACTTTTTTTTTTGTATTTTAGGCCTACTTAAGCTGCCCTTTTTTGGAACTTAAGACTTTTGAGTACTTGTAAAAGAATTTTAAAAAAAATTGCAGTGTGATTTTTTAACACATTTTTTCCAAAAAAGTTCATCATCAGTACATATTTTGAAAACTTTTATATTCCAGTCCTGTTTCAGTAGTACTTTTATGGAATATAAATCCTATGAACACTTGTAGAAGAATTTTTGTTTTAAATAAATATTGTTGTACTTTGTGCACGTTTAAGCTGTACTTTTTTGGAAGGCGCTGACTATTATTACGGAATTTTCCGTAAAACTAATCTCTCAAGGAATGGGGCTAGAGTACGTACTCAATCCTGGGATGTTTTCAATTTATAAAATCCCCTACCTGCCTGCAGCCGGATTTTTATTAGAAACGCTCGGATTTTCTTGAAAATTTGGTCAGAGAAGGGAAAAACTGCAGAAAACCAAAACTCCTGAGCACAGCCGGTTGTGGACAAACAAGTTTGGATTTAGACATTCGATAGCATGGAGTGCCCACATTCATCGTCGGTGTCAAACTTTCCGCTCGACAGTATTTAAAAGCAGTGAAAACACGACTCAGCGAGAATTACGAACGGGCACCCATCTGAGCGCTAACCGCGCCCGTCCGTGCTTAACATTCGAGATCAGAGCGAGTCGAGAATCACTACCTAGCAACTGCCGTCGGTTTTGTTCAAGATCACGATGATCTTGTGTTTTTAAATGTGAATGTTTATTAGGGCTCCTTCATTTCTGTTCTCATCTTAATAATCATGGTTAATTAAAAAAAGTAATAAACTCTGTTTTCGAGAGACTAATTTTTACTGCTTAATAATTGTTTTAAACTTCGCAAAAGAATCGTAAAAACTCTGTAATGCCTCATTATACACCCTACATTATAATCCCTTTATACTCCTTATAGTATCCCAGTAGAACATTTTCCTTACTCTGGATGATCATAAAAAATCTTTCTTAAGAATATTAGATATAATGTACTGATCAACAGTTTTTGTTAATCAGAAAAACATGATAAGAATGAATAATTGGCAAGACATTTCTTGTTGATTTCGCAAAGAAATTAATGTTTTTTATCGCAAAATGGTCTAACTGTGAATGTATTTATAAATATTGTTTAAATCATTAACATTTTTTGTTAATTCGACAAATATGACAAGATGGAGTCATTGGCAACAGGTTTTTAGTTGATCTCACTAAGAAAATGGAGCCTATTCATGGAAAAATGGTCAAAATATGCATTGATTTATAAAAATTGTTTCAATCATGAATATTGTTTATCAATTTAAACAGAATTACAGCTGGGAGTTACTGAAAATACATTTGTAGATGTTTCTGTGAAAAATTGGGATCATTCGTGGAATAATTTTAAAATGTGAATTTCTTCATAAATATTTTTTAAATAATTAAAAGTTGTTGATTTGAAAAAAATGACATCAAGGAGTCATTGGCAAGACATTTTTGATTGAGTCTACAAAAACATTGAGCCCATTCATTGTGACATACGAAAACTGTATTTGTTTGTAAAAATTGTTTGAATAATTGGCAAACAGCATCTATTCCTAACTAATCGCAATTAGGCATTAATTTCTCTCATATTTTACATGAAAACTGAATTTCAAATAACTAATCATTGAGAATTACCTGACAATAGCATGTGTTCATTAATTTCATTGAAACATCGGAAAAGTTAGGGAAAATATTGTTTATTTTGTTGTTGAATAAAAATTTGTTTGTTGGATAAAATTAGTTTTCTGCACCGACTTGTCATACCTGGAAGCCTTGCGGTCATTAAAAAAAAATTAAAATCCATTGAAAATTGGCCTGAAGACAAAATTTGGTCCACAAAAAGTGCTTTTGGCCACACTGTGGGCTGGTTTGCGAAACTTTTACCGGGTTGGTTTGGTCAATCCCAGTCGGTTTCTGCTCGCTAATTTTTACAAATTAATAGTAATATGTGCATTTTTTTAATCAATGTGAAGAACCCTAAGTTCGAAAAAAGTCTCATAATATTGTTTGATGAATCAATGAATTAAAAATTATTTAATTTTAATTTTAAATACTTTGAATTTGGAAGAGTTCTAATGCTTCTAATGCTGTGAATGCTTCGATTATGTAGTAAAATATTCAATATTTATACTGAATATTTTTTCAGGTATGAGAATTTCAATTTTTTTAATGTTGAAGGCTTGAAAAAATGTTTGGTAACTGGGAAATGGCTAGAAACTTGTTTTTGTTTTTAGAGGCTACCATGACACATTTATATTGAGAATTTGACTGCTAATAAGAAACTTATCAAGAGCCTCGGTGGCTCAGGCTATAGCACGTCAGGCTTCCGAGCAGAAGGCCTCGGGTTCGATCCCTGTGCCGGTAGCAATGGAAATTTTTCGATGTACTTCTGCCGGGGCTTTAGTGGTTCAGAACCGCCTTCAAACTGTAGGTCTCCTCAAAAGAGGAAACTAGTCGATTTGGTGAAGACTCAGAAAAGAGTTAGCGATCTCCTTACGTTAGTGATCTCCCTAACCTGGCTGTTCTTCTCTGCGGCCTAGCTAGGGAGGCTGCCGGATGGCAGAATGGATGAGGCTCACTTTGCTGTGCAAAGAGGTCCGCGTCATCCACTGTGCGATGGGGTACGCTTGGCAACTGAGGGGTCTATTTTCAGAACATTGGAAAGAACGAAATTGCACCGAAATCTAAAAACTCGGTAAAGGTGGCCAGATTCGGTGTACGACCTAGAGAATAAACACGGGTGCGGTACAATAGGCTTTACAGCTTGAGTGCCAGGGGGGTTGTCACGGACTGCCTTGCCCACATTACAAACTAACTAAGAAACTTATCACGTTTGCCAGTATAAAATTAGTTAGCAATTATTCAATTTTATCAGTCATAGCTCTCTGTATATGAAATTTTCCGCCCCCCCCCCCCAGGTCATATCACTGGAACCGCAGCTGTTTTCAAAATCCCAATTGGATCCGAATGAGTCTCTTTTTCATACTCGGGATGATCATAAAGACTCGTTTGCAAAAATTCTAGAGATCAGGGTAGTCTCATGTATTTAAATTCTAATGCTTATAAGCGGCTCCTTCATTTTTGTTCTCATCTCGACGGCAATGGTTTAATTTAAAAAAAGGTAATAACCTCTGTTTGCGCAGAGTAGAATGAACGTTAGTTCCAGAATCTCTAGAAGGTTAAGTCAGCTGAATAAGACAAGTAGGGAGAAGCGCATCTCAGGTCCTCTAGTTGAGAGAGCATGCGGAAACACTAGCGGCTGTAATGTTCCGGCGTAAGGCCATCATTATCTCGTGCTAAGAACGGAATGGGCAAAAAGTCTAGGGTTCTCGAAATTCTCAACTACAGTCTCGTTAAGGTGATCATCGTCCGTTTGCAAGAGTCCACTATTCGTTGATTGCAGTGGCTCATTGTCGTTCGTGGCGGTATCATTGTCGTCTATGAGGCAAAAATCCAACGTTGCTTTTAGAATTTGTCACGTATGTTTTGGGCCTGTGCCAAAAACGACCGCGAAAAAAGAACGCTTTCGTTGTTTCGGCAAAATCCCGCGTGTCATCAATCCTCCTAATATTACGCTTTATTGCAACCCTCGGAACGATACCGTAAAAATGAAAATTGGCACCACTTTTTAGTTTACAAATAACTCATACCATTTTTATTAATCTTTCCAGACTTCAAACTCTTATCTCTATCCCCTTTTTTTTAAATTCTTCTTTTTTCACTTGTTTTCATGATACTTTCCCTTTTTCTCGTTTTTTTTGGCTGAAATGTTAACTTACTTGATAGAACCCAATAAGAAAATCGAACTATTTTTGTTTAAACTTTAATTCTGTTCGGTTGAAAAGTCTACTATTATATTTTCGGCACAGAATTCATTTACTTTGATCAAAATTTCTACTATTTGGTCTTCTTCAAAACTCTTCTCGTCAAATATTTGGTTAAAAATTCAACTATTTAGTAAAAAATGATTTGGTTGAAAATTCAAATATTTGGTTAAAAATGTATAACCTTTTGATAAGACTGTAGAATTTTCAACAAAAATATTTAAATCTAACCAAATAATAATCATTTTTAAACAAGAAAGATTAATTTTTAAGCGAAAATACAATTAAGGACTTTTATCCCCAAAAAGATCGATTTTCTACAAAAAAGCACATTGATTTTCAATGATTTTCTTTACCAACTACTTTGTTGAAAATCTAATTATTTTGTTAAAAATGTGACTATTTTTTTGAAAAATAATCTTTCTTGGCAAATATTTATTATTATTTAGTAGAAAATTTAATCATTTTGTCGAAAACTCAACAATATTGTTAAAAGGTCATCCTTTTTGGTTGAAAATTATTTTTTGTTTGTTTTGAAAATTAATATTTTCGGGTTGAAAATTGAACTATTTTTATTGAAAATCAGCCTTCTTGGTAAATACTCATATTTTAGGGTGGAAAATTAAACGTTTTTTGTAGAAAGGTCGCCTTTTTGTTTTAACAATTGAACAATTTTGTATACATATTAATTATTTTGTGGAAAATTAACTTTTTTGTTTAAACATCATATTTTGGTTGAAAATTGAAATATTTTGTTGAAAATGCAATATATATCTACATAAAATCTTAGGAATTTAAAAGGTTTCAAAATAAGCTTAATGCGTTACCTACAGCCATTTTTTCAAAACAATTATTCTCTTATCATTCCCCTATTTTCGTGAAAAATCATCCTAGTTTTCCTGTTTTAAGAACATTTTGGGCTGTGAAGTGTGTCCTTCTTGAAAGATTTCTCATCACTTGAGTACACGAATTTTTTCCTGACTTCTGAGAAAGTTTGTCACAATGAGGACCTAACTTTTTGACAGCCCCAAACCAGAGAAGAATTATCGCCGAGTGTCAGACGTTAGAAGAAAGGTTGACCTACAGAAACAATTCGAAAAGTGTACTTTAAAAATGTAACGCAAACGATAATAACTGAGAGAGATTCTTGCTATTATCAATACGAACCACTTCACAAACCTCTTGTAGATAGAAAGACCACAGCAAAGAATGTTCCTCTACGGAAATTGAAAAGTTCATTGAAACAAAACAAAAAATTTCTAACCAATACGAGCGCACGAAAAAACAATTTGACTTTAGCACAAAGAGATTTGATGCAACGAGAGAATGCTTAATGGACATTCCACGATAGAATAGATAGATGAAATTAATTTAAACTTCAGTGAAGTATCGAGTGACGAAAAGAATAAAGACTTTGACAAATTTTACATAAAACTTAACCTTCTCATTAGGATGAGAATGTAAAAATATGATTTTTCGTTTATTTTGTAATGTCATTTTCCACGATTGCAATAAAAACTACGCGTCCTATAAAAAAATAATTGAAAACAAATTTGGAGATCTTTTTTGGTTGGATAATTTTTGTCAAATCATCTGTTTTCGTATCTTACGTGGTTTGACCGCAAAATTTATATTTTTTTTTTCATTATGTTTTGTGGGGTCTAAATTTGAATTTTCGATTTTTCAACAAAATTCCAAAAGTTATTATAATAATCTTGTAGGGCTTCTGAAAAGCAAGGTTTTTTGTCTCCTGACTTTTTTTTTATATCGTGCGTTGTTTTTCTAAAGAATTTCATTTCCGTTTTTTTTTAAATTTTGAAAATGCTATCACTCTAATGATTTTCTTTTTATGAGAAAAAGTCGTGAGAATAATTGTTCCGCTTTTCGAATACTATGAATAGCCGTACATAGACTCTTCAAATCTTGAAAAAAATGGTCTCAAAAATGTGGAAAATGCTCTTACTTTTTGAATTTTTATCCAAACTAGCTGGTTAACGAACTCGTTCTTTCTTTTTAGGCTTTAAAAAAGTACGCCAAAGCACAATCCAATCTGATCAATCTTTCGAAAGTTATAGTGCCTACGACCTACTACTACAGACAGACATACAGACAGACATCCTAGTAAAAATGATTTTTTCTGGCTCATGGGGCCTCAAAACGTGGGGATTTGATGAAAACCGACTATGAGAAGTTTTCTAGTCATTTTGAAAAATAGACAAACTACAGAATTGAAAAGTGCTTTTGTTTGAATTTTTTAAATATTTCTTTATCAGTAGATAGATTTTCATTCCTCATATTCATCAATTTTGTTTAGTATATTCTTAAAAAAAAAAAAATTAATTTTAAAATTATTGTGCAAAACTACGAATCTTGCCGACGTTTCGTAAGAATTGCAGTTCACTTCTTCAGGGCTTATGTTGTTCTTATATATATTCTCTACGATGCCTGTAATTGCCTAGAGCGCCCCATGGTGGGGACTGGTCGAACTTGATTGACTAATCAAGTCTTTTTTGAAAACCCCGGGAGGACGGAAAGCCAAATCGTATTGGTATTGCCCCGTATCCATTGCCCCTATTGATGTTGTTAGGATGTTTTAAGATTTCGATTGCTTCTCTATGTTTTCTTGGAAAAATATTGTACGTTTTTGCGATTACGGTTGTTTTGTCAAAAAAAATGCTATTTCCTGTTTCGATATGATGCTCAGCTAGTGCTGATTGCGTGAAATGTTTTAGCCTGACATAACTCTCATGTTCCTTCACACGTTGGCTCACCGCCCTCCCGGTTTCTCCAATATAGACTTAGCCACAAGAACAAGGGATTTTACATACTCCCGGATCACTAAGAGGTGCCTTTTTATCTTTAGGGTTGATTAGAAGTCGTCCTATTTTCGCAGGTGGTTTAAATATAGTTTGGATGTTGTGTTTATTGAGAATTCTTCCTATTTGTTCTGTGATACCTTCAATGTAGTGTAGGATGGTGGTCGTTTTTCTCTCTCTTTCTTTAGTAAGTTGTGTCGGCTTGTTTTTTTTAATGTATTTTCTTATTGCTTTATCATATTGTTTGTTTGTGTAATCGTTTTGTATTAGGATTTGTTCAACATTCGTAGCCAATCAAGTTCGACCAATCCCCACCATGGGGTGCTCTAGGCAATCACAGGCATCGTAGAGAATATATATAAGAACAGCATAACCTGAAAGTTCAGTTTCCCAATAATTTATAAGCTTTTGTACAAATTTTAAACTTTAAATCTAGGATGATGAAATGATTTTGCGATCAATTAATAATGAAACTTGAACAATCGACGAATCACATAATTAATGAGAGGTAAAGTTCCAGCTGGGAACTAGGTGTCTAAATTAAAATTGTGCAATAGATGAGACAACTCTGTATTGATCTTCTGTAAAATCATGAAAAATAAACATCTTTTGAATTAAAAAAAAACTTCAGTTTCAGGTCAGCCCTGAAGAAGTGAACTGCAATGTTCACGAAACGTCGGCAAGATTCGTAGTTTCGCACACGACTGAAACTCGAAAAACCTTCTTTAAATTTATTACAATGAATGATCGTGAAAGCATAAATTCTATTTTTTAATTCATTATCCGCGAAAATAACAAAATTATGAAGAAAACTTTTTTTTTAAATGCCCAGTTTTAATTATGCTTCATCAGAGAGCCCTAATACATGCTATTGATTGCATATTATTTTCGATTTCAAAAATTCTGTTTCTATAACCACAACTAACGTACTATTCTTTAATGCACCGTGTTACGTATTTTATTACAACATTTTAGAAGTGTTGAAAATAAATCAAAATTTGTACCTATTTATCCCAGGCTTTACGGTTTTTCCAAACTTCCCCTCTTCACTCCTTTTTCTCATTTTCCACTTAAATGCGAATTGAATTAATAGAATCCAATAAGAAAAGTAAACTATTTTTGGTTGAAATGTTATAAAAAAATGTTATATTTTAAGTTGAGAATCCACCTTCTATTAGCAATTTTATTATTTGGTTACAAATTTAATCATTCGGTTAAAGATACATAATTTTAGTTAGAAATTCATCTCTTGGATTTCAAATCAAACTACATATTTTATTGAAATTTAAATTTTTGTTAGAAATTCGTCGTTTCGGTTTGAAAATTCAACTTAGCGGTAAACCATTTAACTATTTGTTTAAAGATTTTTTTTGTTAAAAATTCATAATTTCTGGTTTAAATGAAACTGTTTTGTAGAAATTTCGCCTTTTCGGCTTCAAAATTCAACAGTTTGGTTAAAATTTTTATTATTTCTTGGCTGAATAACTTCTTTGGTTTTAAATTCATCTCTTTGTTTAGAAATTCAATTATTTTCTTGAACATTCACATTTTTGGGTTAAAAATTATACTGTTTTGTAGAAAATTCGCGTTTCTGGCTTCAAACTTAAACAATTTATTACAAAATTTAACTACCTGGTTGAAAATTAACTTTTATGTTAAAAATCCATATTTTCAGGTTGAAAATTCAAATTCTTTCGTAGGAAATTTGCTTTTTGGATATAATCAACTGTTTTTAATTTAAAATTAAAATCTTTTTTGGTTGAAATATCAACTATTACTTTTTTTGTTAAAGATGGCATAATTTGGTCGAAAAATTAATTATTTTTTTGAAAATTCGTCTTTTTTGGTAAAAAATGTTATTACATTGTTGAAAAGTTAATTATTTAGTTAAAAATTCAACAAGTTTGTCAAAAAGTCATACTTTTTGATTTAAACTTTATCTGGTTGAAAATTTAAGTATTTTGTTGAGAATTCAATTATTTGGTAGAAAATTGAACTTTCTAGCTAAAAAGTAACTCCTCTTTTTTGGTTAAATTCAACTTTTTGAGATTTGAAATTAAAAGATTTTGATAGAAATATCAACTATTACATTTCTCGTAAAGAATTAATTTTTTTTATTAAAAATCCAACTACATGGTTAAAATTAAAAAAATTATTTATGGTTGAACATTCATAATTTTAGTTGAAAATTTATCTCTTTGGTTGAAAAGTCCTCTCTTTTAGCAGAAAATTAACCTTTTTGGTTGAAAATTCAAATATTTATTTTAAAATGTATCTATTGAGTTGAAAATCCAATGGGAGAGAAAGGAGAAAAGGGGTCAAAACGGGGAAGAAATGTGATCCCTCAACTCCTCCCTTTGTTATAACTATAATTTAATTTCAAAATATTGTAAAAGTTTCATTTTCTTCTAATTTAAAATCTCTTCAAGTCACTCTCATGTTTATATTAAAAAAGCTTATGAGAAAAATATGGTTATCTCCTTGGGAACGCCCTATCGCTTGCGAGGTAGATAAGAAAAATAGTCCAATAAAGTTCTACTCGGAACGGACTAGAAATTCAGACGTTCCGTATAGAGGTTGAAAAATTGCTTTTTCTGCGAGTAAATTTATCGAGAGATGGATCAATCGGCGATAAGTGTTCTCGGTCTCGGAATTCGAGCTCAACGTAACAAAGGATCAACGCTCTGGCGGCATGGCACAAGTATCATGCTTGGTAATGGATGGACTGGTAGGTTCATCAATGGCCTTCACAGTCGTTTGTAGAGCTAGATGGTTCGTTCGTTGAAATTGGCGACCGTTCGAACTACAAATAGTACTCATGTCGTATACACATATACATATATACCCCAGCTACTGACACAATTTCAGGTTCTATGCTTGCGTACGTCCGAATATAACTTGCGTCAATAGGCAAGGTTTCAAATAATTTCACAAATAACATTATTTCCAATTTCCCCAGTATTCCGAAATAACCCTTGACATCAAAACTTACTACTTGTGCAGTAAAGCTATCAATAGTGCTGTATAATTACGCAATAGCTGTTTGTGATGCAAGTGCACAATAAAGGCGATTGCCGACTGGTGTAAAATGTGCCGCATGAGCCGTTCACTCAAAGCACGAGGCGGAGATTAGCGCAGGTGCGAAGAGAGCGCAAAGCGAGTGCGAAGTGAGTGCAAAGCGAGTGCGAAGCAGGTACAAAGCAGGTGCAAAGCGGATGAGAAGCGCGTGCGAAGCGGGTGTGAAACGGATGTGGAGAGAGTGCGAAGCGGGCGTGAAGCGAGCGTGAAGCGAGCGTGAAGCGAGCGTGAAGCGAGCGTGAAGCGAACGTGAAGCGAGTGCGAAACGAGTGCCAAGCGTGTGTGTATATTTTTATTTTAAGAAGTTTTAAGAATATTTTTATTTTGCTGGCGTGCAAAGTTACTTATCTCTAAAGTACGCATGCGCGCCCATTGCATCGATTCGCAAAATAGATGTGTTTCAAAGTGTTTCGAAGTGCTGCATTGAAGCACTTTGCATATCATTTAGGAGCATGTAAGTCCTCTGTGTCGAGGTGGGTGATGCAAAAACCATATAACTTTTGATTTCAATAAACTTGAAATTTTACCACTGTCAAAACGCGATAAAATTTCCATGCATTTCTTGGACAATTCCCGCAGGCTTTTTTTTGAAAATTCCCGTAGATATTTGATTACAAAATTTCTATCATATATAAATGAATGACGTTTCAATTCACTTTTGAAAGAATAGGCTTGACAATTTACACAAAATAGTTATATATACATAATACGCTATAAATTATACATCTCTAGGAATTAAAAACAAGAATCCAGAGAAAAAGGTGAGGAGTTGAAAAAGTAAATAAACTCAAGATTAAGCATTTTTAAATTCTGCTGTTGAATTTTGTGGTAACCTCACAAAGAATGAGTATTCCAGACAGAAAAATATATAAATATCAATGTAAGTCAGAATAATTTCTAGAAATAAAATTGAATACGACTGGACAAATAAATTCATGAGCTGTCGCACAAGGGGCAAAAAAAACTTCTGTAGATAAATCTAATTTTATGCTACACTATTCATTTGATTTGACCTTTTTTTTATAATGAAAATTTTTGTAATTTCGAAAAGATTTTTCTGTAGAAGTAATATGCAGTGGGTGCGAATAATTTAAAAAAATCGTTTATTACATTATACATACATACATACATAGATTAGCAGTTCGAACTCGAAAGTTCATTGCCTCACTGCCCGATTCGGGTAGTGTTTCTAGGTGGATATTTACTACCAATGTGGGCCCACCACACCCACGACGGGCCAACAGCACGCAGGTATTCCTGAACGGTTACCCATCCAAGTACTAACCGCGCCCAACAATGCTTAACTTCAGTGATCTTACGAGAACTGGTGTTTTCAGCGTGGTATCGCCGTTGGCGATACATTATAAACTAATTAAATAACAAAATAAATTTTTTGGGGATTGACAATGTTTTTGTCATTCAAATCTACAACTTTGTTATAGAAATCGAAAGTAATAATTGTTTAATTACGATTTATTGAAAATATATTCAATTTTGCGATTGTAATATTGCAATTTTTATAAATGTATTCACAGTTTGGATATTCTTCAACGAATAGACTCAATTTTTTTACGGAATCGACTAAGAATTTTTTTTTCAATGACTTCTTGCTATGATATTCAACAAATTTACAAGAATTATTAATTATTCAAACAATTTTCTTAGAAAATTCATAGCTTGGACATATTTTAAAGAACACGCTCAATTTTTTTGCGGAATCAACCAAGAATGTCTTTTTGATAACTCTTTACCACGATAGTTTGCAATTTTACAAGAATTATTAATTATTTAAACAATTGTTATAAACAAATTCAGAGTTTGGCTATTTTTCAACAAATAGGCTCAATTTTTTTACGGAATTAACTAAGAATGTCTCTGCGATTACTTTTCGTTATGATACTTTTCAAACGATATTCGTGAATAAATTCAGAGTTTGACAGTTTTTCAAGGCTTACGCTCAATTTTTATTTATTGAATCGACTAATAATGTCTTTCTGATGCCTCTGTGCTATAATACTTTCAAAATTGACAACAGTTATTAATTATTTGAACAATTGTTTACATAATAACCAATTACTGTCAATTTGAAAAGTCTCATAGCAAAGAGTTATTGCAAAGCAATTCTTAGCTGGTTCGTGAACAAAAATTAAGCGTATTCGTTAAAAATAGCCAAACTCTGAACTTGTTTATGAATATTGTTTAAATAATTAATAATTGTGTTGTCAATTCGAAAAATATCATAGCGAAGACTCCTCGGAAACAGATTCTTAATCAATTTCGTAAACCGAAATTGAGCCTATTCGCTCGGAAATAGCCAATCTCTAAATTTGGTTCTAAAATTTATTATTCTTGTATTTTTGCAATATATCATAGCAAAGAGTTGATAATAATTGTTCAAACAATTGCGAAATAACATCTAATTTTTATTAGTGGTGATCAAACATTAATTTATTTTGCATTTTATACTAAAACTCTGGATTTCAATGAGCTAAATAGTGTATTTATTAATGTGTTTATAACGTGATGAACCAGTTTTTTTAAATTATTTTTACCCACAGGAAATTATTTATAGATAGTTTAAGTGCATACATAAGACATTATTTGATAGATCTGAAAATCTTTCAGAGGTGCCTTAAACAACTAATAATGCACTAAAAAATTGTTTGTCGCATTGAAAAAATGCCATGTTCTACTTTTTTTATTGATTTTTGAAAAAAAGGTTTTCGTCCGGTTTTGCCCCTCACACGGGGCAAAACAGGACGCTTTGTTAAATTAAAAATAGAATGTATAATGAACCAAATTAATTGAAAGAAGACTAAACAAAATAAGTATTACAGTTACATTAACTTGTTGTAACAAGTTCTATTGACAATTTTTTATATAAAAATGACCAAAATCAGGCCTTACAAAGACACAGATATGAATTTGGTCTCCGTCTTCACTGTCGAAACCTGCGCAAGACTGATGAGCCCAACTGTCGCACGAACTGCCCCCAAAGAACTTTTTGCAATATGACTACCAAAAATCGCGATAATACTCGCAATTAAAAACGCCCCGACGCAAAAGAAGGGCTATTAAGTACACAACGGAATGGTGCTGAATCGATTTTAATTAAACAAACATTTGTATTACTTACGTGTATTTGAAAATCAGTCAAAATTATAACTGGGCACGAAAACGATCGATGTGTCTCATAACTTGGAAAATATCAACAAAATTAAAACAAATTGACATGGGAAATCTCGGACACGACTCAAAACGAAGTTCCCACAATTTCCAGTAGATGGCGTCACACCACAGAGGAGATATGACCATTGTCCCGTTTTGCCCCTGTCGTCATTTTGCCCCATGTTTCCCTACTTCTGAAAAGTTAGAAAAAAATGTCAACTTTGTTGTTAAATTAAGAATTAATCAAATATTCTATCAAAAATCCAAACACACAAATCCTTTTGAAATTTAAAAAAACTTTTATTCAAAAAAAATATAATCTCGAATCGATTGAATAGTGTAATATAAAAATAAATTTGGCGACCAGAAACATTTTTTCCCCCACTGTGTGTCGGGACGTATTAAAGACCTCGGAACCTTTACTTATCCGCCGTTTCGTATCGAGTGCTCTTTCAAATGCCATTTTACATTACTATTTCATCTCACGATGGTTCCTCTGAGCAGCTCTAGAAATCCCAGGCAGAGAAAGAGAAACAGAAAGAGAAGGATGAAACTTGGAAAATCAGCCACAGTTACTTCCACTGCTGTAAAACGATTCGATGGAGCGCAATTTCTCCGATTACCAAGCAGAAACTTCAACTTGAACTACCTTCCTTCTTTTTTAACGTATTTCTTTTGAGAATTCTGTCCCAAGTTAAATAATATTTCTCGCTCTCAGTAGTTGAAATCCTAAAAAGAGGAATTCTACAGTTTCCAAAGTTTCAGGATGAAGCAAGTTCACGAGAAAGGTCAATTTTTGGTATAAGCATGTATTACGAGGTCTGCACGGAAAGTATCCGACCTTGTTGTGTAGCAGGAATAAGAGTTAATAATCTTCTTCCAGCAATCCTTCCACTTTCGGAACCACTTCTTAAAGTCACCTTTTGGAATAGCTAACAGCTACTTCATCCCATTCTGTTTTATTTCCTCTACGTCTTAAAATCGCTTTCCTTTTAGACGACACATCAATTTGGGAAATAGCCAAAAATCACAGGAAGCCGAAGTTGTGTAAAGCCGTGTTTCACCAGAAATTTCTTAATAAGCTGCGATGAATGGGCAGGTGCGTTGTCGTGGTGAAGAAACCAGTCATAACTTTTTCACAAAATAGGCCGTTTCTTTCTTACTGCATCACGTAATCGCCTTAGAAATTCATCTGACCTTTTGGAGACAATTTCTATTAATCACTCACACTTCTTTCGCATTTTGAGGTGTTTTGGTTGTTGCGGGTCTGCTAGAGCAAAGGTCACTTCCTACTAAAGTACGACCACTTTTAAATCGCCTAAACGACTCTTTAATTTTGATATCACTCATAGACTCATTACGATACACTTTCCGAATCATAACGATGGTTTCCGAATATGAATGGCTAAGTTTTTGGCACAATTTGAAGCACACTCTTTTTTCGGTGCGCTCCGTCATCCTAAAATGGGACGCGCACGTGGTTAGACGCTTATACAGCTGCTTACACGAGTCGACTAAAGATTTTATGTTCCGTGTAACTTAGTAGGGGGTCTCATAGAGGACCTCCATAATGGTAAATACCTGTTTTTGACAATAGCACAATCAGATACAAAATTAGACCACAAGTTTTGATACTTTCCGGACAGACCTCGTACAAAAGCATGTATTAAACATTCATGTTGAAAATTTTGACGTCTTAAACTACATAGGAAATTATTTTGAAATTGTGTAGCACACTACGTCGGAAACGTCGCAGGATCCGACGTCTTAAACTACGTCAGAAATTGGGATAGTAAATGCCGTAGTATACGACGTGGATTACGCCGTTTCCGACATACTTTCCTACGTCGTGGCTAAGAAAAACATTTGGTGTAAATAGTTTGTTTCTTAATTAAAGAAGGTCCACAAATTTCATGGAAAAGTTCTTAGAAACCTGTAACCATAAAAATCAAACTCATTAACATGCATAATCAATCACGTCTGAAACCAGGTCGGAATCTATGTCATGTACCATGTCGTTTACTATTTCCGACGTAGTTTACGGCATCGGCTCCTATGTTGTTTCTGACATACTTTATGACGTAGTATCCTACGTAGTTTACGACATAGTTGAAGGCGTAGTTTACCACGTCGGAATTTTCAAAAGGGCAAAGCCAATGTCATGGCCATAACGAATGTCAAAATTAAGGTCATAAAAATGGAACGACTTTCGGTGAAGGTTAGGAGAATAATTCTGAAGTCATCCACTAAGTCACGTTGTCACCTGTGCTAAGAGAAATAACAGTGGCATATCAAATATTTTGACGATTTTTCAGGCGAGCCAGAAAACCTTTCTGAAAATCGAATTTTTAATTTAGAAAAAATTTAAAAACATTCTTTTGAGATACATAAATGATGAAATGAAGCGTAAAAATTTGGATTCGGAAATTTTATTAAGTCCTAAAAAAATTGAAGGAAGATTTTTTTATTTTCTGTTTGGTTTCAGCGCAAGTTTTCTCAACTTAGAACGGTGATTAAAAATCCAATTTTTCGTTTCAGAGAAAGAAACGAAAATTTGATCCATGGCCACTGAGTTTCTGAATCGATACACTATAATTCTGATTAGAAAGTTCCATTTCCAGTTCCGAAAAAATGGAAGGGGGTTTTTGTTGTTAGAGACACAGGTTATTTCAACTTTAGACGGTGATTAAAAATCCAATTTTCATTTTAGAAACAAAAACTGTACGTTACTGCCGTCTGAAATAAGAAGTGAAACATTTGATTAAAATGAGTCATCCAGTTCAGGGAAGATGGAGCAGAAATTTTTTCCTTCGCATGAAGCATATGGTTCTTCAAACTTATACGCTGATTTAAATCCTTATTTTTGATTAAAAGGGGCAAAAGACAATTGTAGCTGTTAATTTGCAAAAAATTGAACGAATATCCAAAAAGTGGCAAAAGCTGGAAAATTATAATCTCATTTTCGAAAAAATATTGCATATGCCCTTTAGTAATGCCACCCCTCAGTTATGAAACATTGCAAACTTGGGTCTTTCTTAAAATTTGTAGCAAGTTCTATATGGGCTTTCTAAATCTAAATGAGTGAAATTCTACTAATCCCATTACAAAACAGTGAGTCACTAAATATTAGTAGAAATTTAGATGAAACTGCATAAAATGTCAATCACCTTCGATTTTGTTTAAACTCACATATTTTATGTATTTTTTCATGCTGTAAACTTTAATAGGGGAAAATTTTATATGCAACAAAATTTAACTTTGGTTTTTTGTATGTAGTTTAACTAGTCAATATATTAATGAAAAGAATGTTATAGAATTGAGAAACGTGACAATTCGGAAATTTTAATAACACAACGTTTTTGTAAAACTTGTAAATAGGCTATGTCGCCTCAACCAAAATATTTATAACTAACTGCGCTTCAAAATGGAAATACGGCTGCGAAGTACTATGGACGTATTTACTATGGGTGTATTTATTTGTGCTAATTTTATGAAAATTTTGCTTCCTCATAAGTATCAAAAATAAATTTGCTTCCTCATAGAGAGAGGTTTTCCCTGGCAAAAGAAAAAAATACATACTTTTAATATTTTTCAAGCTTACGTTTCTGTCTTTCCGAAAATTTTATTTTCGAAAAATCAGAGGGCCCACCAAAATGTCAATTGATGTATTCTGTTACATGAGCAACTTTTTAACCTACCGCAGTTTTATATTTGTCTTCGAAAGTTCGTCAGAAGGTCAATCCGCGCGTCTCGAAGACACGAACAATTACATCAAATGCAGTACTGTTATATTCACAATATAAAAAATCCTCTTATAAACAAGAAAACTAATTTTGTTGAAAAATTTAAAACCGATATTGGTAGGTTACGGTAGATCATGAAAAGTTCTTAATTTTGGCAATCGATGCGTCAGGAAGACGCGAACAAATATATTATATAGATTATAGTTGTATTAACAATATCAAAAAACTTTTCTCTGTATCAACAAGATAAATAACATATTTATTTAATTTATATATCGGTATTGCTAGATCATAAGAGGTTATAGAGGGTTCCGTCAAGCGATCATTCGACGTTGTTCAAAGACGCAAACAAACATGTCAGATACAGTACTGTTGTACTTATAATATCAACAAAGTTTTTCTCATATAAACAAAATACACCAATTTTTTGAAACTTCATAAATCGGTACTGGTGGGTCATGAAAGGTTGATCAATAGGTCAATTGATGCGTCTCAAGGACGCGAACAAATACTCTACATGTAATATTGTCGTCTTTTGGATATCAAAAAAGTTTTTTTCATATGAACAGAATAAACCTATTTTTTTAAACTTTATGAATCGGTACTGGTGGTTCATAAAAGGTTCATCAATAGATCAATCGATGCGTCTCAAGAAAGCGAACAACTACTCCACATGTAATATTGTCGTGTTTTGAATATCAAAAAAGTTTTTTTTTTATAAACAGAATGAACCTATTTTTTGAAACTTTATAAATCGGTACTGGTGGGTCATGAAAGGTTGATCAATAGGTCAATCGATGCGTCTTAAGGACGCGAACAAATACTCTACATGTAATATTGTCGTGTTTTGGATATCAAACAAGTTTTTTTCATATA
>CAKNYM010052183.1:517674-546930 GCA_932195095.1 Andricus curvator | reverse complement strand
CGGTATTAGTGGGTCAAAAAAGGTTCATGAATAGGTCAATCGATGCGTCTCATCGACGCGAGCAAATACTCTAAATGTAATTTTATATATCAAACAAAATTTTCTCATATAAACAGTATAAATAATTTTTTTTTTTTAATTCATAAATAGGCACTGGTGAGTCATAAAAGGTTTATTAATAGGTCAATTAATGCGTCTCAAGGAGGCCAACAAATATACTCAATGCAATATTGTCGTATTTTGGATATCAAAAAAGTTTTTTTCATATAAACAAAATGAACCGTTTTTTGAAACTTCATTAATCGGTACTGGTAGGTCATAAAAGTTTCAACAATAGGTCGATCGATTCGTCTCAGAGACGCTAACGAATACGCTACATATCGTATTGTTGTATTTTGAATATCAGAAAAGTTTTTCTTACATAAACAAGGTGAAATTTTTATTTTTGAAGCTCTAAACGCAAAAAAAACTACTTTCAAATGGTCGATCTAGCTCAAAATCCTATCAGACCTGGATATCAATCGGAGCTACACTTCATCCAAATTTCTTGATCGTAGCTATTTTAGTTTTTTCAGATATGGTGAATAGGAAAAAGTTATACCCACACACACACACACACACATACACACACGAACATTATTTTTAAATTTTATTTCTGAGCTCCTAGGGTCGAATTATATCAAAATATGTCAAAAAAGTATATTTGAAAATGTAGGTCATTACAAACCTCCCTCTATGAGAAAGCAAAACAAGACTTTGAATTTGACAATGATTCATTTATAAATAACTTTGAAGGCTTTTAATTTTAAATTTTAGTCATTTACAAATTTTCAATATAAAAGTAATCAATTTTTCACGCTCTCAATGTAGTTATTTATTCTATTTAGACTTTCAGTTAAAAATTGTACAATTGTGACAAACTTAAATTTCAAAGGAGACGGTTTTTAATGCAAAATATTTTAAATTTTTGAATCTAAAAATTGTTTGAAATTGACCGTATTATATTAAAAATTGTTCCTTGCAATTCAAAATAAAGTTTTATCATATCGTTTCGAAGGATTTTATTTATAATTATTCAATTGTGAAATTTTTAGCATCTTAAATTTAAAATTATTCAACTTTGAAGGATTCCAGATGAAATATGTACAATAAAGTTTAAATCCACATTCTTCAATTCTAAATGTTCCTAATTTAAAATTGTTTGATATCAAAAATTTTAATCTGGAATATGCATTTTTCCGATTTGCAACAAAAAAATATTATACGAAGTTATGCGTATTTGAATTTTTTGCTTTGTCTTTCAAAAAACCCGACTTTTAAAATTCGATTTTCTCAAAAAACCCGCACTCGTACTTTTTGCTAATTTTTGGTTGAATTTTTACCTTCATAAAGAAGATATTCTGTGAATTGTATGTGGACTAAAAAACTTTTGTGTCTAGGAGAATTTTTTTCATAAAATTGAATTTTCTACTTTTTCTCGTAAACAATGACTGATAAGAAAAAAGGTTAAGATAAAATTTGTACTTCTAGAAAAGTTCTATGAAAAATACATCATGCTCTTTTGTGATATCTTGCATCGTTTACGAGAAAAAATTCAAAACTTACATTTTCACGAAAAAAAATTCTCCCGGCCTCAAAAATCGTTTAGCCCGCATAAAGCTGACACGATATCTCCCTTATATAAGCAGAAATTGTGAAAAATATGGGTTAAAATAGAACGAGTGGGTTTTTCCATAAAATCTTTTTTATTCGGGCTAAACCATTTTTGAAGCCGGGAGAATTTTTTTTCGTAAAAATATATTTCTGAATTTTTCTCGTAAACGATGATAGCAAGAGGTATTTTTCATTGAACTTGCTTAGGCTTCCAAACTTTTATCTTAACATTTTTTCGTATCGGGAAGAAAACCATTGTTATCCCAATTAGGTCAACTGTTATAGAGGATTAAAGGAAAAAAGTAGGATTTTTTTAAAAACAAAGAGAAAAATTCAAATGTGCATAAGTTCGTAGAAATTTTTTTTTATAAATCGAAAACGTACGCATCGCCTAATTTCCTCTAAAAAACAACATATTTTGTCCCTGAGAGATTCTACGACTTCAAGTGTAGAACTTGCCTGATTTGAAATGGATTCGGTCTTTGAATAAAAAATTCCTCATCTATTGAGGACTTCAGTTCTACAATATATGACTGTGAAAAATATAAATTTTACATCTAAGACTTTTGTATATGACAATTAAAAATACGAAATTCAAAAAATTCAAATGATCAAATTCAAGCCTTCAAATTTAAATAATTTAACAATAATTAGTTTTTAAAATTCAACAATTTGAAATTTAAAGTGTTGTGACAGTACTTCCACTAAGCGTATAAGAATTGAAAAAATAATAATTTTAATTCCAAGGCATTGAGAACTTACAATTTTGAATGAGGTATTCATTTTTCATCTGAAAAAAGGTGAAAAGGTGACAAATTTCCAAACTAGGTCAAATAGGTGACCAGTTTCAAAATAGGTGTCAAAAGGTGAATAGGTGACCCTCTATGATGAATGTTATTTGCAAGAATTTAAATTGACGTTACATGCCTCCTTGCTTCAGAAGTTCGCAATTCAAACAGTCATGTTTTGTGAGATTTTTATTAGGCTACGTCCACGATAAAGGGCTTTAATGAAAAGGTTTCTCTTCGATTTTATTGTTTTTTTTTTTTAATTCAGTTAAATTTTAATTTTTTTAAATCGGCTGTTATTGTAATAACTGCCAAAACTGTTTATCATGATCATTAAATGAAGAGTGTTCAGATATTATTATTCATAACAATAATAATGATTTTTAAAATTAAATTTATTCAGAAAAAAGATCACCTTTCGCCCCGCTAGAATTCGCACGCTAGGTTAACTGATTTCCGGTCAGGTGCTTTAACCACTGAGCTACTGGAGAGATCAGAAGAAGAATCCTTTTTCTGAAACACTTTTTTTTTTTGCAAGATGTTAGATACAAGTCAATTTTTACTAGGAATCTGTATTATCATCGGAGATGGTAACGATCAATCAGAAGAGAAATATTTTCACACACACTGTGAAAATGGAAATCTACAATATCGATCAAAGTTATATCCTCTAATACAGGAAATCTTTAACATCACCTCAGACTAGATGGAGCTATATATTTAAAAAAATTCAAACAAATTTATTCAGAAAATGGATCACCTTCCGCTCCGCTGGGATTCGAACGCCAGGTCAACTGATTTCCGGTCAGATGCTCTAACCACTGAGCTACTACTAGTAAAAATTGACTTTTATATAACATCTTGCAAAATCAAAGCGTGTTTCAGAAAAAGGATTCTTCTTCTGATCTCCCTATTAGCTCAGTGGTTAGAGCACCTGACGGGAAATCAGTTGACCTGGCGTTCGAATCCCAGCGGAGCGAAAGAGAAGATCTTTTTTCTGAATAAATTTAATTTAAAAAATTTTTAATTCATAGCTCCATCTAGTCTGAGATGACCTTGATGATTTTCTATATTAGAGGATATAACTTTGATCGATATTGTAGATTTCCATTTTCACAGTGTAATAATAATGATAAGAATAGCTGATCACTCTTCATTTAATTAATGTGACGTGGAAAAATAGTATTCGAAGCGGAACTACCAATCAGGAAACTTGTAAGGAGACAAAAATCGAAAAATAACATTAAACTTGTAGGTTTTAAAAATCTTGAAATATCTGATTTTTTACTTTAGATACTTTTAAATTTGAATGCTTCCAAAATTCCAAGATTCTTTTTAGAAACAATCATAAGATATATTTTAACCCGAATGTATTGGAAATACATTGTAATAAAAATATATGAAGAAGAATTAGTTAAAGTTTGTGTCCACTATCCGGTGTATATACATTTTTCTAGAACACGTGTCTGTTGGATCTGGCGCTTCACGCTCGATAATCTATTCATCTCGCGCTTCGCGCTCGATAATGCGTTTACCTCGCACTGCGCGCTCGGTCTTTGTACTTGCTCCACATTTTTGCGCAGACCTTTTAAAATTAAAGGTCAAAGCATCGACAACTGGTATTTGGTGATTGTGAATTCTCTTTTGTTAAAGCTCCTGCGGCTTTAAGGAACATATTCTCATCACGTACCTCATGCTTCGCACTCGATTTACTCCAAAGTGCGAAGTTTTCTACATTGAGTTCAACTCTATTATATCAAAGGTATATTATATTTATATCTGTAACTCCGTTTCGGACTGCTTATTCAGATATTGAAAAATGAAGTATAAATTTTATTTTCCATGATTACTTCAATATTTATACTTTATTTTGTATTAATTTTTATTCTCGGCTACCCTAAAAAATGTATGATTTCAATAAATTTTTATTATTTCAATTCATAATATGCATTGAGATTGAAACAAATGAATTGTTGTTGTCTTGTTTTTATAATTAAAAAAGTGCGCATTCTGTAAAAAAACAATTTTTTAAATTAAAATTTTATCGCACCTTGTGTCGTTTTTCCAAAAAATTAATTCGTTTATTTTCAATTTTATTTTCTATGATTTGAACAAAAACTGCGCATCCTATCAAAAAATAATTAAGAAAAATTTTGTAGATCTTTTTTTGGTGTGCAATTTTTGTCTTCTCATCTTTTTTCGCAGCTTGTGTCGTTTGTCCAAAAAAAATATTTTTCACTTTTAATGTTATTTTTCACAAATAAAACAAAAACTACATATCCTGCAAAAAAACATTAATAGCCAAATTGTAGCTTTTTTTGGATAAATAACTTTTGTCTATTCATTTTTTTCTTAGCTTTTGTCGTTTGTCCACAAATTTAGTTTTTAACGAATAAATCTAAAACTGCGCGTCCTATCAAAAAGTAATTAATTACTAATTTGTAGATATTTTTTCAGTACACAATTTTTCTCTTCTCCTCTTTTTTTCCATCTTGCATAGTTTGACCGCGAAATGAAATTTTTTATTATTTTTTGTGCGATCAAAATTAGAATTTTCCATTTTTCATGAAAATTTAAAAAGCTCTTTTGATAATCTTGTAGGGCTTTCAAAAAGCAACGTTTTTCGTTTCCTGGCTGTTTTTCATTTCGTGCGTTGTTTGGCTTAAAATTAAAATCTTCGTTTTTTTTTTAATTTTGAAAATGCTATAACTCTGATAATTTTCTTTTCATCAAAAAAAAGTCGTGAAAATAAATCGGTCAAATTTCCGAGTACTACGAATGTCCTTACATAGAATTTTCAAATCTTAAAAAAAATGGTCTCAAAAATTTTGAAGATTCTCTAACTTTCTGAATTTTTATCCAAAACAACTGACTAACGAACGTCGAACGAAGCATCGTGCTCACAGACATACATAAATGCAAAGACATTCGTAAAAACTTGTTTTTTGGATTCAGAGGGTCCCAAAATGTGGATATTCGACACACCCCGGGGGGCCGGCCGCAAATTTCACACAAATGTAATACTTTCTCTGATGAGAATGTAAACAAAAATTTTGTTTTGATGATTTTGATATTCGTTTGACATTCACTTTATCGTAAAATAAGCAGCCATAGGTGGCTTTCAAACTATTTCTTGTCATTCAAAGTAAATACAAATCAAAAACTGTGTTTTTTTCACCTAGTCTAATATCTGCTATCGACAATTGTGTAACACTAGACAGTGTCTAGAATTATTTTGAGGTCAGCCTTCTTTATATGCATATTCGTAAATAAGATGTTTTTAGTCGACGTGACATTGCAATAATAGTGAAAAATACAATGTTTTATTAAAATAGTAAATAACTTCTAAAATACAGAACTTTTTTCGATCTGCATACTTTTTATTTGTAGAAAATTGTAGAAAATAACCAATTAAGTTAAGCTAATGATTAGGTTAAAAAAATTTAGTTTTAAAATTAGCTCATGAATCACAATTTTAAAAACGTCACAATACACCTTATTTGAGTTTTGAGATTTCGATAGCATTGTTAAAAATAATTTATAGAACCGAGGAAAATGTCCCTCATTGTTAAGTGTACGTAATTTTGTTAGAGAACTGAAGGCGACATTTGAAGAAAATGTTTCAGGTTAAAACTTTTTATTTGACAATATTTATTTTTATTTTATTGTTTTATTTTTTTATTTTATTTATTTTTCATTTATTTGCTTATTTTTTATTAAAGTTGCAGAACTTCAAAAAATAATGTTGTTTGTTTTCAGTTTTTCGATCGGACACTTAGATTGTTCATAAAAATTGGAGAACGTTGAAAAATAATTCGATTGTTTAAAAAAAGCGCACCTAGATATTTCGTAAACAAATCCAAAGGTATTTTCGGTTTCTCGATGAGAAGCCTAATTTGTTTAGAATTAATTACAAAAGTTATGTATCAGCTTATGATGTCCTTTTCTCTTAAATAAATAATAACAATATTAATAACGAATGAATAATAATGATAATAATAATTATCATAATAATATTATTGTGATAATAATAATTCAATAATAATAAATTATAATAAATAATAATAAATAATTTTTTCTCAATTCATTAATTGTTACTCAATTTATAGAAACAAAAATTTCAAAAATTTAAGAAAACAGAATATCCATGTCATAGGGTGTGAAGCAGTCTCAAATAAAAATGCAATTCTTTATTTCATTTATCTCGTGTCAATGTCTGAAGTAATCTGCTGGCATCGATAGACAGCTTATAATTTCGTTTTTCGTGTAATTATATAAGAAACATAATATATCTATAATTAATTATAAATTATTTGAAGAGGAATGAAATAAAAAAAAACACACATTTCTTTGGAAATCATAATTTCACTATATGAAATTTCATTCGGCTTTTACTAGAATTTTTAATTCACAATAAGGTAATCACATTGATACGAATTTTAAATTACATAATTTTTCACAAACATAAATTTTGCGATTTTCAAATTTCAGGACAAAAGTTAGTCTCCATATTCAAATTAATAAATCACTTATAACTAGGTTTGGTTTACTGTCCAATAATATCAACTAAATAGTTAATTTTCCCACCCAAATGGTAGTGGGTCCATCTTAGTGTGACAAGTTGTTTTCCGATGCCCCCATCCATCATCTTACATCTACGAGAACCACCGCCTTGATCTCTCGCGACAATCTGGGAAATTTTGGGAATATATTTTTTGTCCTTTGCATCTTCATTATTTAACTTTTCCACTATGTCTTTGTCCGGGTGCTTGAGTACGTAAGTCGCATATGTATGATGGTGACCCCAATGACGTTTTTCATATACCTTCTGGTCCTTTAGCAAATATACGTCACCGTCCTTATGTTTTCCGAAATGGTAATCTTTTGTTTTACGTTTGAATCCTTGTACACACATTACGAGACACATGACAAATGCCAAACTGAACAAAATCTTGTTTACCACCATTTTTCACGTATATTCGAAGAGATCCACTCTTACTTTACGTAAGGAGAATCAATTTTTGACTATAATTACTTAAACTCTGGTCAAAATTCAGTAAAAGACTGTAATGCTCAGCTAAGTGCGAGCACCTTTATATGAGTTGAAGAAAAATGCATAGTCAGTCTTTGAAGACAGTGTAGTCTAAAAATGGAACTGGCACAATAGGTAGGGGGATCCCCATTTTGGGGAAAAATCTGGGTGAAAAAAATATAAGTGCGTTTCAATTTGGCAATTAACGGGTCATTGAGAGACCTTTTCGCATATAGCCAATACTAAATATCAATACTAAATTTTAGGTAGGATATATAAGATTTTAAAACAACGATGAGCTCTTAAAACCTAAATTAGTTCAGTTTCACTAATTACTAGACAAATTCTACTGCATACATTAGAAGAAAGTGACTCAGCAGTGATTACTAGAAAATTAGTTATTCAATTATGCGAAATATTTACTAATTCGATAGTGGAAAATTACTTATTGCTCGTTGAAAATATATGAATTAATTTATTAATGTTTAAAATAAAACAAGAATTCAACGATCAAATTTGGATCATCACCACAAAATGCTCCTATTGCAATTCCTAAAAACCAGAAATTTGTTTCTTTGGACAAAAATAAAATAGAGGAAAGAAAAAAGAGAAAGGAAACCAATCAAATCCCCTTCCTTCTCTTTCTCATTTCTTTCGTCTTTTTTATTTTTATTATTATCAAATGACAATATAAAAGCATTTATAATATTTACCAACGTTTCGGTGCTCATACAGCACCCTTATCAAGGTAAGAAAAATTAGAGCAGGTGAGAACAGCGACGAAACCACGAATCTCTCTCCTCGATACCTGAGATCTAAGTCTTAATAATGTTAATGTTTATACTAATAAATTGGTCCAACTCATAAATTATGTATATATTTATTTGAAAAGGTTATGATGAAAATTTTAAACGTAAAAAAACATAAATATTTAATAAAAAAACGTGACTAATCTTCAATGTTTTCACGTTAGAAATAATTGCACTACATTTTATATTGAAAAATCGAAAATAAATTTTGTCTAATTGATTAGGAACCAAAATCACTAAAAAAAAGTCAATATTTCAATTAATTAAATATGGGTGTGCAAAAGCTCGCAAGCTCAACCTGACTCGCGCGATCTTTTTATATTAGGGTCTAGCCGAGCCGGCTTGCAGCTCACAAGCCCGAAAAGCTTGCCAACCGAAAAAAGTTCGCGGACCGAAAAAAGTTCACGGATCGAAAAAATTTCGTGAAACAAAAAAAGCTCGCCCAGCTCGTAAAACTTGCACTGGGCCACAATATTTAATCCATATGCTCAATAGAATATTACTGCATTGATTTCAGCCAATTTTTAATGTATGCAAGCAGTTTGTTTCGTGTTATTATTAATATTAACTATTTTAATATTCCTTATTTATTTTGCAAGCATTGTGAACCTTTTTCGATTCTCAAGCTTTCTTCGGTCTGTGGGATTTTTTCGATTCGCAGCTTTTTTGATCTGCGAGTTTTTTGTGGTTTGTGAGTTTTTTCGGCCCGCGAGAGCTTTTTCCGAACTGCAAGCTTTTTCTTGACTCACGAGCTATTCTGGCTCGCGCGGGCCGTGCTTTTTGCAAACTCATATAATTAACATCAGCAAAATAAACTTGTGATTTTTTTACAATTACGATAGTAAAATGCTAAAATATTATTATTTCTGCGGCCTGACTCTAATTTACTAATCCAATTAGTAAAACTTTCAGTAAATCAGATTTAGAGAGTGAGACATTCAAAAAACATTAATTAACATTAACACGAATATGTAAAACTTTACACGGCTGAAAATTTGCGACGCGACTTTTATTTGAACGAACATTCTCCTTCATTCACGTGATAATTCCAAAGCTAAAACGCAGTAGATAAAAAATTAAACGCACTTGAAGGTTGGCGTTTCGAACGGAAATATATAACATTTTGACGATTTTTTAAGAGAGTCAAAAAACATTCCTAAAAATCGAATTTAAACTTAGAACAAAAATTAAAAATACGCTTTCGAGATACATCAGTGTTAAATTAAAGCGTGAAAAGTTGGATTGAAAAATGTTATTAGGTTTTGAGAAGGTGGAGAAAGATTTTTTCTTTCATTAAAGGTCAATTTTTGCCAACTTTGAACGGTTATTAAAAATCCAATTTTATTCTGACTATTGAGTTGCTAAATTGACACTTTAGAGATTTTTCATATTTTCCAAGATTTTCGAAGATTTTGAGAAGTAAACAACAAAATTTGGGACTTACGCAGTATTAAATCAGTTCTTCATCTAATCAACCTGTAAATCTTGCGTTAGTACCAAGAAACTCGGGAATTTTTGTGTATCAATAAAAAAAAAATTTTATTGTTTCAAAATGGCAATTTAGTAGTTTGGTATTTGGTTACGGCTAAGCTCAAGTTTTTTTTAATCTACCGCGCTAAATTGAATTTTTTAAGTATTTTGTTATATCAATTTTCTTTACAAAAATGTCACTAATTGGAAATTTACTGACTAAAAGTCAACTGCAACTGAGTGGTAAACATATACAAGACCTTAAAATAGCGATTTTTGAGGAATTTTTCAAGTCCACTATATCTTTAAATAATAGTATATTTTTAATTTTAGTAACTGAAATGGGAAGGTTTTTTTCCAGAGATTTAATAAAATTCCAAAGTTAACTTAGTGAAAACAGCCCGTGTTAAGAATTAAAAGCGGCAACATTTTTTGAAAAACACCCACTTTCTAATCGTGGTAAAAGAAATTTGAAAAAACTCTTGGTCTTAGTGTTCTTCACAATCATATAAATAAAAATATATTTTTTCAAATACTCCTGAATAAAAAAATTATAATTATAAAAAAGTAAAAAAAATTGTAAATAATAAAGCTAAAAACTCCAAAAATTTGACGATACCATTGCAAAAGCGAATTAAATGCAAAACACACATTCAAAATAATTAACTATGGAAAAATAAATAAATTAATTAACACTCAAACATTTTCCGAATTGATAAAATCTAACCACAACCGGAGGCGTTTTCTCTTTTTTTTCCCTTTTGAAGCTTTTTCGTATACGTCCCCGGTGTGGATTCCTTTTGTTCAATTCTAAAAGTGTTTCAGTGGTAATTTATTTATTTATTTTTGCATAGTTAATAATTTTAAAAGTTTTTTATTTCTGTATTTAACTCGCTTCTGCAATAGTAGCGTCAAATTTTGGGAGTTTTCAACTTAATTATTTATAATTTTTACCAATTATTTCATAATTATAATTTTTTAATAAGGAGTATCTTAAAAAATATATTTTTAATTTATGTGATTGTGAAGAACATTAAAACCGGGAGTTCTTTCAAACTTTCAAATTTTAAAGTTTTTGTTTATAACTTATTTAGTTATTTTTTGTATAATTTATAGAGTAGAATTTTTTGTTCATTATTTGTGACGATCACGTACAACCGGAAGTTTTTCAAATTTTCAATTTTTTTAAATATATTTTTTTCAATTAAAATTTTTTTACAGGTAAACCTTCCTCTAACCATAAGGAATGTTTGTGCAAAGTTTCAGATGCGCCTGTATTGTGATTTAAGAGAAATCTGGATTCAAAGGATGGCGTGCGGCACCGGAAGTTTGAAAATAATTTTATTTGTTCAGCACTATCATAATGAACTTTAAAGTTAAAAGAATTTTTAACCAATAGTCATTCAATTTGGAAAATGAATTTGTAACCAAATGTTTGAATTGTAAAAAACTTTAATTAAGCAGTCGAATTTTCAAGCCAAAAACATGATTTTTTGTCGAATTGTTGATTTTTTAAGAAAAAAGTTCATTTTCAATTAAGAAAGATGAATTTTCAAACAAGAAGATGACTCGTCCACCATAAAAGATGAATTTTCAATCCATAAGGACGAATTTTCTACCCAAAAAGACGAATGTTAAAAAAAACAGTTTAATTTTCAACCAAAAAAGATTAAACTTCAACCAAATAGTTAAATTTTTTAGCCAAAAGGACCCAAATAGATCGTTTTACACCAAGAAAGATTACGACCAAGTGGTAGAAACTTCGAACAAAAGAGACATATTTTCAAGAAAATAGATGACTTCTCTACAATAAAAGAGGAATTTTAATTCAAAAAGATGAATTTTTTATCCAAAAAGTTACATTTTCGACTAAAAAAGAGGACTTTTTAACAAGATAGATGAATTTTCAACAAAATAATGAACTTTTCCATGTTTTCGACTTAAAAATGTCCAGCTGTTAAGGTTTGCAATTTGAAAAAATGTAAACTTTCAATACGGATTCAAGCAATTAGAAATTATTCAATTAAATGTTATTAATTTAACATTTTCTAAGTATAAAGCTTTAATGCAAAATTATTCAATTTTTAATTCTCTTTAATTGTAGTGCTATCACTTTTTCTAGTTTTGAATTTCGATTCATAAGTTTAATTGTAATCAAAATTGAATACTAGGTATAGCGAAATTCTGAGAAAAATGGAAAAAAGTCGATTACTCGTATTTCTCTTTAAAATGTCGCAAAAAGTAGCATTTTTCAAAAAAGTCAAAAATAATCGAAAAAGTCGCATGTTCCGAGTCATGCAATTAAATTCGAATAATCGAATGTAACTCGCCCTTTCAGACAGTAATTTCATTGATATGAATTTGAAATTACATAATTTTTCACAAATGTAAATTTCGCAATAAGAAAATTTCGCGATAAAATTAGTTTACATATTCAAATTAACAAAGAAGTTACAACGAGGTTTGGTTTATTGACGTTTGATCGTAACCTGCACCACCCTTGACAATATTACAATTAAACTTCAGATCCATCACCTTGATCGGTCACAATAATCTCGGAGATTTTAGAATCTTAGCCGGTTTTTTCGCTGTTTAACTCCACCTGTCACTTCTCGTCTGCTGGCGGGACTACGAAAGTTGACGGACACACATTACCAAACCCATAGCAAATGCCAAAGTGAACACAATCTTATTCACCTCCATTTTTCACGTATTTAATTTCCACTGAATAAATGACTTCAACTCTAGTCAAAATTTAGTAGAATACTAAAAATGTCAAATGCGAACACTTTTTATACAAGTTTTTTGAGGATGCTTATCAGTCTTTAAACACAGTACGATCCGCATGACTGATGTACGAAATGCGTGAATCATCACTTTGTGGCGAAATCAAGAATCGAGGTTCAAAATAACTTATGAAAGGCAACATTTCACCAATTTTGGATTTTTGTTTAAAAAAATGCATCATTGAATTTCAAAGATATTTGTAAAGACCGATTTTTGAAGGTTTGCTTCTTTGCGTTAAAATTATTATGTTAATCAGGCATAAGTCCAGATGGTCTAGCCTGGGCCTGGCGAAAATTGTGACGTTTTTTTCTTTAGCCCCAGACCAGACCGCATGGTCAGCCACTAGTTAATGGCTGATTAGCCACTAGTCGGAGGCTGGTCAGTCGCTGGCTGGAGACCCTTTATTTTTTTTAATAACGTGAAAAAAAAACATTTTAGAACTTTTTTTAGTCTTGGATAGGTGATCAGCGACATTCCTGGGCCAGATGAGACCTTCTAGACTAGACGATCTAGATAAACTCAGACCTGGGCAAGACTAGCACCAGACCTGCTCTAGATCAGATCTTCCACACTAGACTGCCTCGTATTAAAAATATGAGATTTGAAAAATTAAAATGATCAAATTCAAGGCTTCAACAGTAAATAATTAGTCTCCAAAATTCAAGAATTTAAAATTGGAAGTGTTGAAAGTGTATTTTCACTAAACCTATGTGAATTAAAAAAAAAATGTATTTTCTTCTTCAAAGCATTGTTTTGTAATTTTGAATAAAATAATCGTCTTTCATCTGAAAAAAGGTGAAGAGGTTACTTTCCAAACTACGTCAAACAGGTAACCAGTTTTAAAATAGGTGTCAAAAGGTGAACAGGTGACACTCTGTAATTATTGTTATTTGTATGAATGTAAATTGACAGTACATGCGTTCTTGCCTCAGAAGTTTGTTCCCGAAATATCTTATTCCAATAGTCACGTTGTGAGATTATTATTGGGCCACGGCCACGATCAAGTCTCTAAAGAAAAGGTACTTCTTCGTTTTTATTGTAGTTTTTTTTAATTAAGATGACTTTTGAAATATTGTCTGTTATTGGAATAAGAGCCGAAACACCCTTTTTCACTTTAGATACTTTTGAATTCGAATGCTGCTAAAATTCTATTCTTTTTAGAAACATTCATAATACGGAATATCATCAATTTTAATTGACCCACTATTATCACAAACTTCTCAATGGAAAAATAGCTAAACTTCTTTGATGGTTTTAATAAATAAATAAAAACTGCTAAAATTCTGGATCAGAGGTTTGATATTGAAGTTATACAAATTGTAAAAATTTTGCCTAAAATAATTATTTTCAAAGTAGGAGGCTTTTTCAAAATGTCGTAAAATATTTCCTTCAAATTCCTACCTTGGTAAATTAATTTTCTCGTTTATTTCACCACGCAATATAAGATATGTCTTCACGCGAATGTATTGGAAATATATTGCAATACAAATATATAAAGAAGATTGGCCTTAGGATAATTTTTATTGGCTTTGAATTACAAGAAAACATTTCAAAGTGAAAAAAATAGTTTTTTATTTCAAGATAAAATGTCTAGTGAGAAATCTATTTAAAAATTTTTTATTTGTCTAAGCGTACTTTGAATTTAATAAGGAATTTTAAATTTCGCACAATTTATCATCATTCAAAGTCAATACGAATTAAAAACTGTTTTTCTTTTCACCTCGTCTAATTCTATTACCGACAATTCTGTGATACAAGACAGTGCCTAACATAATTTTTAGGTCAACCTTCTTAATATTCATATTCGTAAACAAGATGTTATCAGATAACGTGACACTGCAATAATAGCAAAAAATACAATGTTATGTTACAAAGGTTAACTTCTAAAATACATAATTTTTTTAAATCTGTATATTTTTTGTCTTTAGAAAATTGTAGAAAATAACCAATTCAGTTAAGATAATGATTGAGTTGAAAAAATTTAGTTTCAAAATGTGCTCTGAAATATTTATCACAATTTTAAAAACATCGGAATACACATTGTTTGATGTTTGAGATTGCGATAGCATTGTTAAAAATAATGTATAAAATCGTGCAAAATGTCCCTCATTGTTCATTGTAAGTAATTTTGTAAGAGAACTGAAGGCGAACTTTTCAAAAAAAAATTTCAGTTTAAATCTTTTCATTCAAAAAAATTTATGTGTAGTTTTAGTTTTTTGCAGTCCCTATAGGTAGAAGTTCAAATTGTTATTTAATGCTGATGTTGTAGGACTTATTTTTTTCCTTGAAAGACTTATTAAAAATCTCTTTGGCACGTTTAAAAAAAATTGTATTTGCGAAAAATATTGTTTACAAAAATAACAATTGAATAATCCCAGAATAAAATTCTAAAACTATTAACGCACTAAAGAGAAAAATTTGAAAATAAAAAAAAAAAACGAAAAAATGTGGCTATTTGTACCGAAATTTTGATACACGTAGCCACGACTGTTCTTCAAAGTTTCGTGAATTTTCAAAATTAATATAATAATTGCACAGTCACTTTCACTATTTAATTCAAATCAACATGAAAACGCCTCTAAGAGGCTTTTTTAAATGAATTATATAAACAAATAATATTTTGTTAACATTGTGTTATGTTTTTACGAAAATTCCCAAACCTACACAAGCATACGTTGCCACAGCTGGATCGTTAGCAACAACACAGTCATAGCAAAGTATATTTACATAAGTTTGGAAATTGTTCTAAAAAGATAACAAAATATTAGAAGCATTTTTATGCTTGAAGAATTATTTTTTCAGCAAAATAGAAAAACCTCCTAGGGATATTTACATGTTGATGTGAATTAGAGATTCAAAGTTACTGTACTGTTAATAGATTTGTTTGTAAAAATTGCAGAACTTTTAAAAATAATTTTGTTTGTTTTCGGTTTTTCGATCGGACGCTTAGTTTGTTTAGAATTAATTACAAAAGTTTAAAATCCATAGATACATGAAACTTCAGGATCGTCAAATATAGCGAATATGTATCAGCTTATGCTGTCTGCAAATAATAAATAATAATAAATAGTAATATATAATAATAACAAATAATAATAAATTATAATACATAAAAATTATTTTTTTTTAAATCATTAATTGTTTCTCAATTTATTAAAACAAAATTTCCATAAATTTAGGAAAACATATTATGCATGTCATAAGTTGTGAAGCAGTCTCAAATAAAAATGCAATTCTTTATTTCAGTTATGTTTTGTAAATGAGTGAAGTAATCTGCTGGTATCGAAAGACGGCTTATAATATTTTTATTGTGTAATTATTTAAGAAACATTATATATATATATATAAATATATAAAAATTTATATAAATATATCCAAATATATACTTAAGTATGAGTGATTTGAGGAGGAATCAAATAAAAACAGACATTTTTTTGGAAACCATAATTTCAATTTTTGAAAGTTTATTCGACTTTCACTAGAATTTTTAAATCCACAATGAGGTAATCGCATTGATACGAATTGAAATTACATAATTTTTTACAAATATAAATTTTGTAATTACAAGATTTCAGGACAAAGATAGTTCACATATTAAAATTAATAAAAACTCATATCTAGGTTTAGTTTATTGTCCAAGAATATCAACCAAATAGTTAATTTTTCCACCACCTCTATAGTTGGTAAATCTTAGTGTGACAAGATTTTTTCCGGGGCCCCCATCCATGATCTTACATTTACGAGAACCACCGCCTTTGTCTCTCGCAATAATCTCGGAAATTGTGGGAATATAACTTTTTTTCTTTGCATCTTCATTATTTAACTTTTTCAGCATGTCAGCGTTCGGGTGCTTCAGTACGTAAGTCGCATATACATGCTTGTGTTTAAGATGACGTTTTTGATGTACCTTCTGGTCCTGGAGCAAATATATGTCTTTGTCCTTATGTTTTCCGAAATGGTAATCTTTCGTTTTTCGTTTGAGTCCTTGTACACACATTACGAGACACATGAAAAATGCCAAACTGAACAAAATCTTGTTGACCGCCATTTTTCACGTATATTTGAAGAGAACCACTCTTACTTTACGTAAAGTGAATCAAGTTTTGACTATAATTACTTAAATTCTGGTCAAAATTTAGTTAAAGACTGTAATGCTCAGCTAAATTCGAGCACCTTTTTATAGGTTTGAAAAAAATGCATAGTCAGTCTTAGAACACAGGACAGTAGAAAAATGGGATAGACGTAATAGGTAGGGGAATCCCCACTTTGGGCGAAATCTGAATGAAGAAAGTGCATCTGCTTTTCATTTTGGTTGAATTAACAAGACATTGAGAGACCTTTTTGTATATAGCAAATACTAAATATTAATATGTGGGACATAACCTTCCCCAATTACGTCTATCTATCAATGAGGGCAACAGCCGCAACTGTTCTCCGCCACTAGCAGCTCTCTTTGTAACGTTCCATGACGGACCTAAGGGTCCAATAATTGTCAGAAGAGGAAGTGCTGGTCAACGCTCATTCTGCGACGGCACGACCTTCTCGTCACTCGACATTACAATCCTGTAGCTTTCCGAATAAACGTCTTTTCTGAATGAACTCTTGTCTCTTCCTGTTTAACTTCATTTTCACGCCTGTTGATCATAGATTTAGAAGTGGTATTAATGCTCGCGAACTTTCTAATTATTGCCGTTGTAATTTTCGGAATTTTCGCGCTTTGTGCATTTAAAAACTTTTATGTGATTGACTGTATCTTCTTAAATTCATGTGCTTTGCTGTGTACAAACCTTAAGTGCAGTTCTGTGTGAGATATTTCTGCTATGTGCGAAATATTCTCAACAATTTTTTGTGAAATTTAGGCTGCGTGTCTGAAATGTATGTCCTTTGTGCAACTTTTCAAGAAGCTGTGTGCCTAAAATTTATGTTTTGTGTGCAACTTTTTGAAAGGTTGTGTGCCTAAGATTTGTGATTCGTCCAGCATTTAAAATTATTTCTGCTTCGTGTGGGATATTTTCAAATTTCCAGTGAACTTTCGGTATTTAGGAAGTGAAAAATGACTTCGAAGTTTACATTCGCTGAGTTGAAGGGGATGGCTAGGCTCTATGGTCTTGAAACGGCTGAAAGGTTCGAAATATCAGAAGATCCACCTCTAGACCCTAACGCAGGCAACTTAAACCTAAGCAGCAGAGCCACAAATCCAATTCTTCAGGATGTATCTCACCTACAACGAGAACTTGACCTTGTACGGAAAGAGAGTCACTTCAGAGAGAGAATGAATTCTTGAGAAGATCGACGACACCGACAACCAGTAACAGTCGCACAAGTGAACACTCAACCTCTTCTAGCAACGTTAATTTGAACGCCACCAGTGACCTATTAAGTGAATTCGCTGAACAGGATAATTCTTTTGACATCTGGATTGAAGAATTTGATTTAGTGCGAGAAAATTTTTCACTCGACGATAATGACATTAAAAATTTTAATTTGCTCAACGCTGAAAAGACGAGCGTTAGTTTGGTTATACTTCAAACCAGAACACATTATGTTAAGTGTGAATCAGCTGACAGAACATATCAAAACAGAGTACCGATACCAGACGAGGAAGCGGTCGATTATATCGTGGATTGTATTCCTGACATTAGAATACGCATTCAGGCTAAAATGCATTGCTTTAAGACATCTACTGATCTATTAAAAGATTTTGAAAAAATTACGCTACCAAAGTCTCATGAAAATGATCCAGCCCCGAAGGAGGCAGAAGCGAAATCGCTTAAGATACAAGGACGAGAAGCAGCACCAAGTTCGCGGAGAGGCAGCCTCTGGTGTTTCAGTTGTAAAATCGCAGGTCACGTTTCATCTGAATTCAGGAGGGAGAAAAGAGAAAAAGAATCCTGTTAAGAGTGTGGTAACACTGGACACCAGATTAAGGATTGCTCAGAACGGACTACGAAGGCAGAAAAAAGAATGCATCTGGTCCAGGCAGCATGTACCAGCAGAGAATCAGCTCATACAGTTTCCAGTCCATCAGAACACTATAAGCCTCTAGATTCAAGATTAAATTCAGCTTTAAAACCACCGTACATTTTGCCTTTAGAATTTTCTGTGAAAGATAACGATACTCAAGTATATCGCAGAAATCGCATTATGGTCATAGTCGATTCGGGTTCACTAATTAGTCTGATTAAAAGTAAATTCATTCCACCTAGTGCATACATTCCTATACATATATTTTTAAGACAAAAGCAAGTGTGCGAGTTTTTTGTGGCTTATGAGTTTTTTCTGTCTGCGAGAGCTTTTACCGGATTTCAAGCCTTTTCTTGGCTCGCAAGCTATTCTGTCTCGCGCGGGCCGAACTTTTACACACCCCATTTACATTTACAACATTTTGACGAGTTTTCAAAAGAGCCAAAAAAAGCTCGCAAGAATCGAATTTTGAACTTAGGGAAAAAATACAAACACGCTTTCGAGATACATCAGTGCTGAATTAGAACGTGAAAAGTTGGATTAAGAAACGTTATTAGGTTTTCAGAAAGTGAAGGAAGGATATAAAAACGGTCTATAAAATCCAAAAGGATTTTATATCGCAGTCCCCTGTTTTTGATATCCGAATCCTCAAGCAGTCGCTTTTTTTATAATTATTTACTTTTCATGTAGAACGAATAATACGCTGTTCAAGGCTAACATGAAAGATGCCTGATGATAATCACATAGTAAGGTTCATACTATTTACTCTTATCCCATCCGCCAAGTAAAGTTTTCCACGCAAATTTGGTTGTATCCATGGCCTTTTTTCAGACGCCTCTCACTGCAATGATACTCTTCATCACACATTTCTTATCAACTACTTTTCGCAACACTTTTCTGTCCTGGCATACAACATTTTCTTCTTTTACGCCCATACATTTTCCCATGCAAGCTTTTGTAATTCTCTAGCTTTCTATATAATTTCGATCTAGAATGTCATCCACACATTCCGACCATTCTTTCCGCGGTCTGCCTCGGGTACACTACCATTTACTCTACCTAAATATACTCTTTTTATCAGTCGTTCTTCTTTCATTCTCGTAAAATACACAAACCATCTCGAAAAATGTCTTTCACTCTTGTCAAACAGTGTTTGCTTTAGACATTAATCTTTGCGAATCCTCTTATTACTGACTTTGTCCATTAGCATTTTACCGCATACGTTGGGCAGGAAATGCATTCCATCCGCAATAACTTCACACTTATCATTTTCTTTGTCGGTCCAGGTCTTGTTACCGTAAAGCACAGTGGCTGCAAGTACAGAATTATGTATTGCAATTTTAGATTTGTTATATTTTTACTTCTGGTAATGGCTCCTATACTACCGATAACCTGCCTGACCTCGTTCATACGCCTGGCTATCTCAATATCGATCTTTCCGTCAGTAGTAAAAAAAACTACCAAGCTTCACGTACTTATCAACTTGGTCTATCCTCTCAACGTCTAAGGCAATCTTGAATATTGTTTTCTGACATTTTCCTTCAAACACCATAATTGTTGTTTCATTCACAATAGTTTTAAGATCCATGTTCTTCATGCTAGTATTCCGTCTGCTCATCATTCTCTGCAAGCCTTCGATTGATTCTGCCATAACAACCTTGTCATCTGCAGACGCTAATCCACGCACCTTCACTGTCCCGAGATCCACACCTTCTTTGTCGAAAAGAGCCATTCTAAGACACTTGTCCATGAATATAATGAACAGCTCAGAGGACATAACGCATCCTTGCCTAACACTTGGCCTTATTTCGAACCAGTCACTCAGTTGTCCATTTACCTTCACACTCGCTTTGCCATCTCCATCTATTATTTTTATTGTAATTAGGAGGCATCCGTTGACTTCCTGCTTTGTCAGAACTTCCCACGGCTTACTCCTTTCCACCATATCAAACGCTTTTTCCGGATCAACAAATGCACAGAAAACTTTGTTGTTTACCTTCAAACTATTTTTTGTGAACTGTCTCAAGTTAAATATCTGATCCTCACATGATCTTTCTGGCATAAATCCACATTAAACTTTCCAGATCTTTCCTTCTTTTCAGTCATTTGAAACTTCCCCCGTCTCGGTACATAAATTTATCAACTCGCTCAACCTATGAGGTATATATTCGCCACCGCCTTTAAGCATTTCAGCGTTAATACCATCTAAACTGCTTTCTTTAACTAATATTTTTACTTTCCTGTTCTTGTCCTTATAATAGTTTCTTAGTCTGATTCTCTCGTCATCGCCAATACCTGCAATATTCAACTTTCTTAGATATGCTCGTTTCTTCTCGTTAACGGCTACGCGGATTTCATCATCCCGCCAAGCATCCCCAGGCATTCTTCCTTCAACCGCAGTACCACACACTTTATTTGCACTCCTGATAATGATTTCGTGGAATCTTGTACATGCGTTCTCCATATCTTTATTATGGATTAGCGTCCCCCAAGTTGTCCTATCCAGGCGTTCGTTTATCCTATTCGAAAATTCTATTCGAACTTCCGGTTTCTATAAATTCTCTATCTTTATTCGTGGAAAATAGAATGTTATATATTAAAATGGTACATATCTTCTGAAGTACAAAAAATGTTTCTACCTGAATACTTTCTATTCTCAGAAAACTGTAGAAAGTAGCCAATTATGTTAAGGTAATGATTATGTTGAAAAAATTTATTTTTGAAATAAGCTCAGGAATATTTAACACAATTTTAAAAACATCATAAAACACATTGTTTGCGCTTTGAGATTTCGATACCATTGTTAAAAATAATTTATAAAATCGAGGAAAATTTCTGTGAGTGTGAGTAATTTTGGAAGAGAAATGAAGGGGAACATTTGAAAAAAATATTTCAGGTTAAAACTTCTTATTTAACATTATTGTTTGAGAGTTTTATTTTTTGCTTTCCCTGTAGGTCAGAGTTGCAGTTTTTATTCAATCCTAATGTTGTAGGGCGCATTTTATTCCTTGAAAGAATTATTTAAAATCTCCTTGGTACGTTTTTATTAAAAAAATGTGTGTGTTTCAGGACGCACAGTAGAAGTGAAACTTCAAAAGAACGTTCAAGTGGAATTTTCTGTCAAAATAAGGAATTTACGGAGATTATGGGATTCAACGAATTCATGGAATTACACGATTCGGAGGATTTCCGTGAATTCCATAAATTCCTTGAATTCTATGACTTCCTTGAATTCCATGAATTTAATGAATTCCGTAAATTCCACGAATTTCATGAATTCCTTGAATTCCACGAATTTCATTAATACCATGAATACTTCAAAATTGCTGCCTGCTTATACCAAGCGGGGACAGCGAATGTGACATGAAATCTTACATCTTGCATCTTATCCACCACCAAGCTCGAGATTCATTTCGCTCTCAATCTGAAAGTATTTTTACTCGTGATTCACCATAAGAAGTTTCACATCAAAAATTAAGAAGAAGAATAAGAAAGAATAAGAAAAATTAAAAAATAAAAATATTTTTTGAAAACTCAAAAATTTTGCTATTCGTACCAAAATTTCAGTAAAAATAGCCACGACTATTTTTTGAAGTTCCGTAACTTTTGCAAACAAATATATTAATTGCACAGTCACTTTGACTATTTAATTCAAATCAACATATAAACACTTGTAAAAGGCTTTTTTACTTTTTTCTGTTAATTGTATAAACAAAAAAAAATTTTTGTTACATTTTGCTAACTTTTTGTGAAAATTCCCAAACTTATGCAAACATACGTTGCCACAGCTGAGTCGGTTGCCACAAAAATGTTGTAGCAACGTATATTTACATAAGATTGGAAATTTTTCTAAAAAGTTACCTGTTCATGTATAATAAAGAGTAAAAGTTACTGCACAATTAATATATTTGTTGGTAAGAGTTGCAGGACTTTGAAAAATAATTTCGTTTGTGTGTGTTTTGTTTTTCGATCATAGGCCTAGTTTGTTTATAACAATTGCAGAACTTTGAGAAGAAATTCATTTGATTAAAAAAAACGCACCTAGATATTTCGGAGGCAAATCCAAAGGTGTTCTCGGTTTTTCGATGGGACTCCCAACTTGTTTAGAATTAATTACAAAAATTTGAAATCCATAGATACATGAAACTTTATAATCGTCAAATATATAGAGAATATGTATCAGCTTATGCTGTCTTCTCTTCATAAATAAATGATAACAATAATAAATTATAATAAATTATAATGAATAATAAATGATTTTTTTTCAATTTATTAATTGTTTCTCAATTTATAGAAACCAAATTTTGTCAAATTTGAAAAAACAGAATATCCATTTCTTAAGGTGTGAAGCTGTTTCAAATAAAAATGCAATTTTTCATTTTAGTTCTATTTTTTCCACGAGTGAAGTAATCTGCTGGTATCGATAAGCACATTGATACATATTTGAAATTACATATTTTTTCACAAATATAAATTTCTCAATTACAAGATTTCAGGATAAAGATAGTCTACATATTTGAATTAATGAAAAATTCATAACCAGGTTTCATTTATTGTCTAGCAACCTCAACCAAATAGTTAAGTTTCCCATCCATCCTGTGGTTGGTGAATCTTAATGTGACATGTCTTCTTCCGAAGCCCCCATTCACGATCCTACAATTATCAAAACCATTGCCTTAATCTTTCACAAGAAGCTCGAAAATTTTTGGAATTTATTTGGAATCCTTAGCTTCTTCAAGGTCTAACTTTCTTACTATATCATCGTCCGGGTGCTTGAGAACGTAAGTCACATATTTAGGCTTGTGATGCCAATGACGAGATTGCCTTACCTTCTGGTGCTTCAGTAAAGTTACGTAGTCGTCCTTCTGTTTTGCGAAATGGCAATATCGGCTTAAAACGGGCGACTTCAAATCCTTCTACACACGTTACCAAACACGTGGCAAATGCCGAAGTGAACAAAATCTTGCTCACTGCTATTTTTTACGTATTTCTAAAGAAATACATTCTTACTTTATGCAATGTGAATCAGTTTCTGACTGTGATTCTTTGACTCTAGTCAAAATTTATTAAAGGACTGTGATATTCAGCTAAATGCAAGCACCTTTATATAAGTTTAAAAAAAAATGCATAGTCAGTCTTTGCACACAGTGCAGTCGCAAGATGCGATTTCAGCAATAGGTGGGGGCATTCCCACTTTCGGGCGAAATCATGAATCTGCGTTTCAGTTTGGGAAGTAACGAGTCATTGAGAGAACTCTTCGTATATAGCAAATACTGAATATTGGTACTGAATTTTAGGTAGAATACATGAGATTTTAAAACAACGAAGTGCTCTCAAAACCTTAATTATTTCTATTTCACTAGTTTCTAGTGAAATTGTACTACACCCATTAGAAAAAAGTGTGTTAATAGTGATTACTAGAAAATTAATATTTCAATAAGTCGAAACATTTACTAATTCGATAGTGGAAAATTACTTATTGCTCAGCAAAAATATATGAATTTATTTATTACTGTTTAAACTAATAAATTGGTCTGACTCATCAAATATGCATATAATAAATGAAAAAGGTTATGATGAAAACTTCAAATGTAAAAAACATCAATATTTAATGAAAGAACGCGACTCTACAATATTTCCAACTCTATTGAGACAATAAAAAGCAAATATTTGGAAACCTAGAAAAGTCTAAGTCATCTCTTCCAAGATAACGTATCAGCCCATCGTTTCCTTATAGTGGAAAAACAGGAATTGTTTGAGCACTTAATCTTCACTTTATTTACGTTAGAAATAATTGCACTTCATTTTATACAAAAAAAAAATAGAAAATAAATGCGGTCTAATTGATTAGAAACCGAAATCACTCAAAAAAATTAGTCAATATTATAATTAATTAAATAGGGGCGTGCAAAAGCTCGCGAGCTCGACCGGCCTCGTGAGAGATTTTTGCATGAGGGTCGAGCCGAGCCGGCTTGCCAGCAAACCGAAAAAGCTTGCTAACCGAAGAAAGGTTGCGGACCGAAAAAAGCTCGGGGAACAAAAAGAGCTCGCTCGGCTCGCTCGGCTCGCAGGGCTCGTAAAACTACCACTGGACCACAATATTTAATCGATATACTCGACTGAATATTACTGCATTACTGCATTGATTTTAGCCAATTTTTAATGTATGCAAATAGTTGGTTCGTGTTATTAATAATATTAATTCTTTCAATATTCTTCATTTATTTTACAAGCTATGGAGTCGCTGAATTGACACTTCAGAGATTTTTCATATTTTCAAGATGAATATCTCTTTGGCAGGTGAATGCAAAACTTTGGGATTTACAAAGTATTTAAATCAGTTCTTCATCTAATTAACCTGTAAATATTGTGCTGGTCTACGGAAACTCGGGTATTTTTCATGCTAAAATAAAAATATTTTTAAATGTTTCAAAATTACGAGTTCCCTACGAGACGTTGGGAAAGGGGTCGTAATGTGACCAACATTATTTCTATGATCAGTCACAGAAATGTGTTTTTTCACCAGCACCGACAGAAAACTTTTTTGCCGGTACCGGCAGTCTATCCACTACGTTTGAAATATTCTTTGCATAATCATGATAAACTTTGAAGTTATTCAGTTTGAAAGATGAATTTTTTAACCAAATGATTGAATTAAAAAAAAATCTAACTAAGTAGTTGAATTTACAACCAAATAGTTGAAATTTCAATCAAAAGAGACCAATTTTCAACCAAATAATTGAATTTCCAGGCAAAAAAAAATGAACTTTTTTCAAGATTGATGAATTATCAAGAAAAAATGTTCATTTTCAATTAAGAAAGATGAATTTTCAAAGAAGATGACTCGTCCACCACAAAAAAATGCAGTCCAAAAGGACGAATTTTCTATACAAGAAGACGAATAATAAAAAAAAACAGTCTTATTTTCGACCAAAAAATATTACTTCCAAAGAAAACAATGCAATTTTCAACCTACAGAGATGAATTTTCAACCAATTGGTCGAACTTTTGAGCAAAAAAGACTAGTCTTCAACCAAATGATGGAATTTTCAAGCCAAAAAGACACAAATAGATCTTTTTCAACCAAGAAAGATTAAATTTTAGCCATATTGCTAAATTAAAAAAAATGCAAACACGTGCATTTACGACTAAATAGTTGAAACTTCAATCAAAAGAGCCGAATTTTTAACTAAATAGATGACTTTCGTACAATAAAAGGAGAATTTTAATTCAAAAAGATTAATTTGAGCCAAAAACGCAGTTAAATTTAAAAAAAAAAGATGACTCATTAACAAGATAGTTGAATTTTCAACAAAATAATTAAATTTGCAACGTTTCGGACTTAAAAGTGTCCAGTTTTTAAGGCTTACAATTTGTAAGAATTCAAACTTTTAATGCGGATCGACACAATCAAAAATTATTCAATTAAATGGTATCAATTTGACATTTTATAAGTATAGAGCTTTAATAGAACAATTATTCAATTTTTAATGTTCTCAGTTGAAATGCTACAACTTTTTCTAGTTTTGAATTTGATTCATGAGTTTCATTGTAAATAAAATTGAATACTAAGTAGGGGAGACCACCCTACAGTAGATAATGATCCTACAGTAGATAATCATTAATTCAAATACTTACGTAAGTAGAATAATAAATTTAATGTGATTATTAGTTGAGAAAACAGAATATCCATGTCATGAGGGGTGATTCAGTCTGAAAAAATCCAATTCTTTACTTACCTTATCTTTTGTGAATGAGTGAAGTAATCTGCTAATATCGATATACGGCTTTCAATATTTTTGGTTTAAAATTCAACTACTTGGTTGAGAGTTGAACTGCCTCATTATTTTTCTTGTAATTATATAAGAAACATAATATATCTATACTGATTATTAATAAATTATTTTAGGAGGAATTAATTAAAAACACACACTTTTTTGGAAACCATAATTTCACTTTTTGAAATTTTATTTCACTTTCACCAGAATTTTTCAATCCACAATACGGTAATCACATTGATACGATTTTGAATTTACATAATTTTTCAGAAATTTTAATTTCACAATTACAGGATTTCAGGATAAAGTAAGTCAATATAATCAAATTAACAACAAAATTATAACCAGGTTTGGTTTATTGTCCATCAATTGAAACCAAATAGTCAAGTTTCCCACCAAACCTATGGTTGGTGAATCTTAGTGTGACGTAATCTTGTCCGATGCCCCCATTAATGATCTTACAATTATCAGAACCACCGCCTTGATCTTTTGCTACAATCCGGGAAATTTTTGGAATATATTCGGGATCTTCTGCTTCTTGTTTTTTTAACTTCTTCACTATTTTATCGCTCGGGTGCCTGATTATGTAAGTGACGTATTCATGGTGGTGGTACAAGTGACGTTCTTCCTTTACCTTGAGATTCTTTAGTATAGTTACGTCACCGCGCTTATGTTTTCCGAAATGGTAATCCTGTTTATCAAAGCTGATAGTTATTCCTTGGACACACATAACCAAACTCATGGCAAATGTCAAAATGAAGATATTCTTGTTCACCACCATTTTTCACGTATTTTTAAAGAGATGCACTCGTACTTTACGTAAAGTGAATCAATTTCTGACGGTAATTACTTTAACTCTGTCAAAATTTCGTAAAATACTGTAATGTTCAGCTAAATGCGAGCTCCTTTATATAAGTTTAACAAAAATGCATAGTCATTCTTTGGATACAGTGCAGTCGAAAGAATGGATTGACGGAATAGGTAGGGGATCCCCACTTTGGGGCGGAATCATGAATTTGCATTTCATTCTCCGGTGTCACTTTTTTGTTGCGACTCAAAACAACACCGAATCGGCGTACTTTTGAGGATCAGCGTTTTTCTGTGTATGTAATATTTCCAACTCTATTGAAACAATGAAAAGTTAATATTTTGAACCTCAAAAAAGTCTAAGTCACCTCTACAAAGATAACGTTTCAAACCATCGTTTCCTTATAATGGAAAAACAAGAACTGTTTGAGCACTTCATTTTCACTTTATTTACGTTAGAAATAATCGCACCTCATTTTATACAAAAAAATCGAAAAACATGTTGTCTAATTGATTAGTAACCTATATCACTCAAAAACATTAGTCAATATTTTAATTAATTCAATAGGGATGTGCAAAACTTCGCAAGCTCGACCTGATACGAGCGAGCTTTTTACATTGGGGTCGAGCCGAGCCGGCTTTCAGCTCGCGAACCGAATACAACTTGCTAACAGAAAAAAGTTTGCGGACCGAAAAAAGCTCGTGGAACAAAAAAAGCTCGCTCGGCTCGTAGGGCTCGTAGGGCTCGTAAAACTAGCACTGGACCACAATATTTATTCGATATGCTCAAGCGAATATTACCGCATTGATTTTAGCCAATTTTTAATGTATGCAAATAGTTGATTCGTATTATCATTGATATTAATTCTTTCAATATTCCTCATTTATTTTTCAAGCTTTGTGAGCTTTCTTCTAACCTCAAGCTTTTTTCGGTCTGCAAGTTTTTTTGAAAAAACGATGTGCTCTTGAAACCTGAATTAGTACAATTTCACTAATTACTAGTGAAATTCTACTACACCCATTAGAAAAAAGTGAGTCAATAGTGATTATTAGAAAATTAATAACTCAATAGGTCGAAACATTTACTAATTCGATAGTGGGAAATTACTTATTTCTCAGCGAAAATATATGAACATATTTATTACTGTTTACACTAATAAATTGGTCTAACTCATAAAATATGCATATATTAATTAAAAAAGGTTATGATGAAAATTTTAAATATAGCAAACATGAATATTTAATAAAAGAATGCGACTTCACAATATTTCCAACTCTATTGAGATAATAAAGAGCAAATATTTTGAAACCTAATAAAGTCTAAGTCACCTCTACCAAGAGAATGTATCAGCCCATCGTTTCCTTATAATGGAAAATATATAACATTTTGGCAATTTTTTCAAAAAAGCCAAAAAAAGTTCCCAAGAATCGAATTTTAAACTTAGGAAAGAAAAAAAACACGCTTTTGAAATACATGAGTGTTCAATTTAAGCGTGAAAAATTTGATTGAGAAATGTTATTAGGTTTTGAGAAAGTGGAGGAAGATTTTTTCTTTAATTGAAGGGCAAGTTTTCTCAGCTTTGGACAGTGATTAAGAATCCAATTTTATCTCTTTGGGAGGTAAACAAAAAAATTTGAGATTCACACATTATTTAAATGAATTCTTCCTCTAATCAACCTGCGAATTTTGCGTCAGTCCCGGGAAACTCGGGCATTTTTGTGCTTAACACTCAGAGAAAAAGTTGTCTTGAAACAAAATCATCGTCCTCTTGCCTGTTTTGTTTTGAACCACGTGAAAATCGTTTTTACACAAACGGAAATAATGGGCTACAAGATTACGTGGAGTTTGTCGCAAAAGGATAATATTTTCTGCAAAAAGATTCTTTTTGTGACAAATGAAAATCCTCTCAACCTTAAATTTAAGAGGATTTTCCATTCGTGTCAAAAAGCATCCTTTCGGGACAAGAGGAAATTTCTCTGAGTGTAAATAAAAAAAAATGTACTTGTTTCAAAACGGCTATTTTTTAGTTTGGTATTTGATTACGACGAAGCTGAAGTTTTTTTTTTGCTATTCCACAGCGATAAATTAAAATTTTTAAAAATTTTTTAAATAATTTTCTTTAAAAGAACCAATGTATAGGCCTACAATAGGATCAGAAAGTTTGCAT
>CAKNYM010052183.1:473570-512674 GCA_932195095.1 Andricus curvator | reverse complement strand
TCGAGTTCGAACTGCTAATCTATAATAATAATAATAATAATAATTTTCTTTAGAAAAAATGTCATTAATTGAAAAGTTACTGATTAAAGTACTTAACCAATGACTTCTGCAAATTGAGGGTGCTTACCAAAACTTACAATTTTTAAGCGTCTGTTATTTTAAAAGAAGTAATTTAGTTTTTGTCATTTTTTATAAAGAAAATTAAATTAATCACATATATCAAAATTCAAATTTAACGATATTGAGTAACGGTGGTCAAGCATATAAAAGACCTCAAAATAGAGATTTTTGAGAAATTTTCAAAGCCCAATGAATGTTTTAAATAATAGTATATTTTTAATTTTAGGAACTGAAATGGGAAAGTTTTTTTCCAGAAAATTAATTAAATTTTAAAGTTAACATAGTGAAAACAGCACCCTCTTTTCAATTGTAGTAAAATAAATTTTACCGAAGAGTCCATAAAAAATTGTATCGCAATTCCAAAGATAATGAAAAAATACAGTACTAGACACTGAATGACTGATTCTCATTGATTTTTATATATCTTTGCACAATCATAACAAACTTTAAAGTTAAAACAATTTTTAACAATAGTCATTCAGTTTGAAAGATAAATTTTCAACCAAATGGTTGTATGAAAAAAAAATCTTAACTAAAGAGTTGAATTTACAACCAATAGTTGGACTTTCAATCAAAAGAAACAAATTTTTAACCAAATAGTTGAACTTTCAAGCCAAAAAGATGATTTTTCTGAGTTCGTTAGATAAAAAAAAATGCACTGTTAACAAGAAAGATAAATTTTCAAACAAGAAGATGACTCGTTCAACATTAAAAATGAATTTACAATTGATAAGGGCAAATTTTCTATCCAAAAAGACGAACGCTTAACAAAACAGTTGAATTTTTGACCAAAAAAGATTACTATTGAACCTGCAAAGGTGAATTTTCAACCAAATGATCGAACTTTTAAGCAAAACAGATTAAACTTTAATCAAATAGTTGAATTTTTAAGCCAAAAAGATACAAGTGGATCCTTTTCAATCAAGAAAGATGACAATTTAACCAAATAGTTGAATTAAAAAAAAAACTTTTGAAGCTAACACTTGCATTTATAAACAAATCCAAAAGAAAGAATTTTTTATTCAAAAAGGCAATTAAATTTTCGACTAAAAATATAACTTTCTATCAAGATAGTTGCCTTTTTGAAAAAATAATTAAATTTTTAACGTTTTCGAGTTAAAAATGTTCAACTGTTAAGGCTTGCAATATAGAAAAATTTATACTTTCAATACGGATACACGCAATTAGAAATTATTCAATCAAATGCAATTAATTCACCATTTTCTAAGTATGAAGCTTTAATGAAAAATTATTCAGTTTTTAATGTTTTCAATTAAAATGCTACAATTTTTGCTGATTTTAAATTTCAATTCATAAGTTTTATTGTGATTAAAATTGAAAACTAAGAGTCATTAGTGCGTAGATCATATTATATCTACATAAATGTAAATTATATCAGTAAGAATTGAATAATATCACACTTTTTAGAAACCCTAATTTCACTTTATTAATTTTATTGGACCTCTACAAGAATATTTATTTCGCTGTCCAAATGTCAGACAGTAATTAAGGTAAACGTCCCAGTAATCGCCACCATAAGAGATTTCATTGACTTCAAATATTTCGAAAATTGTTTTGGAAGGATTAGTTAAAAAATTATTGGTACTGATTGAAGCATTAAACATCCCAGAATATTATAAAAATTGGTTTTACATTATATTTAATATTACTTCTTATTGATAAACAATTAAAAATCAAAAAGCACCGATGTCCCAGTCACCGCCATTTCCGAATCTGCCATGTACTAGTAATCGCCAGTCGTTTCCCAGTCTTCGCCAAAAAGGTTCAGTTTTCTTGAAATCAGTTTTTAGTGATTTGGACGTGTATTTCAAGTGTATCTTTGTATTTTAAGTATACTTTAATGAAATGAAAGATGTATTGTTAGTTTTATATTGATTGACGAGAGATTGAGGCCTCCGAGATGAAATCCGTCGAAACATAACCTCAAAATCGAATCTTCTGATAGTTCCAATACGTCTGATGGACATTATAAAGATTAATCATAATAAAAATGAATTTTCTTTTAAAATTTTAGTTTTTATTTCAATTAAAAATATTTATTAGAATTTTTATCACGATAAGTGATAACTACAATGATGAAATTCTTTTATAATGCTGAATATTATAATTAAAAATTATTAACACTTTCCTTTTTAAAATAAAATTCGAAAAATAATATATTGAGTTGTATAAAGTCATATAACCTAACTTTGTTCTATAAAATGGCTAAGTACAACATAATTACATGGGATGCAAAAATTTACACACTGGTAATTTGTATAATTAACTTTTTTGCAACATAAATTATAAACACAATGACGAAATTTGATAAATTGCAGTGACTAAAAAAATCATGTGTATTTGGAGGTTATGTTCTGTTTACGTTGTCAGAACATCAAAACCACGAAGTAGTATAAGGAGACCCCACTCCCGGAAAATTTGGACGCGTGGATTCGGATTTAGTTAGTTTGCATCGCTCGTAGCGCCTCTAGCGGGAACATGCATACATACATACAGATCTACATACATACAGGCAAACACATTCGTACCAGTTCGTACAATCTGTGTTTCGTGACAAGCATGTGTGCGTTTGGTTACACCCGGCTTACACTATTGGCCCCGCCATTTGTAAATCTTGTATTTCAACGCTTTTCTGCAAGAGGCGCTGCGAACGATGCAAACTAACTAAATCCGAATCTGTGCGTCCAAATTTTCCAAAGACCGCATGAGAGTGGGGTCTCCTTATACTACTTCGTGATCAAAACTATCAATAATTATATATCTGTTACACATTTTTCTTTATATTATGCAGTATAGATTAATGTTAGTTAATGAAAAACTACTCAATAAATATTAACTTCACTAAAAAATGATAATAAACTAAAAAATTTCTGATGAAATCACTATAATAGTCATGCCAATATTTTACATCACCTTTTTTCAGTTTTAAGCACTAATTTATATTACGATTATTTTTCACGCAGTAACAAGTCAGTTCTCCGATTTCATTTCACGCCTTTTTGAAATTAATTAAATCATTATTTGTAACGAAATATGGAAATAAAATTTTGACAGATTCGTCCCGCGATTACTCGAGCAACTATCCTTTTGAAATTCCCTATAATCGCGCCCGATATTTTTCGAACGGGAAGGTACTAAATGAAGAATTTGCTTAATTTTACGAAACAAAAATGATCTTTCATTACAAAAAAATAATTTTCGTCCCGATCAAGTAATTTCTTGACATATTAAAAGCTTAAACAAAGAAACGTCTTTCATAACCTAAATGTTAAGCTATTTTCCACGTTTCGTGATTCATGGCCACCGGCAATACAAATCAATTTTTTTTATCCATGTGCACTATTTTTACAAAAAAACTAATTTGGTTTCCATAACAAACACTGTTCAAACTTACTTAAAAATATTTTAGGAATGTATTTTAATGCGGAAAATACTTACTTCTGGCGTTTACACTTCAAAACTGGCAATTACTGGGACCGCAGGGATTACTGGGACGTTTACCTTACATTGATATGAATTTAAAATTACACAATTTTTCACAAATGTAAATTTCGCAATGAAAAGATTTCGCGATGAAATTAGTCCACATATTCAAATTAATGAAGAAGTCAACGTAACTTTGAATACCGTTGACAATATTTATACAAGCTTTAGATTTACTACCTTAATCGGTGATATTATAACCTCGGAGATTTTTGGAACATAGTCGGGTTTTTCGCGTTTTAACTCTACCTGTAACTTCTAGTCCACGGGCGGGACTACGAAATTTGGCGTACACACATTCCCAAATTCATAGCAAATGCCAAGGTGAACACAATCTTGTTCACTTACATTGTTCACGTATTTTATTTTCACTGAAGAAATTTTCACTTCAATTGCTTTAACTCTAGTCAAAATTAAGTAAAATACTGTAGTGCTCAGCCAAATGCGAACACTTTGTACACATGTTTTTTCAAGGATGCTTATCAGTCTTCAAACACAGTACGATCGGCAGTTTTGATGTACGCAATACGTGAATCAGCACTTCGTGGCGAAATGAAAAATCGAGGTTCAAAATAACTTATGGAAGGCAACTTTTTACCGATTTTGGATTTTCTTTTTAAAAAATGCATCATTAAATTTTTAAGAAGAACTATCATGTTAATCAGGCTTGAGTGGAAAAATGTTCTGGCGCTGACCCGGCCCAGATCAGACCGTCCAGTTTCCAGTCTTGACGCTGACCAGATGGTCTGGCTTGGGCCTCGCCAAAAGTGTGACATTTTTCCTGTCTAGCCCCAGGCCAGACCGTACGGTCAGCCGCAAGTTATTTTCTGGTCAGCTACTAGTGCATGGCTCTTTAGCCACTAGTTGGAGGCTGGAGAGCCGCTGGATGGACTCCCTTTATTTTTTTGATAGTGTGAGTTTATTATTTTTAATCTTTCTATACACCCTGTAAGTTTTTCGAAACATGTCCGAAAAAATTTTCTGAACGAACTTACAACTTTTTTTGGACTTGGATAGCTGATCAGCGCCAGTCCTGTGTCAGACCAGACCTTCCAGACAGAGGAGAGGATTTCTTGTTCTTGAGCTGGCTGATCAGCGCCAGTCCTGGACCAGACGAGAACTTCCAGTCTAGGCGGTCTAGATAAAGGCAAGACTAGCGCCATACCTGTCCTAGATCAGATCTTCCATTCTAGACAGTCTAAATAAAGCCAGACCTGGGCCACACCTAACACCAGACTGCAATTCAATTTTTCCACACGGGTAGTGTCTACTCAAATCTTGAAAAAAATATTCCGCGAGTTTATTGAAAATAATTTTTTTCAGCTTTGTAAATATCTCAATGTGTAAGAATACATAGTGCTATTTTATTATTATTATAGAAAAAAATAAGGAAGCACATTTTTCTCTCAGGTTCAAGATGGTTACAGTCCAATATGTCGAAGACATTTTTGTTAGAGTGGAATTTTTTGAATGATACGCACAGGGCTGGCCTGGTATACATTATCAGTCGCACACGGATTTTTATAATGCATTTAAGTGATCTGATAAGAACAGTATGCCTAAATTAAAATATTGGACAAATCCTGTTTTTTTGACAACACCATCCACGGACTGGGATGCAGCCAAGTGCATGATGGGGGGACCTACAGCTTGAGGTGGGATCCGAACCACCAGAACCTCGGTACCGGCTCAAGAATCGCACCTCGGACCTCTAGCATAAAGCCTGAGCATCTAACCACCTGAGCTACTGAGGCTCCCGTACAATTTGAAAATCCTCCTACTATTTAAAAAATAAGAAAGCTCATTTTTTTTCTCAGGCTTAAGATGCTTACAGCCCAATATTTCGATTGTCGAAGGCATTTTTTGTATAGAGTTGAATATCTGAATAGTCTACACTAGGCTATAACGATATATATCATCAGTCACAGACTCATTTCTGTAATGCAATCAATTGATCTAATAAGAGTAAGGAGTTTATATGAGAAAAGTAAGAAGGGGAAGTGTACGAGGAAGTATAAGGGGGAGATAGATTCTTAGATCAATCTATAATTCCCGTGTTGCTTATTTAAATAACACATTTGTTTCGCAACACTGATCCAACCCAGGTCGCTGATCAGTCTCTCTAGCAATCACCCTAGGCAAAGAGCTTTACGAAGTCATCATGTGTCTTAGATGACACGAAAATATGCGATCTTACTGATAATCATATACTAAGGTCCATACTCGTTACTCTCATCCTATCCACCAAGTAAAGCTGTCCTCGAGGGCCCATAAGTAACCAAGGTCTTTCGTTTCAGACGCCTCTCACTCCAATGATACTCAGAGGGGAAAATACGAAACTGCAGCGCTGATCGCCTTTCGCTCAATTATCTTGTTTAAATTTAATTGAAATATCAGAATTCATGAAATTTTTCCATTATATTAACATTTATCAAATATTAAAACGATATAAACATCTGTTTTTGCAGTTATAAATTAAACATATATAAGTTACGTGTAAAAGGTCTGATTTATGACTACAATATCTGATACTTTTTTTATGTTTATATCTATGTCGTAGAGGGAATATTTTATATTATGCACTGTGATTATGTATACCTAAACTCGTAAAATAGCACGTAAACTAGAAAAAGACAGATGTCCAACACACGGAATGTACCAAAAAAAAACAAAAATTATGTAATTTTATAAAGTTGTTTACGTTAGGCGGGTAACACATAAAGGGATTTCAAAGGTAATATTTTGACATCGAATGAGTTTTTTCTAAAAATTTAAACACAACATTTTGGCGAAAGGCGATCAGCGCCACAGTTTCGCTGTTTCTCGACTGAAGCAGGTTAGGAACCAACTTCCTGTAGGCTGGACTTGGCTGGCGTGACATACCCCTGCTTTACGCCCATACATTTTCTCATGCAAGCTCTTGTATTTCTCTGGCTTTTCACATATTTTCGACTCAGAATGTCATTCACACATTCCCACCATCCTTTCCGTGGTCTGCATCTGGGTGCACTTCCATTAACTTTACCTAATTATACTTGATTCGTCAGTCATTCTTCTTTCATTCTCTGAACATGCCCAAACCATCTCAAAAAATTTCATTCACTCTTGTCAAACAGTGTTTCTTCTCTGTTAACTTCACTCTTATCCTTTTCTTCGTATATTCAGGTCTCGCTACCGTATAGCAGAGTGCTTGCAAGTACATAATTATATATTCCAATTTTTAGCTTTATTTGCTATATTTTCACTTCTGGTAATGCATCCTCCACTGTAGATAACCTTCCTGCCCCGTTTATACGCCTGGCTATCTCTCTATCGCTATTTTCATCAGTAGTAAATAAACTACCAAGAAACACGTACTTATCAACTTGCTCTATCCTCTAATCGTCTGAGGCAATGTTGCATACAGTTTTCTGACACTTTCCTTCAAATACGATATTTTTTTCTATCCACGTTAGTTTTGAGATCCATGTTCTTCATGCTAGTATTCCGACTGCTCAATATTCTCTGCAAGCCTTCGATTGATTCTGCCATAACAACCTTGTCATCTGCAAAAGCTACACCTCGCACCTTCACGGTCCCGAGATCCACACCTTCGTCGTCGAGGAGGCCCAATCTTAGACACTTGCTTTGCTACCTGCTTTGCCACCTTATCAAACACTTTTCACAGGTCAACAAATGCACTGAAAATTTTTCGGTTACCTTCAAACTTTTGCTGTGATCTGTTTCAAGCTGATTATCTAATCCGCACATGACTTTCTTGGCATGAATCCAAATTGGACCTTTCAGGTCTGTTCTTCTTTTTAGTCATGTGGAACTTTCACCATCACAGTACATAAATTTCTTACCTTGCTCAGCATGAGAGGTGTATATTCGGCACCGCTTTTGAGCATTTCAGCGTTAGTACCATCCAAACCAGCAACCTGACCATTCTCTAAGTTCTTAATTATACCCCTAATCTCGGAACCACCGAATCTTCCAACCAAGTTTTCCAACGTATCGTCTTCTGTGCCGCAGTTGTGCTGCTCCCTAGCTTCACCTTCCAATAATTCCTTGAATCTCTAGTCATCCTTCCTACAACCACAGTACCGCACACCTCATTTGCACTCCTGATAATGATATATATCTTTATTGCATATTAGCGTCTCCCAAGTTGTCCTATCTTGGTGTTTGTTTATCTTATTCAAAAAACCTATTCGCACTTACGGTTTCTGTAAATTCTCTATCTTGATTCTCGTCTACCTCAAATTTTTGGTTCACTTTCTTCTCCATCCTGACCTGAACTTAATTTTTAAAACTACGAAATTAAGATCCGCTCCACATTCAGAACCTCGCGTAACCCTTGTATCTCTTACTAGCTTTCTCAGTCTCTCATTCTCAATATCAAAGTCAATCATACTGTGGCTCTTACCTCTGCACCATGTGTACAAGTGGATCATTGTATGCCTATATCAAATATTTGTAATAAACAGGCCCCTTTCCAAACAAAAGCTGACCAATCTGTCCCAGTTACCATTCGTTTTCGAATCTCATAAATTACCTAGCAATCTGTCTGTACACTCGCGTTGGACTCCAACCGATCCATTCATATCTCATAGTAGAATGATTCTGCCCCATGATCGCAAGTACCTAATATATAATTTAAGGTATCCTAGGAGGCCTCTTTTACTTCACTCCATTCACCATTAACTGGAGCGTGGCACGCTATGATAAATAATCTTCTGATTGGTACTTTTATCCTAACCCTCAAAAATCTGCGAGCTATAAATTAATGTTTCTGGGCACGCTGTTTTGCTCTCTCATTCATAATCATACGGACTCCTTGGCTACTATGTGAGTCACTATCTACTCCTGGCCATAGTTCGAATCCGTTTTTTAACTCACGAACATCATTTTTTGTAATTGTCTTTTCTTAAGATCATTCACCCCTCTAGCATTCCAAATTCTTCATAAAATGGTATCGGAATAGAACTAGAACCGAAAGAGTCATGGTTGGTTTGTGCTGCATACTGAGGAGGGTACCAGCCTCTGAAGTTTAGCAATTGATAAGAAAATGTTTACATTTCTTCACAGTTTCCGAAAATTCCTCCAAATTTGATATGTTCCGATAAATATCATAGGTTTCTAAATTTCTCAAGTTTTCCTAATTCTCCACAAGTTTTCATAGATTCCCACCAATTTCTTACATTCCTTAATTCTCCAACCTTTTCAGAAATTTCAATAACTTTTTATCAACAAACTTCATGAATTTCCGAAATTTTTCATCAATTTCCGCGAATTGTCATCATGATTAAAATTAAATAACCTTTTTTTTCATTTGTTAATGTAACTTTATGAAAAATTAGTAATTTCTTAATGGAACAAGTTTTTAGGGGTTCAATTATTATATTGATCTTAAAAAGCTTTGACAAATTATATTATAAGATATTCCTTAATACCTATATGTGGGCGTCGGCATGAAAAGGGCTCTTATGTGGCCGGTTCTAGTTTGGGAGTTATTCGTGTTTTTCCAAGTCGAGATCCAAATTACTGTCTTTGGCTTTGAGTAGAAGATGATACTGGAACCAATACCTAATCTATTAGCACCATACCCAAGTCCCGAAAATAACCAGAAATGGGTAAATTTTATGTTCATAGAAAAAGTAGAACACGTGCGCTTATGGCCCTAAACATCTTCAGAAGCGTTTTTTTTAAAGCAGGTTTTCAAAGTTCGAACTTCAAAATGCCCTGGTGACTCGTTTTTAATCCGAAAGGGTTCGTCTTGTTAATTCAATAAATAAATATTATTTAAAATACAATTGATCATTTTATCAATTTGTCCATGAATTCAATGAAATTGAATAATAATTCAAACAAATTTTTATTTTATCTACATATGCTTAAAACTCAGAGCATATTTAAGTTTATTTGGATACTGTATTGAATATAATTTTGAATGCTTTAAATTCCTAACTTTTAAAGGGGGAATATTGCATTTCCAACAAGATAGATGATTCTTTAACCAAATAGTTGAATTTTAAACCAAGGATATGAATTTTTAACTAAAATTATGAATCTTTGACTGGAATAGTTAAATTTTTAACCAAAAAGATGGTTTTTTAACAAAAGAATTCCACTTTTAATCCAATAGTTTATTTTTTGACAGAAATCATGAATTTTCAACTAAAATTATTAATTTTTCACTGAAATAGTAGAATCTTTATCCAAAAATATGAATTTTTTAATTAGAAAATTAATGTTTTACCATGAAAGAAGATTTTTCAACAAAATACATAAATTTTCAACTAAATATATGACTTTTTATATCAAGTGATGAATTTTGAACCAAAATAATGAATCTTCAACTGAAATAGTTGAATTTTCAAACAAAGTGATAAATTTTCAACTCAAATTATGATGTTTCTTCAATTGCAATAGTTAAATTTTCCGTTAGAAACCGTATTTTTGAACAAAACAAAAAAATCAACAACATAGTTAAAGTTTTGAGGGGAATAGTTAAATTTGCAGTACAAAAAATTAATTTTGAACAAAAAGAAAGATTTTCTCAACAAAATAGTCGAATTTGCATACAAAAAGATAAATTTTCAACGAAAAATGTAATAGTTCATATTTCAATTAAAAAATATTTTAATTTTATATCAAAAACAGTTAAATTCAATCAAAAAATGCGAATTTTTAATCAGGAAAGATTTTCAATTTTTGTTGAACTTTCAAGCAAAAATATGAATTTTCTACAAAAAATAACGAATTTTCAATCAAATACTTGAATTTTCTACTAAAAAATATCAATTTTCAACCAAAAATTAAGCCATTAAATTTTCAGTTGAAGAAAATAATTTGCAACAAAAAAGAATACCAATTTTAAACGAACTAGTTAAGTCCAGTAATGTAAAGCTACTTTTACAAATAAAGGCAAAAACTCCGGACCATTCCAGGTTTTTAGGGTGCGTAGACATCCCGTTAATCCAAATAGCGAAAAAATGAAGATTTAAACTTTTTTGTAACTTCTTATAAAAATTTTTCATATGATTAGAATGGATCAGATACTGTTGGGCAAACACAAATTTGCACTAGTAAACAGTTCCTGGACATATTTATTCTGCAAAATTTCAGCCTGTAAATGTTATATCTCTGAATAAACTAAGTTTTCAATGCTCAACTGCGTTTCTATTTGGGGATTAACGCGTTATTGAGAGAATTTTTCGTACAGATAATACTAAGCTTTAGACAAAATACATCAGATTTTAATATAATGATTCGCTCTCTAAATCGAAATAAGTAAAATTGCAATACTTATTAGTAAAGCTCTACTATTTGCGTTCGAGCATAGTGAGACTCTAACAATTAGAGAATATAATTAATGTAATTATTTCATTTATTTACTGATTTGATAGTAAAAAACTACGTATTGCCGATTAAAAATATATGAATTTTGAAACAAGGTTATAATAAGAATCTGAAACGCAAGAACAGAAATGTTTAATAGAATAACGCACTTGTGTAACATTTTTATCTTTATTGACACAAAGAAAGTAATGTTTTGAAACGTACACATAGGCTTGGTACATTATCTAAGCCAAGATAACGAACTTGCCAACTATTTCCTCGAAATAAAAAAACAATTATATAACAATAAAAGTCTAATTACTGATTATTCGCTGAAATTATTACAAAATTAATCAATATTTTAATCAATTAACTTTAGCTAAATAAACTTGCGCTTTTCTTACTATTTCATTAATATAATGCTAAAATATGACTACTTCCTTATGTTATAGTCACTTCTGGATTAAATGATCATACACTCGGCAAGTGTTTCATTTCTGCTGTCAGAGTGGAAAGTCATGTATTGATATTACGGTTTCCAGTATTGTATAATATAGATAATTAGTAAGATTGTAATGTATAAAAGAACAATTATTCTCATTATTACTTTTCCTCACAAGAAAAGTGCAGATTGTTCAACTCTATGTTGGTTGTGATTATAAGAAAATATAAAGAAATGATTGTATATAACATAAATTATTCTCTCTTTCTTCTATTTATTCATATTGATTTTATAAAATTTTAGTGATGAAGAAACCATTAACAAAACCTTGTTGAATCATTTTTTTCCAATATTTTTTCTATTGCCAGGTTTTAAATTTTTCATCATCCAAATATTTTTGTTCTAATCGGACACAAGAAATGAGTCTTATCCCTTACTTTAGCAAAAATTCTTATTCGTACGATATTCCTCTCGAACTAATATTTATATTTTCAAAAAATCGGTAATTACAAAAATCTCAATTTTGAGGTAAATTTTATGATTGCAACGTCTCAAATTTTTTTCTATTTGAAAAAATTAGACGATTATTTTCTCACTCAGAGAAACTTACAGAGAAACAACAAGTGAACTAATTATATAAAAAACTAAATAATTATGGCGTAGCCATAATATTAGCATAGGGTAAGGGAACCAAATGTGGATCGGGTTTTGAGAAAAAATGTTTTCAAAAATACTATTATTATCAAAAATAATTATAAATATAATAACTTATAAATAATTATATGCAAAATATTTGTGATTAAATAAAAATGTAAAAAATCTTCTATTTTGATATTTTATAAATTTTTATTATAATATTATATCATTTAAACTGATTAGTAAACAATTGTACATATTTATTTTTTTCTACTGCCGATTAAATTAATTATTTGTAAAAAGTGTATGTAATTAAATCTTAAGTGCTTTGCTATCGTCTTATATAGTCCCTTTTCAGCTCATCTCAAATATGTGTAGCTATAATTATATAGATTTAAATTTGTTAAAAGTTTTTTTTTCGACTTTAGTCATATTTACTTTTTATAATAAATATTTTTCCAAAAAACTGATATTTATTTTATTTCAAAACTGAAAATATAAATCCATGAACATTCTTATTTTTTACAAATTTTCATCTCAAGTTATACACTTTCACAAAATTTTCTCTAATATAGGAAAAATAATTATAAAAAACTTTTTAAACAAGTATTTGTATAAATGTGTGAAAAGAAGAAAAGGAAATATGATTCTATTTACGCTTACTCTATTCACGTCAAAAATAATCGCACTTTATTTTATATTGCAAACAATGGGAAGAAAAGTTTACTAATTGATAAGTTACTGAAATTTTAATAAAATTGTTAAATATATTTATCAATTAACTTGAGTAAAATAAACTTGTGCTTTTTTACCATTTTATTATTAAACTGCTAAAATATTACTATTTGTTCAGTCAGACATGTGATTGCTAATTTAATTAGTAAAGTTTCTTCATAATCAGATTATGTGAAACTTTATCGAACCTATTTTAGCATTTCACCGTTTTTTTAAAGTTAGTACTTGCTATACGCAAAAAATTCTCTCAATTACACGATAATCATAAAGGTGAAACGCAGTAGATGAAAAATTGAAACACAGTTGAAGAGTAATGTTCCAAGAAGACGTCCAATATTTTAACGATTTTTCAGGTTGGTCCAAAAACGTTTTCAAAAGTCGATTTTTCAATCCAGGAAAAAAATAAAGACACACTTTCGAGATACATGAATGCTTAATTGAAGCGTGAAAGGTAGAATTAGGAAAAAATGTTATCAGGTTTCACGGTGGGGCTGAGCCAAATATTAATATAGGTTCCAAGTAGATGCGTTTTTTTAAATTGCTTATGAAAACAGCATCTCAAGAACATTTTGAGATAAAAATTAAAATAATTGGTCGGGCGCTTTATGAAAAAAGTCGGTTTTTGTATATAATAACTAATAAATGAAGAAATTTTCATTAGATTATATTGTAAATATTGGTTAACATTTTTTTACATATTTTATTGTTGAATGTGGTTGTCTATCACTAAAACAGAATTTCAACAATTTTTTATATACTGCGTCCTCAACTCTAAAGGTTGTGATACTCATAACATAGTCAAAACAAATTTATTCTAATCGGTGAAATACGGCTTGTCCAAAATCCCCTGAAAAGCAACATATTTTATTCCCAAACGATTCTGTAACTTTAGAGAACACATTCTATCCGATATTAAATGAAGTCGATTAATAGATACTGAATTATCGCAATCACGAATGGATTAGTGTTAATCCAAACGTTGAGAATATGTACCAGCTTATGCACTTTTTTAATTTTATTCGACTTCTACAAGAGTTTTTGAATGCACTGTCCAAATGTCGAACAGCAATCTCATTGATATGAATTTGCAATTACATAATTTTTCGCAAATATAAATTTCGCAATTACAAGATTTCGCGATAAAATTAGGTTTTTATTTAGGTTTGTTCAACTCTATGTTGGTTGTGATTATAAGAAAATATAAAGAAATGATTGTATATGACATAAATTATGCTCTCTTTCTCCTATTTATTTATATTGCTATTTTATAAAATTTTAGTGATGAAGAAACCATTAAAAAAGCCTTGTTAAATCATTTTTTGTCAATATTTTTTCTATTGTCCAGGTTTTAAATTTTTCATCATCCAAATATTTTTGATTTAATCGGACACAAAAATTGTGTGTCATCTCTTATATTAGCAAACATTTTTATTCGTAAGATATTTCTCTCAAAATAATATTTATATTTTTAAAAAATCGATAACTACAAAAATCTCAATTTTTACGTAAATTTAATGATTGCAAAGCCTAAAATTTTTTTCTATTTGAAAAAAACCAGGAGATTATTTTCTCACCCAGAGAAACATACAGAGAAACAACAAGTGAACTGATTATATAAAAAACTTAATTAATATGGCGTCGCGTACAATAGAAATTTAAGACGATGAAACGAACTACCCTGGGGTCCTATTGTTCTTCTTTTGACCTAAGAAACAACTCTGTAAAATTTGATTTCAATCAAGGAAAAAAATGTTTGATGAATCATTTTTTTCTCATTGAAACAACCCTTTTCGAGAAAAGTCGAAGAAAGAGAGGACAGGCTGTGAATGCTGATGTCTCAGAATAGTTTAGGGACAAAATATGTTGTTTTCAAGGGATTTCAGACGACCTGTATTCTACCGATTAGACGAAACTTTTTTTTACTAAGTTATGAGTATTATAATTTTTGAAGGCACTGATGCAGTATATAGAAAATGTGTTGTCACTTTTTTTCAAGTATTGTAATATCTAAACCAATATTGATATTTGACTCCTTCTTCTTGATTCTGATAGGTCTTTACGTTCGATTTTAAAATCTACCAGACAATTGAAAAAAATCAAAAGTGAGGAAATGGCGGCGGTGTTTCTGAAAATCCTTCAACCTAATAGACCATTTTACCTATCGGAAAGTTTACTGCGTATGTGCAATATACTTTCTGTTGTACCCAGTTGTTGCGATCACTTTTGCTCGTTGAACACAGTGAAAACAATTTTCTTTAATTTTTAAGCAATTGTGACAAGTTATCGAACAAAAATTTCAAAGTGTAAATAAATTTCAATCAAAAAGAAAGTAAGGAAGTGTGCATGCGTTGTATGTACGGCTCATGTAAAAGTGATAGTCGTACCAAAGCATACAAGGAACATAACCTCTCCTACTTCATACGTTTCCCGAAACCTTGTTTACAATACAGAAGTGGTCGTATTAGGAAAGAAAACTTCCAGAAACATTTTGAAGAATGTAATAATAATTGCTTGAAATGTAAAATCTCTCTCAATTTTGCCTTCTTTAAACTTAACCATGATACTTCATCAATTTATGGATCGATGTCCCTTCCTTTTTTCATGCATTCTTTTACTCTGCAATTATTTTGTTAAATATATATTAAATTATATTATGACAACTTATAATAATAAATTACAGTAACAGTAATAATGTTGCATGCAAGCACGAAGTATGCATTTTTGTTTTTATTACGTTTTCAATGTATTATAAACTTTATTTATTTACAATATTTTTACATATTGTCAATTTTCTAATTTAATTTAATTCATATTTTTAATTTTATGATTATTAATTTAATAATATGAGAAATTTAGATACTACAAACCTATTTACAAGTTCAGTTTTTTTACCACTATTAGGTTGCTTCCGGCAACTTAACCACTGTCTCAATTGACTAAAAGTATGTTTTTCGATTTCACAGTTGCCCAATTTCGCACCCGGATCATCATCTTCATTTAATTTCACTCCGACAAAAGGTACTATTGTGTACATGTTTACAAAATATGAGCGCAACTTTCATACTACGCGGGGTGCACATGGCAACCGCACATGCGCAAATAAACTTCCGATAGTTAGGTAAAATGGTCTATTTTCTCAAAGAGGCCATCTTTTTTTCGAAGGTGGTACTAATGTGGTATATTTATCTCAAGAAAGTTTATCTTGTGCCCGCCTTTTAAAGGAGATAAAATTGTATTTATTTTGATGAAAAATGAAAATTCACATTCTTTCCAATCACGAGGCGAGATACAAAAAAAGTCAAGAAAGGAACGTTGTTCCACTTGAAAACTTCTAAAGAAAGTTTTCAAGCACTTTTTTCTATCCAGCGTTTTTGTTTTTAAATTTTCGCTAAAATGTGGATAAAGTCTGTATAACTGTATTTTTTCATAGTAAAATTCTGTAATATTCTGTTAACAACATTTCATTATTCAAATCTACAAGTTGAAAAAGCTTTGTTCACAAAATTTTAGAAAATTTTGTTGTTAAAAAAAACAATTATAGCTGACTTTATTCATATTTTAGTGAACATTTAGAGAGAAAAAACGGCAGATAAAAAAAAGTGAGTACAAACTTTTTTTTCGAATTTTTCACGTGGAACAACTTTGCTTTTTTACATTTTCCTTATCTCGTCTTGTTGTTGCAAAAAATAGAATTTTCGTTTTTCATAAAAGTAAATCCAATTTTCTCTTCTCTAAGATGTAGTCACAAGATTTTGGGATAAATGCACCATATCAGTACCAACTTAGAAAAAAACGATGGCCTTTTTGAGAACTGCAAATCGCCATTCAGTCATTTTTAAATTTTTTTTAAATTTTCTAGTTGATTTTGAAAGTGACCGAAAAGGTCTCTCAGAATCAAGAATAGGGCAAAGGAACCAAAAGTGGATAGGGTTTTGGGAAAATTTTTTTAAAAAATGCTATTATTATCAAAAATAATCATAAATATAATAACTTATAAATAATTATATGCAAAATATTTCTGAATAAATCAAAATGTAAAAAATCTTCTATTTTTATATTTTATAAATTTTTATTACAATATTATATAATTTTAAACTGGTTAGTAAACAATTTTACATATTTATTTTTTCTACTGCCGATTAAATTAATTATTTGTAAAAAGTGTATATAATTAAATCTTAAATTCTTTGCTATCATCTTAAATAGTCCCTTTTCAGCTCATCTTAAATATGTGTAGTTATAATAAAATAGATTTTAATTTATCACAATTTTTTTTTCGACTCTTGTCATATTTTCTTTTCATAATAAATATTTTTTCAAAGAACTGATATTCATATTTATTTTATTTCAAGAATGAAAATTTAAATTCATGAACATTCTTATTTTTTACACTTTCACTAAATTTTCTCTAACACAGGAAAAATAATGATAACAGAGCTTTTGAAATAAATTCACGTCGAAAATAATCGCACTTTATTTTGTATTGCAAACAATCGGAATAAAAGTTTACTAATTGATAAGTAACCGAAATTTTAATAAAATTGTCCAATATATTTATCAATTAACTTGAGTAAAATAAACTTGTGCTTTTTTACCATTTTATTAATAAACTGCTAAAATATTACTATTTGTTCAGTCAGACATGTGATTACTAATTTAATTAGTAAAGTTTCTACATATTCAGATTATGTGAAACTTTATCCAGCCTATTTTAACGTTTCACCGTTTTTTCCAATTTAGTACTTGCTATACGCAAAAAATTCTCTCAAATACACGATAACCCTAAAGCTGAAACGCAGTAGATGAAAAATTGAAACGCAGTTGAAGAGTAATGTTCCAAAAGGACGTCCAATATTTTAACGATTTTTCAGGTTGGTCCAAAAACGTTTTCAAAAGTCGATTTTTCAATCCAGGAAAAAAATAAAGACAAACTTTCGAGATACGTCAGTGCTTAATTGAAGCGTGAAAAGTAGAATTAGGAAAAAATGTTATTAGGTTTCACGGTGAAGCCAAGTTTGAATATAGGTTGCAAGTAAATGCGTTTCTTTAAATTACTTATGAATACGGCATCTCAAGTACATTTTAAGATAAAAATTAAAATAATTGGTTAACATTTTTTCATAGATTTTATTGTTGAATGTGGTTGTCTATCACTTAAAAAGAATTTCAACCATTTTTTATAAACTGCGTCACCAACTCTAAAAGTTTTGATACTCTTAACAAAATTTCTTCTAATCGGTGAAATACGGCTCGTCCAAAATCCCCTGAAAAACAACATATTTTGTCCCTAAACGATTCTGTGACTTTAGCATGCACATCACGAATGGACTGCGTTTAATCCAAACGTTGGGAATATGTACCAGCTTATGCAGTTTTTTTGTCTTAAATAAATAAATAATAGTGAATAACATAATTACATAAGAAACATAATATATCTACTTAATAGTAAATGATGTCAGCAGGAATGAAATAATAACACACATTTTTTGGAAACCGTAATTTTACTTTTTTAATTTTATTCGACTTCTACAAGAGTTTTTTAATGCACTGTCCAAATGTCGAACAGCAATCTCATTGATATGAATTTGAAATTACATAATTTTTCGCGAAGATAAATTTCGCAATGACAAGATTTCGCGATAAAATTAATCCACATATTCAAATCAATATAGAAGTCAGAAGTAGGTTTGGTTTATTGACCCCTCAATGTTACCAAATAGTTCAGTTTTCCAGCCATATGGCTGGTGAATTTTAGTGTGACGTGTGTCGATCCTATACCACCGTTTTCAATAACACAATCTCTGGATCCACCACCTTGATCCTTCACAATAATCTGGGAAATTTTTGGAACATAGCCTTTTTCTTTGACTCCAAGCGTCTTCCTCATATCATCGTCGGCTGGCTTGACTACGAAAGTCGGCGTGATATGGTGGTGATCCACCTCACGATCTGCAGTTGCTGGTTGGTCCGTCAGTAAATCTATGTCACCATCCTTTGCTTCTCCAAAATCGTAATTTTTTTTACTATGGCTGATTTTGAGTCCTTGTACACATATTACCAAGCCCATGGTAAACGCCAAAGTGAACAACATTTTGTTCATCGCCATTTTTCACGTATTTTTTCAAGAGATTCACTGTTACTTTATGTAAACCGAAGAAAGTTCTGAATGTAATTACTTCAACTCTAGTCAAAATTATGTAAGAGACTGTGATGCTCAGCCAAATACGAGCACTTTTTATACAAGTTTTTTCGAGGACGCCTAATTAGTCATTAAACACAGTACGATTGGCAATTCGGATGTGCGCGATACGTGTATCCCCACTTTGTGGTGAAATCAAGAATCAAAGCTCAAAATAACGTGTAGAGGGAAATTCTTGACCGATTTTGGATTTTTGTTTGAAAATGTATTTTATAAATTTTAAAGATATCTGTATATGCTGATTTTTGAATGTTTGTTCCCTTGCGGTTGAAGGCTTATGTTAACAGGGTGTCTACTCAAGTCTTAGACAAAATTCCGTGACAATTTCAGGTATTTCGCATTTTTTTTAACAATTAACTCGGAGCATGTAGACAATTTCGCGAGTTTATTATAAATAATGTTTTTTTCAGTCCTTTTAAATATCCAATGTGTCAGAATAGTACTATTCATATATAAAATTAAATAACTGTTTTTTTCATTTGTAAAAGTAAATTTACACGTATAAAAGTATAAGAAATGTCTTACTGGTACAAGTTTCAAGGGATTCAATTATTATTATTAATTTAGAAACCTTCAACAAATTATATCATTACATATTCTTGAATAAATTTTCACCATCGATTAATTGGATAAATAACACTCAAAGTATAATTATTCATTTCTTGAATTTGTCCCTAAAGTCCATGAGTTTTACTATTATTTGAAAGAAATGTTCATTTTATCTTCATATACTTAAAATTCAGAGCATATTTAAGAAAAACTCATGTGGTAGTATATTGAGTTAAGTGTAAATCGCTTCAAATTCCTAACTCTTCGATGGATGAGTTTTTAACCAAATTGTTCAATTTTTAAAAAATACATTATTTTTTAAATAAATAGTGGAATTTTCAACTGAAAAAGATACATTTTTGAACAAATAGTTCAGTTTTGAACTAATAAAGATCAGTTTTCAACCAAATTTCAATTGAAAAATATACATTGTCAACCAAAATTATGAATTTTCAACTGCAGGGATGAATCTTTTTCTACTCAACCAAAAAGATGAGTTAATAAAGAAGTTAATTTTCTATCAAAAAAGCCGAATTTTTAATGAAATAGATTACTTTTCAACATAAATTTTTGGAATTTTTAACTAAATAAGATCAATTTTCAATCATAATAGAATGATTTGAATTTCCAACTAAAAAAAATTATTAAAAAAAAAAAAATTTCAACAAAATTGTTCAATCCGCAACCAGAACAGATTTTCAACAAAACATTTGCATTTTTGACAAAAAAAAAGATTACATTTCTAATAAATGCGATAAATTTTCAAACCAAAAAGACGAATTTTGTACATAATGAATCTTTGACTAAAATAGTTGAATTTTTAGCCAAATAGATGAATTTTCAAGAAAAGAGTTGACCTTTCAACCAAGTAAATTAATTTTCAAAGAAAATTATGAATCTTCAACTAAAATTTCAAATCTTCAACTGGAATAGTTGAATTTTCAACCAAAAAAAATTAATGTTCATTTAAGAATATTTTCTACCGAAAAGACAATTTTGAAATAAAATACATGAATTTTCATCCAAATATTTTAGTTTTTAACCAAAGTCATAAATTTTCAACTAAAAATATGAATCTTTAACTAAAATAGTTGATATTTGAACTATAAAAATGAGTTTACAAATGAAATGATGTATCATTTATCAAAGAGATGAATTTTCAACCAAGATTTCAACCAAACTGGTGCATTTTTCACAAAAAAAAAGATTAAAATTTCACCAAAAAGACGAATTTTCAACAAATTACATGAATTTTGAACTAAAAACGATCAGTTTTTCGCAAAAAATGGAATTATCATTTAGAAAAAATAGTTTCCAACAAAAAAAACAAAGGAGGAAACATTGTTGTATAATTTTATATGACAATTTAAAAAAATTTAAGTACGCTCTCGAAAAAATGCCATGACATTAAAAAAACATCAAAAAATAAACCAAGCTTTTATTGCTTTTAAACAGCGTTTTAATTTGTAGATTATTGCATCATTGAGAGAATTTTTTCTACATCAAATACTAAATCTGAGACAACATATATGAGATTTTAATACTATGATGTGCTCTCTAAATATCAATTAGTAAAATTCCACTATACTCATTAGTAAAGCTCTACTAATTCCGTTAAAGAAAAGTGAGAGACTAACAATTAGAGAAGATGAATAATTCAATTAATCGATATATTTACTAATTCGATAGTAAAATCTACTTATAGCTTTGTGAAAACATATGAATTTATTTAAGACTGTATACATTAATAAAATGCTCTAGCATAAGATATGTATATATTAACTGGAACAAGGTTATAATAAAAATCTAAAACGCAAAAGCGATTGTGTAACATTTTTATTGAAATAATAAAAAGGTGATATTGTGAAACTGGTAATTAGCTCATAAACGCCACCTCCACTAAGATACCGTATTTACCAATTCTTTGCTGAAAATCAAAATACGAGTATTATTTGAACACCTGATCTGCTTAACCTTGTTTATTCACCTTAGAAGTAATCTTACCCTATATTATATCGCAAACGGTCCAAAACAAGTTTTGATTAATTTATGAGTAACCGGAAAAAAATCAGTCAATATTTTTCTTAATTAACTTTAGGAAAATAAACTTGCGATTTTTTTCTATCAAATTAATAATACACTAACATATTGCAATTTTTAATCAGACTCTTAATTACTAATGCAGTTACTAAAAATTAATCAATCCAGAATAAAAAATCATTCTCTCTCTGAATGACATGCTAATCCCAAAACTGAAAACCAGTAGATGAAAAATTGAAACGCAGTTGAAGGGTGACCTTTCAAAAGGTCATATACAATATTTTGACAATTTTTAGGAGATGGGAATACAACAAAATATATTGACGAAATAAAATGAAAAAATATTTCGAGGATAATGCAATAAGGTAGTCCAAAGAATTGACTTTTCAATAGTCTCCCATTTTGTGAAGTTTCCGGGAAAAAAATTCCCTCAAAGTTTGAGCCAAATCGATTATTATTGAGGCGTGTAACAAAAATCTATGAATTTCGACCCTAAATACCTTAACTAATTTACAATTCTCAAAACAATTATCATTTGTTTAAATTTTTCTTGTTTTCTTACCAACTCATTGAAAGTTACTTTTATTAGGTTTAATTCAGTCATAGGCAGGAAGACTGATCTTTGGTTCAAGCATTTTCCAATTGTTTAAACAATTCATTATTATTTCCTTGCAAGTTTCTCTTCAAAAGAGGTAGAAACCATAGTTTTTGAAAATAAATTTGGCTCACTTTGTCGCTTTTTTTAATTATCGACGTCATTCATATATTACTGCCCCATTATAAACAAATTTGTAACTGTATGAATAATTTTATTTATTCAAACAATTTTGTTATGAAATGAATGTTTGAAATTCATATTTTCCTGTAATTCAAGCGGTTATTTGTCATTTTCAGGAGCCACATTTTTGGTTAAAATTATTACGCAACTGTTTGGTACATTACTTATCGATAAATATTTAAATAATTGAAAATTTTCACAAATTATGTACATAATTAGTGTTTCTCCAAACCAATTTTTTACATTGATCACGGAAAATTAATATTGTCAGTGTGATAATAGTTATATATACATATACTTTACTTATTAACGTATTATAAATAAAAAAATTGTTATTTTCTTTTAGACCACTATAAACTAATCTGTAGAAAAAATCTTAAAAATCAGCTATGGAACAAAAAATTAAATGTCATTTTAATGGAATAAAATCCTGCTGAAAACAAACTTTTCATATCCAATGTAAAAAACAGTTTGAAAAAATATTAATCATTCAGATAATCTGTATAAGATTTAAATTATTTGCATATTTATCGATAAGCAGTGTACTTAATCAAATTTATAAAAAGCAGACTTTTTTATCATATTTTCATTCAAATGAACTTTAGTAAATTGCTTCAACAAGAAAGTTATTTAAAATATGAATATTTTAAAACACGAAGCAGTAATATCTGACTGACTTAATTATTTCACAATAAGCAACAAAGTTGATCAAGTTTTTTCTTAAACTAGAGATTTTTGCCTCTTTTTGAGAAGAATCTACAAGTAAATAATAATTAATTATTTAAACAATTGAAAAATACTTAAAGCGGAGAGCAGTCCTCTCAAGAAAAAATAATTGTCAAACATAAAAAATTGTCTCCATAAAAATGCCTAACATGGGTATTTGTTCATAAATTTGTTAATAACAGTCGTAATTATTTCGTGGATGTATTTCATCACTTCAGAAATCAATATTGAATTCATTACTGACAATATTTATTTGTAAAAATAAATTTTTTAGCACGGAATAGCCCAATATTGGTGTGTTGCTTATGAAAATTGTTATGAGGAATTGAAATATTTCATTTTCATAATCGAAAATCATTTCTTAAACGACCCTACTAAGGTTTAGTGAGAAACAAGAAATCTGTCTTTTCGTAAAATAGCCAAATCAAAAATTTTGTTTGAAATCGTTAATAACAACTATAACTGTGATTATTAAGACTTTTTAGACGCCAAGTATTATTTTTCGAATACATCTCAGCAATTTTAGTAGACATTTTTTTCCGCAGAAAATGACATAGTTAACTATTTTTTTATTTCAATTGCTTATGCAAGTCAACTTTAAAGTAAAAATAAAAACAAAGTCATTTTGTTACACATTGCGTTACTTAAATAATTATAAAAAATAATAATTTAAAAATTAGCTTCGAAAATTTTATTTTGGTTCAACGAAAGATAGAATCTCGACTGCCGTTCGAAGGATCAGTTTTCGGCTTGAGTATGCTTCCACATTTTTTATGATAATTCGAAAACCGGTATTATTTTGTTAATTTGGTAAATATTTTTTTATGTATTTCCTCTCACTTTAAAGAGGATATTTTATACTTTGATTTAGTAAAGTTGAAATTTTTCCATTAACTTCCCTAAATCATGCAGAGAGCGGAAGTTCATAATCGAAAATTGGTCTAAAACGGAAAATAGGACGGTCTTTTCACATAATAGCTCGGCCCTAATATTTATAGATAAATTGACGCAAACCTTAAAAAGCTTTTTAACTGTTGTTTTAAATCTTTCTAGCTTAATTTTTCGCACTTTTTTGACTGATAGTGCATAAGAAAAATAATATATCTACTTAATTATAAATGACTTCAGGAGGAATGAAAGAATAAAACACATTTTTTTGGAAACCATAATTTCACTTTCTGAAATTTTATTCGTCTCTTACAAAAAATTTTTAATCCGCAATACATTATTCACATTGATATGAATTTGAAATTATATAAACTGTCACAAATATAAATTTTGCAATTACAAGAGTCCAGGATAAAGCTAGTCTACATATGTAAACTAATAAAGAGTCAGAACTAGATTTAGTTTATTGTCCCTTTATCGTGACCAAATAGTTCAGTTTCCCACCCAGACGGTGGTTTTTGAACCTAAGTGTAACATATTTTTTTCTGATGCCCCCATTCACGATCTTACATGACCTAGAACCACCACCTTGATCCTTCACAATAATCTCGGAAATTCTTGGAATATAATCGGGATCTTTGGCTTCATCTTTGTCTAACTTTTTAACTATCTTATCGTCCGGGTGCTTGATTACGTAAGTCACATAGACCTCGTGGTGAAAAATATGACGTTCTTCAGTTACTTTTTGGTCCTTTAGTAAAGTTACGTCACCTTCCTGATGTTTTCCAAAATGATAATCCTTTTTATCATGGCTGATTGTGAGTCCTTGGACACACATCACCAAACCCATGACAAATGTCAACATGAAGAGATTCTTCTTCACCGCCATTTTTTACGTATTTTTGAGAGATTTACTGTTACTTTACGCAAACTGAATAAATTTTTGACTGTAAATACTTTAACTATTGTCCAAATTGAGCCAGAGGCTGTAATGCTCGGCCAAATTCTAGCACTTTTTATATCAGTTTTTTCAAGGATGCTTTATCAGTCTACAAACAGTAAGATCGGCAGTACTGATATACGCAGTACATGTATCCCCACTTTGTGGCGAAATTTATAATCGAGGTTCAAAATAACTTGTAAACGGAAATTCTTCACCGATTTTGGGCTTTTGTTTTACGCAATGCATTAATAAATTTTGAAGATCTCTCGTCACCCTAGAGTTATGCTACGCCATGTCCATTTTTGGAAAATTTGGAACCACCATTTTCAGGCTCAGTAAATTTTAAACTTAGTTTTTGGATAAAATTTGCCCCAAAATTCATTCTCTCAGCTGTTACAATTATTAATTAAAATAGCGAAGTTAATTGAATGATAGAATTATATCACGTCATGTCCTTTTTTGCATTGCTATAAGTGCAAAAATGCCAACTTCGTAGTGCATATTTTATATAGATAACCTAACTTCAATTTGAAAGATAACAATTTTCGAAAATATGTTCAACCATGAGAGTAACCATCGGACTGTTACTCGGAAGTCAATAATTTGGGAATAACTCATTTGATTCGAAGTATGCAATGAAATAGATTATTGTAAAGTATCATTCTGTTGAACTGTTTACTTGAAAATTTCATTATGAATAGTTCATTTATAAACATTTGGTGGACATAGCGTATAATTAATTTATAAAATGATTGAAATTCGTTCTAATATTTTCTTGATCGCTCATTATTTTTAAACGATAAACTTATTTCAACATTTCGCAACGTTTGAATAGGCCATCTGTATCAGGGTGTCTACTCAAATCTTTGAAAATAATTTCCTGACAATTCCAGGTAGTTCGCAGTTTTTAAAACAATCGAGTGGGAACATGTACAGGATTTCGTGAGTTTACGGAGTTACAGAGTTAACTGATTTCTAATTTGTCAAAGTAACTTTATAAAAGCTTAGGTAATTTCTTAATGGTACAAACTTCTGGGGACTCAATTATTATGTTTAACTTAGAAAGCTTTCACAAGCTATGTTACTAGGTATTCTTGAATATATTGTCACCATCGATTAATTGAATATATAATAATAAAAATATAATTAATCATTTCTTCGATTTGTCTCTAAAGTCCATGAATTTAAATAATAATCAAAACAAATTTTTATTATATCTTCCTATACTTAAAACTCAGAGCATATTTAAGTAAAATTAATGTGATACTATATTAAATTTAGTTTGATTCGCTTCAAATTTTTAACTCTTCGAATAAGAAGATTGCATCTTCAACAGCATAAATGAGTTTTTAACCACACAGTTGGATTTTCAACCAGAGAGATGAATTTTCTATGAAAACATACGATTTTTCAACACATGAATTTTTAAACCAAATAGTTGAACTCTCAACTAAAAAATGTGAATTTTCAACCAAATAGTTGAATTTTTAACTAATAAAGATCATTTGCCAACCAAATATGCAATAGTGCAATTTTCAGTTGAAAAAATAAATTTTCCACTCAAAAAAAAAAAACAACTTTCAACAAAATGGTTATATTGGTAACGAAAATGATGCATTTTGAAATAAAAGGATTAATCTCCAACTGGAATAGTTTGATTTTAAACCAAAAAGATGAATTTTTAAGTAGAATAATGAACATTTAGCTGCAATAGTTGATTTGGCTGAAACTTGGTAATATAGTAGGTTATAAGAAGCCAATGAAATATCCTTCAACATTTTTTTTTTTAATGGACACTTTTCGCGCTTCAAGGCGCCAAGCACTCAAAATCAGTGCATATAGTTGAATTTCAAACTAATAAAAATCATTTTTCAAACAAATATGGAATATTGCAATTATCATAAGAAAAAATTAATTTCCCACCGAAAAAACTAACTTTCAACCAATTGGTTACATTTCGAACCGGAATGATAAATTTTCAACTAGAAGGGTCCATCTTTTACTAGAATAGTTTCATTTTAAACCAAAAGATAAAATTTTAACTAAAATAATGTATCTTTGACTGGAATAGTTGAATTTTTAACCAAAAAGATGAATTTTCAACCAATAAGATTAATTTTCTACCAAATAGTTCAATTTTGAACTAATATAAATAATTTCTCAACAAAATATGGAATACTGAAATTTTTAGATGAAAAATAATTTTCCACAAGGAAAACCTAACCTTTAACAAATTAGTTATATTTGCAACCCAAATGATGAATTTTCAACTAAAAGGATGAATCTTTAACTGGAATAGTTTGATTTTAAACCAAAAAGATGGATTTTAAACTAAAATAGTGAATCTTCAACTGGAATAGTTGAATTATCAACCAAAAATATGAAATTTCAACCAAGAAGATTAATTTCCTACTAAAAAAGACGAATTTCAACAAAATACATTACTTTTCAACCAAAATGTAAAATTCGCAACTAAATAAGATCAATTTACAATCATAATGGAATAATTATATTTTCAATTAAAAACATTAATTTTTATCTAAAAACAGACGAATTTTCAACAAAATAGTTGAATCCAGTAATATAAAGCTATTTTTAAAAACGAAGAAACATTGTTATTTTATGTTATATTACAATTTAAACAAATTTTAATACGCTCTCGAAAAAAATCAATAAATTAAAAAAATATGTCCTTACATTTCTAAAGCAAGTTTTCATTGTTTCTTAACTGTGTTTTAATTTGCAGATTATCGCGCCATTGAGAAAATTTTTGGTAGGTACAGCAAATACCAAATTTTTGACCAAACATATGAGATTTTAATACTATGAAGTGCTCTCGAAATGTAATTTAGTTACATTTCATTAATTACTAGTAAAACTCTACTAATTCCGTTACATAAAAGTGTACATAAAGAATACGAATACTATATGAAATGTGTAATTTTTTAAAATATTTTTCTGAAGGTGCTATCTCTAAATTTCTCATTTAGCAATATCAGCTGGATGGCTGATTTACCCAACTCGCTTTCTTTTGTTCCGCTTGTACCACCTACTTATTTCTATTAATGCATCGTTAAATTTTTAAAGATATCCGTATAGGCCGATTTTTCAATATTTGTTTATTTTCGTCCAAACTTTCACGTTATTGCGAATAGAGAAAAAATAAAGATTTAAACATTTGTTATATCGTCTTGTAATAAATGGATGTATCATGCAAAATGAATGCCTGAAAACAATACATCTTCGAGTAAACTCAGTTTTCAATGCTTCCCGACTGCGTTTCTATTTGGGGATTAAAGAGAGAATTTTTCGCAAAGCAAATACAAAATTTCAGATAAAATATATGAGATTGCTTACTGAATATATATGAATTTATTTAGGACTGTATATATCAATAAATTGGTCTCACATAGAATATGTATATATTAATTAAAACAAGGTTACAATAAAAATCTGAAACGCAAAAACAGACAAGTTCAATATAATCATGCGATGTGTAACATTTTTAACATTATTGAAACAAAAGAAGGTAATATTATGAAATTTATGATCAGGCTTGGTGCGTCATCTCCACCAAGATAACGGATTTGTCCATTGTTTCCTTAAAATGGAAAAACAAGTACTATTTGAGGAGTAAACGAATAAAACATAATACATCAATCAATGACTAATGCATGGTTTTAGCATCTTCAGGATTTGAGGAATATGATTATTAAACACATTTGGTTTATGAAAAAAAATTATATCCTAATAAAATCTCGCCTTAAAAATTTTGTAACCTTTGAAATATATAAATTATCATGTTTTGTTCGCTTACTCCTCATTTGAACACCTAATCTATTTAACCTTACTATGTGCGCGTCAAAAATAATCTTACTTCATTTCATATCGCAAACAATAGACAAGAAAAGTTGACTAATTTATCAGTAACTGAAATCACTAAAAAATTAATCATTATTTTTATTATTATGATTATACCATTAAGCCAAATCCCTTTCCGGGTAAGCGTGACTCACTCAGTTCTAGCCGGTGATCAGGGAGTTCATATGAGAAAAGTGAGAAAAGTGCGAAAGGGAATTGTACGACCCGCATAGCACACTTCCCGAAAAAACCAGGTCTGTCTCAGGTTTTTTCGGGAAAAGCATAGGTCTAAACCTGGGACAGACCTGGTTTTTTCGGGAAGTGTGCTATGTGGGCGAGGCGGTACAGGGAGGAAGGGGTATAGATTTTAGATTAATATAGAATTCCCGTGTTGTTTATTTAAATAACACTTTTGTTTCAGGCGTCTCTCATTCCACTAACACTCTTCATCATGCATATCTTATAAACTATTTATCGCTACACTTTTCTGTCCTGGCATACCTCTTTAGCTTCCTTTACGTCCATACATTCCCTCATGCAAGTTCTTTTGTTTCTATCGTTTTTTATATCTTTTCGAATTTGGGTCTCATTCACACATTCCAACCATTCTTTCCGCAGTCCTGTTCTGGGTACGCTATCATTTATTTTACGTCGATATACTTGTTTCGTCAGAAGTTCTTCTTTCATTTTCTCAATATGCTCAAAGCATGTCCACGAATTTCTTTTATTCTGGTCAATCAGTGTCTCCTCTACACCACATTCTTTGAGGATTATCTCATTACTGAGTTTGTCGATTAGCGTTTTACCGCACACATTGCGCAGGTATTGCATGCCAACCGCGTTAACTTTACTCATATCCTTTTCTTGATAGGTCCAAGGCTCGCTACCGTGCAACACAGAGGGTGCAAGTATAGAACTATATATTGCATTTTAGGTTTTTTTGTTATATTTTTACTTCTGGCAATGACTCTTACCCGATCGATGATCTTCATACCCTTGTTTATACGTCTGGTTATCTCTCCATTAATTTTTCCGGCCCGAATACACATATTTTTTATGTTCGCCCATTTTATTGATATATACAGTCCTAAATACATTCATATATTTTCACTAAGTAATAATTAGATTCTCACTATCGAATTAGTCAATATTTTGACTAATTGAATTGTTCATTTTCTCTGATGATTAAACGGCTCACTTTTCTTTAATAGGATTAGTAGAGATTTCACTAGTAAGGGGTCGTCCATGAACTCTCGTTGACAATCGTTGTGTTGTCTTACCTCATCCCCCACCCTCGAAATTGAACGTAGCCCAAAATTCTATCAAAACATGGGTAAGAGGGTGATTGTTCAAGAAAATAGAGTAATAATTGAGGAATAAATTGTTTCAAATAAAATTAATTTCAATACCATATTGAATTCAATATAAAATATATGATGAATTTTCAGCTTATAAGGGATGAATTTCTAACTAAAAATGAAATAGTGAAATTTTCAGGTGAAAAATTATGTTTTGTAAAAAAAAACGAATTTTCAACAAAAAAGTTAAATTTTAAACCAAAGAGGTGAACCTTAAGAAATATAAATTTTTAACAAACTAGTTCAAGTAACAACCAAGTAGTTCAATTTTCAACTAAAAAAGATGAATTTTTAACCAAATAATACATTTCCAACCAAAAATGAATTTTTCAGCCAGAAGACTAATATTCTACAAAAAAAAAACACGAATTTTCAACAAAATACATTAATCTTCAAGAAAATTGTTGTCAAAGCAAAAAGGATGAATTATCTACAAAACGGTTGAATTTTCAGCCCGAAAATATGATTTTATAACAACAAAAATAATTTTCCACTAAAAAGTTACATTTTTATTAAAAACAGTTGAATATATAACCTAATAGTTTAATTTTCAACCCAAAAATATTAATGTTAAACAAAAAATCTGCCCGCCGCGCGGGCACATTCTCATCGCGCGCGCATTAAAATAAAAACTACGCATCGTGTCAAAAAATGATAAGTGATAAATTTATAGGTCTTTTTTGGGATATCAAATTTTGCCTGATTGCTTTTTTTCTTAGCTTGTGTCGTTTGTCCAGAAATTTAATTTTTTTAATTTTCGATGTTGTTTTTTACGAATGAAATAAAAACTACGTATACCATCAAAAAGTGTTCAATGACATATTTGTAGATCTTTTTTGAGTGCACAATTTTTGTAAATCATCATTTGTCGTATCTTGCACAGTTTGACCGCAAAATGGAATTTTTAATTTTCAATTATTTTTTGTGCGGTCTAAATTTGAATTTTCGTTTTTCAAGAAAAATTCCAAAAGTTGTTGTGATTTTTCTCTGAGAAATAAATCAAATTTCAAAATTTGCACTTCTTGCAAAATTTCGCGTTAATTAAATAATTACTTGTAAAAATAATTCAAAAATAAGCCTCTACAATTTTCTCATATATGTGATGGGGATGATTTCTAAAAAATCTACTTCAAATCCGTTTAGAATTGCTACCAGAAGACTATTTTGAAAAGTCAATACCAGATCTGTGCCACTGTACACCGTACTTTGTCAATATTACCCATGCTTTAACCAGAGATAAAAGCTCGACTGCCGCTCGAAGAAGGACTTTGATGTAGTGAAGTTTCAATTTTTTCCATTAACTTGCCAAAAGCATGCAGATAATAAAATTTAAAATTCGTAAATTGGTCCAAAACGGAAAATAGGTCGATCTTTTTCACATGATGTCTCGGCCTCTATTTATCAACATTTCTTACTCTAGAAATAAGTCGACGCGAACCTTAAAAAGCTTTTTAACGGTTTTTTTTAAACCTTTCTAACCTAATTTTTCGCAGTTAGTCACTTTCTGAGGTAAGCCTGTTTTTAATCCGATTTTCGTAAGTAGAGGCATAATTTTGACTGTTTGTGTATAGGAAACAAAAGAACAACAGGAGAACAAAATCATAACACATTTTTTTGAAAAGCATAGTTTCACTTTTTGATATTTTATTCGGCTCTTGCAAGAATTTTTTAATCCGCAATGCATTACTCGCATTGATGTGAATTTGAAATAGCCTAGTTATTCACAAATATAAATTTCGCAATTACAAGATTTTAGAATAAAGTTAGTCTACATATTCAAATTAATAAAGAGTCAGAACTAGGTTTGGTTCATTGTCTTGTTATCGTAACCAAATAGTTCAGTTTCCTACCCATACTGTGGGTTTTATCTTTTTAATCTTTTAATCTCTTTAATCTTTAGTGTATGAGAGATTTTTTTCCGACGCCCCATTCACAATCTTACATGACTTGGAACCACCGCCTTGATTTTTCACAACAATTTGGAAATTCCGGGAATATATTCGGCACCTTTTGCTTCTTCTTTTTAACTCTTTCACTATATCACACAGAAAAAACTAGGGTTTCCATTAGAACCTATTTTTGGTTCCAAAGGAGCTGCAACAAAAATGAACCCCGCTTGCTGAAAAGGAACCCAAAACGATAAATCAGCTCTAAATGATACCTCAGTTGCTGTTCTGAAGGATCCCAATTGTACTTGAGCCTATTTATAAGGAACCTTTTTTCGCTTTGCCCAATTCGACATTTTGTTTAATTAATATCATAGTTTTTACCTTAAAGCACACATGTAATCGAACTCTGATGGACATAACTTAATGAAGATAATTAAAGTACAAAATATTACCGCAATTTAAGTATATATGACTTGATGAATATAATTTGCAGGTTATGTAGCAAAGTTGTCAACATAAAGGCATATTCATATGCAAGAAACTTTTCGTCTCAAGTCATCGGTCGATAACTGTAAATTGATCCCTAACTTACCAGCCCTACTTTGCAAGCGGTTGGTTTGTGAATGCGCCTCCATGTTGTTCTTTAAAAGCAGCCCCATGCCACTTCTCTGTGGAGGCCTGTGGAAAATATTGTCATGAGAGTTGACGGTCGCCGTGTGGTGGCGCCAGCTATGCAGTTGGCCTAGAATTCAAATAATGCATGGCGAAAGTGTTAAAAAACAAAATTTTGTTAAATAAAAATCATTGTCTGATAGTTACGGGTAAAAGATAATGATCTTTAAGACTTATTTAATCTTTTGAGTTGAAAATAATTTGCAAAAATCGTAAAATTTACTGCTTTTAGACGTAAATCCCAATGCATTCCTACTAACTACAACACATTATTATTCATGCGCAATTAAATCAAACATAAAATTATTTGTGTAATTTTTAAATATCCGAAAAGAAAAGTCTAAATTTCATAATATTTTTTATCATATTACATAATATAATATTTACTTTATTTATTTAATCATTTAAATTCGTTTCGGATTTTCAAATATTTTAATAAACAAATTATGTGTTTTAATGAACTTCTCATAAAGGGGGTAGGTAAAATTAATAAAATAATGCCTAAGTTATAGAATGAAACATTTTTTTTATACATATATAAGTTTTTAGTGAAAGTTAAGTATTAAACATACATATGCTTTCACCGCAACAACAAATTATTAACCATTTTTTAATAGAAAATAAGAAATTTTATATATAACTATATATAAATTTCTTATGCCTCTTAGTATTTGTCATATGTTATTTCAAGTTCAAAAAATGAAACTTGTTAAAAATTATTTATAAAATCTAGGAAAATATGCTAATGTTGATTATAACTCATTTTGGAAAAGAACTCGAGGTGAACTTTTGAAAAAAATATTTCGTGTTTTCTTTATTTGACAATAACTATTTAGAGTTTAATGTTTTTCTTTTTCTCTTTAGGTAAAAGTTGCAATTCTTATTTAATTCTAATGCTGTGGCGCTTATTTCATTCTTTAAAAGATTCTCTGCAAATCTCATTGGTACGTTTTTATTTAAAACATTTCATTTATGAAAACCTATTGTTTACAAAAATAACGATTTTATAATTCCTAAATAAAACTTTTTCGATAAAAATGTACCAATGAGATTTTCAGAGAATCTTTTAAGGAATAAAATAAGCCTTACAGCATTAGGAGTAAATAATAATTGCAACTTTTACCTGAAGTGAGAGAGAAAAAAATTAAAACCTAAAAACTATTGTTAAATGAACAATGAAAATTGTGAAATATTTATTTCAAAACTTCACCTCGAGTTCTTTTCCAAAACTAGTTATAATTAACAATACAATATTTTCCTCAATTTTATAAATAATTTTTAACCACGTTTATTTTTTAGCTTGAAATAACTTTAATTCATGTTTCATTTAAAAACAAGCATAATGAAAATTCCCTTTTCGTTTTAAACCTTAAGCTAAATTTCATGAAAACAGTTATGCCGAAAACCAAAATTTTTCAATGAATTCATTAAAGGTAATTAAATTTGTTTACAATGAATATTTTTGGTTTATTTTTTTAAACTTGAAAATTTCAAAATCAGGGTAATTTTAAGCAATTTTAAGCTAGAAATATTAAAAAATGAACGATTACACTTTTGTTATAAACTGGACACTTCTTAAATCAGAAGTCAAAATATTTTTATTTTAAATAGTTTAAAAATCCTTGAAAAGCTTCAAAATTTTATTTCAAAATCTTGAAACATCTACAAGTTGTTTTTCATTTTTTCAAATTATGAATTAATTTTTTAATTTTTTCAGACCTTCTAAACATCTTTCAAAATGATTCGAATTCTTCCTAAAATTTCGTTTAAATCCTGCAAAATTAAAAATATTTTCTTACAATCTTCCAGATTCATTTTTTACAATTTTAGAAATCTTTTTCAATCTTTTTAAATATTCTTTTAAAATTAATTTTTCAAAATAAATTCATTTTCATTTTTCCTAGGAATCTTAAGAAAATGTTTTTTATTCTTTCGAAGCCTTTCACAATTCTTAAAAATCTTCTATATTTTTTGTTCGAAATCTGCACAAACCTATATTTGGTTTTCAATTAGGCTGTGGGCTATATGTATCGAAATTTCATTTCAAATTTTAAATTGAAACTAAATTCAACTTACTTGAATTTTTTCTAGGAATAATAATAGGTGTTCAATAATTACTATACATCAAACTTTAACAATTTTACTTGCAAATTAAAATTTTTGAAATAGAACAATTAAAATTGTAACGTTCAAAGTTTAGTTTTTTGTTTGATTTTGAATATTTGATTTACAATTACTGATTTTAAATTAACATTCAAAAAATTCTAAATATTAAGCAACTGTTATTTTTCCTAATTAAAAAAGTTCAAATTTTAAAGTTTCACATTTTAGACTAAAACAATATTTTTAAATTTAATAAAAGTCATTAAGTATGAATATATTGTTTTGAAGTTATTTTACAATTTTAAATAGTTCATACAGTTTCAATCGTGCGTTTCCATTTGTTTAACTACTAAGACTTTCCAATTTGAACAGTTTAATCTTCACGTTAAAATCTGGAAATTCTTAAATTTTGAACTGATTTCGAATCGTCTTATAAAATTAATTATTATTCACTTGTCAATCCTTAATGCACAGTACAATTTTAAAAATCATTATAATTTATATTCACAGTTAATCAACTAAAAAGATTTTTTATCCAAAATTTTTGATTTCAAATGCTTCTAATTAAAAAATTTTTAAGTCTTTAAAACTGCATTTTTGAATTCTTTCAATGAAAAATGTACGTTTAAAAATTTTAATCTGAAATAGAAAATTTTTAAGTGAAAGATTTTTGAATTACGCATTGTAAACTGAATGATATCATAATTGAAACAGATAACAATTCAACTAATTATTTAATAAACTGTTGAAATCAAACTTGGACCGATTTTTTTCTAAATATTTGAAAAAAATTCCCGGTCAAAAATAAATTCACTGTCATTTGACGGTTTTCCCGGTCTCATAAAATTCTCGGTCATTTTCCGGTCTCACAAAATTCCCGCGGTCATTTCCCGGTTTCGCGGTCCAGCTGTCACCCTGAAAATATATTAAGATATCATTTTTTTATCATCCAAAGTACAAAGACGTTTTGTTGGATTATATTAAATAATGCCCATTATTCACAGTTAATATTAACAATAAAGTAGTATTTTGAAAAAGAGAAAGACTTTACAAATAAAAAGATATATCTATACACTTTATATGTAACACTTACCGTTGCCACAACACTTCCATCAAGTCCCCTAAACACCTTTTCTCGGATAATATCTTCTGGGTTGAAGTGCAACGAACCAACTGCATCACCAGGCTTCAGTTTGACATCATCCCTTAAAATAGCTATTTGCCATTGTTTAATAATATTTGGATCATTTGGCACTTTGAAAAACTGTATTTTGTTATCTTTGTCCTGCTTCCGATTACTTTTGTATCCCGATTTACAGTCAAAACAAACGCACTTCACCATTTTTTATTCAAAATTTCAACACCGCGGATAATTTGGAGCATCGGTAAATAGATGCAGATTTTTTCATCCGAAAGCAGTTTTTCTCAGATTTCTTTCGCTTAGAAGATGGCAAATGTCGCAAAGATCACTTAAAGCACTGAAAAATTATTTGACACTGTCAGTAATTTACTTTTAATGTGTTATTAAATTAAATATTATCACTTTGCCATGCATTTGCAACGATCATAGGCCAACTGCATAGCTGGCGCCATCACACGGCCACCGTCAACACATTGTACATTTTCAACTCAGAGTTCCAGGGGGCTGTTTAAAAGTGCGCTCTAAAGTCTAAAGGAACCCTTTTGGCTCTCTACAGGTGTCTATTGGAGCTCAAGTTCTAAAGGATACCAATTTTTATTTGAGCCGCAACTTTAGTGAACCCCCAGTTTTTTCTGTGCATCCTTCGGATGCTCGAGTACGAAAGTCGCATCTTTATGGTGACGATCAGTATGACGCTCTTCTATTACGGGCTGGTCCTTTAGTAAAGTTACGTCACCATTCTTTTTGTCTCCGAAATGGAAATCCTTTTCATCGTGACCGACAGTGAGTCCTTGTACACACATTGCCAGACACATGCCTAATGCCAAAGTTTACAAAATCTTGTTCACTGCCATTTTTTACGTATTTTTAAAGAGATTATCTCTTGCTTTACGTAAACTGAATGAATTTCTGAGTGTAATTACTTCAACTCTGGTCAAAATTGAGTAAGAGACTGTAATGTTCAGCTAAATTCAGACTCCTTGTGTACAACATTAAAAAAAATGCATAGTCAGTCTTTGAATACAGTGCAGTCGAAAGATGTGATTTCCGCAATAGGTATCTCCCCACTTTGGTACGAAATCAAGGTTCAAAATAACTTGTAGAATGTTATCATTCTCTCATTCCCACCTGTTTTGCATTTTTGTTTAACAGACTTCACACTGATAAAAATAGCTTGGCTGATTGAGTCATCCGATTGTGGGTTAGAAAATAAGGAGTATATTTACAATATAATACGAAATTTAGAAATATTCGCTGGATGGCTGATTTATCCAAAACGGTTTGTTTTGTTTTGCTTAATTTTTCCAATCCAACCACAAATATAGTTGTAGAACCTATTCATTTCTATCAGTGCATCATTACATTTTTGAATATTATGTGACGCGCTACGAGGAAAGACGTTAGCCTTAGGTTTAGAAGGTGGATTTTCAGTAGAAGAGACTTTCGTAGTCAGACACTCAAAGAGTGGGGGACAATATTCTGACTGGATTTCTCGGGTCGTTCACACGCGTCGAAATAGCCGATTCACGCCTCACTTTGCAGCTTAATAACAATTTCAATTTTTCAGATAGAAATTTAATTCTTTTTTTATATGAAAGGCCGATTGAAAAAATATGGATACACGGTGAATAACCATTTGTTAAATTTTATATAGCTTGGATCGGTAAGCCGAGGAAATTACGGCATTTTATTAAAAATTTCACTACCAATAATGTAAAATGAAATACGGTAATATTTTATGTAGAAATATGAATTAATAATAAAAATTCATTTGAAATTTAATTCGCGATTCAGTAAAAACTGATGCAACTATCGTTGGTACATATACACAATTTAACTTGAATAATTACGTCAAATTACAGTACATTATTACATATAATACATAATCGCACGCTTTTAACGCTATTAGAAATCGAAAACGCCGGCGGCGGGTTTTGAACCACCTAACCTACGTTTAACGCATTCTATCCCTGAATATGGTTTGAAAAATAATAATATTATTATTATTATTAATATTTTCAATATCCCTCATGGTTAACATACACTTGGAATATCGAAAAAAAAATCTCGGCTATAAAGTACGAGTACGTCAGGCGTCAGGGCCGTGCAAAAAATTATCTGATCCCCATTCCATCAGAAATTCTTTTATTATAATACTTTTATATAATATATATTAAATTTGAATTTTGCATTAAATATTGAACAGTATCATGCATAAAACGTTGTAAATTGAACAATTCTAAAGTAAGTTTGAAACTGGATCATTTTTTATTAAAAACTTTTCAAACTTAAAACTCTAAATAGTTTAATTTTCAATCGTTCAATTTTGCATAGTCTACATACTTATGCGTTGTTTTGAACTTTAAATTATGTAAAATTCTTAAAAATTGTTGATTAATTCACGAATCTTCAATCAGATGTTATTTAATTTCGTATGTTTTAATGTCAGACTTATAACTGTTTAATGTGAAGCTTTTCGATTTAAAATGCTGAAATTTGTATTCTCTTTTATTAAAAATTATTCAAGTTTGAAGAATTCGTATTTAAAACTGATAAGAGTTCTAAGTTTTGAAAACGATTTTATCCTCGAGTTTGTCTAATAATGTAGGTGTTAATTTAAAATTATTTAGTATAGCCGCTTGACCGGGAAATAACCGGAAATTTACTTTTTCTCGGAAGTTTTACAAATTTATAGAAGAAAAAGGTATGCAGTTTTGAAAACTTAGATAATTAAAACTTAAAAGCGTTTCAATTTGAGTATTTTTGATCAAAAAAGTTTTAGGTTCATCAACTGTTAAAATTAACAAATTAATGATTTTTAAACCTGAAATGTAATTCAAGAGTTATAAGTTGATCAGTAACTGATTTTATAAAACGATTCTGAATCTGTTGAAAATTAAATTGATTTTAGTCTGAAATATTCCAGTTTTAACCCATTCAATTTGAAATTTTTTAATTAAAAAAATTCAACCATTATTTTATCTTAGTAGATAAGTAAGGGGGTTTCTGGACCAATTAGTATTAGTGCGTGTCTGTGTGAGGTAAGCCTGTGTGCGTGTGTCTGTGTGAGGTTGACATCGAGACCGTTCTAGAACATTCCTTTGATGACGTCACAGACATATTGCGCAATTGTGCCAGCTAAATTCATGTAACAACAGGTTCAAGGTTATTTCTTATCTCAAGCATTTTTCGCGTAA
>CAKNYM010052183.1:366765-468606 GCA_932195095.1 Andricus curvator | reverse complement strand
TTGAACCTGTTGTTACATGAATTTAGCTGGCACAATTGCGCAATATGACTGTGACGTCATCAAAGGAATGTTCTAGAACGGTCTCGATGTCAACCTCACACAGACACACGCACACAGGCTTACCTCACACAGACACGCACTAATACTAATTGGTCCAGAAACCCCCTTACTTATCTACTTATCTTCAGCCGTTTTTGTCTGTTCATTGAAAATTTTAAACTGTAAATCATATATTCAAAAATAAACTATTTGAAAGTAAAAAAAAAAGAAAGTGAATGTTTTGAATTTGTATGCATAAATAAGATTTGAGCGATTAATAATTTAAAACGACTTCAAATTAAGATAATTTAAATTGACAGAATTTATGTTTAAAAAAGCTTTCAAATTTCACAATTCTGATTTTAAAAGAAAGGGAAGAAATTTTAGGATTTAATTTTTTCCGAATTAGAAGAGGAACTTTTTTCTATTTTTATTGGGTTGAAGGCAAGCAAATTTTGTATTTTTTGTAACCTTAAAATTCAAAAGATTTCTAATCTGAATAATTTAATAAGCAGTTTAGTTTTGATTACTTCAAATAAATAAAAAATTTTACTTTTAAGAATTTTTTGATTTCAATGAAAAATGAAGAAGGAATTTTCTTCCTCAATTAAAACGGCCACCGTATAATTTGCAAAGCTTTTATTTCGAAATATTGCAATTAAAATTGAACAATAAGAACTTAAAAATGAAATCAATATAAATTTTAAGAAATTAGATCGAAAATCGAAACAAAATAATAAGCTTTCACATGATTTATTTAATATAATATGATAAGTACATAAAACTGGCCTCAGAGTTATTTGTCGAGTGTCGTCAGATGTTTTTTCATCACCCGTTTATTTACACCTCAATTTTAAATATATTCAACTTTTATTTCGTAACTCAATAGGTAATACTTATTTAGAGGAAAGGGTAGACTATATAATTAGAATTTCATAAAATTTCTGCTATCTATACTTCGTTTTAAGTGAATTGTTAATACCACACGACAGTAATCTTCATATCATATTCATTTAATAAAAATTTCCATAACTTTGCCTTACTTTATAATACACTGGTATTGACATAATACATCCATACATCAAAAATTCAATTCTTTTACTTTTCGACTTGAGATTTTACATAATTTGGGACAATTTTTAATTCATTTAATTAAACGTTTCTTACTTTAAAAATGTCCAATACAATGTTCTAAGCAACTGTCCGGATATATGTGTGTGTATGTATGTTAGGATGTCACATTTTTTGCGAAGACGATAACTTGAAGAAGTTTGCAGGTAAATCATTGAAATTTGGAGGGCTTATTTTCACCACCAATATCTTGAAACTGGAAAAAGGATTTCTAAAAATATGTATTAACTTTTTTTAGCGCTTTATATTATTTTAAAAATTGGTTTCTTAGAGTAAATTTTTTTTCATTTACATAAAGCAAAGTCGATGCAATGACATAAAAGATTCTTTGCCTTGAAACGAATCGGTTGATCTGCATGCATCTTATTAAAGAGTAAGGAAGCTATGGTCAATTATATTATTTGCAAAATCGATTTTCATAGTAAAAATGTTCTCACTCCCATAATTCAAAGTTGATGCAAGACCACTAAAGATTCGTTGATCCGAGACTGAAGATTGAAGAGTAAGGAAGTCATAATCATTTATAATATTTGAAAAATCAGTTTTTCATAGTTAAACTTTTTTTATTAACATAATTCCAAATTTATCCAAGAATGGGAAAGATTCCTTGATTCGAGGCAAATCTATCGAACTATAATCATACATTGTCTTGAAAAGTACGGAAGTTATGGACATTTATATAATTAGAAAAATCTGTTTCAAACAGAAAAACTTTTTTCATTAACATAATTCAAAGTTCATACAAGAATGGGAAAGACTCCTTGATTCGAGACGTTTTGATTGACCTTTTTTATTTTTAACTTCCTCTATGAGGAAGCTAACATATTTGCTAATTAATTATAGTGAGGATGCAAAGGGCTCATCAAATGAGCACCATACATTTGTAAAGACAAACAAAGTGGAAACACCCGTGATCGAATTCACAGCTAGCTTAACTTTATTGATGCCAAAGAAGGTGTTGGAATTGCAACGATTCTAGCGATATCCAAAAGTGCCAAAAGTGAGTGAACAGAAGAGAGGCTCGTGCCCTCTTCTCTGGCCCATATAGTGGAGGCAGCGTAGACCAAAAAAGTATGTTATCTCACATTGGTCTGAAAAAGCTCGGATTTGAATAATTTTTTTTCTGAAATGTTCTAAATTGGAAGTACTAAAAGGTTTATAGTTTAAAAATTCCCGCTCGAAATGCAAAATTGCAAAAAATCAAAAAATACCTGAAATTTGAGAAAAAAAATGTTGAACGTAATTGATTGATTATATTTACTTAAAAATGAAAAATAATAATTAATTATCAAAAGTAATTAGTTCAATAGAAATCAGTTCTGTCGTGAGAAGCCGTCGGGTAGCGCGCAGAGGTAAAAACTCTTAAGATATAAAGTTATAAAGTAAAGTTCAATTTTTCAATTCCATTCTAAAGTTTCCAATATTGTATCACAGTTCCTTTGTACATCCAAATATACAGTTTATATATTTATTTTTAAATACAGTGTTTGTTTCTTTTGACCCTTTTATCATACGCGGTTACTATCTTCCATTAGTTCCAACAGAAGATAATATTGTGAAATTAACGAATAGGCTTGGTACGTCATTTCCACCAAGGTAAGGGATTTGCCAAGTGTTTCCTCAAAATGTACAAACAAGTGAGGAAGAAGCGAACAAAACCTGATAAATGCACTTGAACTAATTTCTCAATATTTAAGGAAGCTTGAAATCCATGGATAAAAATGAAACTTGAAATGGGTTATTATCATCTGACAGGCTGTTAAATAAATGAAATGTAAAATTTTTTTTTAATTTAATCCTCTTTCGAAGTTATTAAAAAAATGAAAATTAATTTTTTTACTTTTGATTCAGCAGAGGCGAATTTCACTAATTGATGCTTTAATGATATAAATTCACCATTCCTTGTTTGCATCTACAATTTCATTTTTAGAAATAAAATTTTAAGTGTTGTAAAATTATAGATTACAAGAGAAATATTGAAAAGTATTTATGAATTTTGAAAAGTATTTGCATGTTCAGAAAGTTTTACCTATTTACGTAATTAATCTTTTTTGGGAAAATAAAATTTTTCTAAAAATTGATTTTATTTCATGGATAGACGTTAAAAGCGAGAAGAAAATGTTTTTTCGCCAACCTAAGTTTGATAATTGATTTGATGATATTTCAAAGATACAGAAACAATCTTTATCTCAATTTTTGCAAAAAATGTATTTACGAAGTTCTATTGGCTTACTCCACAAGTATTATTCAAATACCTCATCTATTTAACCTTACTTTATTTAGGTCAAAAATAATAATCGGCCTTCATTTTATATCGCAAACAATAGACAAAAAAAGTTAACTAATTGATTAGTAACCGAAATAACTGAGAAAGTAATCAATATTTCTTTCAATTAACTTAGTAAAATAAACCTGTGCTTTTTTTACTACTACATCAATAGAATGCTAAAATATTACTACTGCCTTAGTAAGGCACACGATTAAAATAATCTTAAAACTGAAACGCATTAGATGAAAAATTGAAAGTCAGTTGAAGGGTAGTGTTCCAAAAGGACATCCAATATTTTAACCATTTTTCAGGGCAGTGAAAAAACTTTCCCAAAAGTCGAAGTTTCAATTTAGGAAAATTGAGGCGTAAAAAGATGTATTGTTTAAAATTTTATTAGTTTCGCACGGTGGGGCTGAACTAAGTTTAAATATAGTTTAGGAAGGAAAATTAAAAACATAAACCTAAAAAAGTCAAATTGTGTAACAAAATTGCACAATAAGGTGAAATTTTGTCACACAATTTGCTTTTTTTAAGTTTCTGTTTTTTAATTTCCTTTCTAAATGCAATGAACAGATACACTAAGCCATAGTTATCGTTCTCTAACGTTCGGTTCTTGGTCAACTCTTGAAATATAAATTTCAAGTAAATGGGATTTTTTAATTTTGTATAGTAATACGGCATCCCACGAACATTTTAAGATGCAAATGAAAATAGTCCCTTGGGTGCTTTTTGAAAATAATCAATTTTTGTATTTAATTACTAAAAAATTAGGAAATTTTCGTAATACTAATCATAATTTGAAATTATTATTATTATTGTTAAACCATTAGGCAAGGGTACGAGGCGGTATGAGGGAGGGAGAGGGGGTATAGATTTTTAGAATTATCTAGAACTCCTGTGTTGTTTATTAAAATAAGGCGTTCGTTCCGGAACACTGTTCCGACCCAGCTCACTGATCAATCTCTCTAGCAAGCATCCCAGCCGAAGAGCTTCAGAAAGTCATCATGTAAAGCTCTCCACGTGGGCTCACTAGTATCCAAGGTCTTTCATTTGAGGCGTCTCTCACTTCACTGATATTCTTCATCATGCCTTATAAACTATTTACCACCACAATTTTCTGTCCAGTCATACCGCATTAGCTTTCTTTACTCCATACGTTTTCTCATGCAAGCATTCCCACCATTCTTTTCTCGGTCTGCCTCCATATAGGCTACCATTTACTTCACCTAGATATTGTAAATATTGAATAACAGTTTTTTTTATGGATTTTTTTATTGACTTTCATTGCCTTTAACCCTCTGAATATTATAAGATTAAAAAAAACAATCACGGAAGTGAGATTTGAAAAAACTTGATTTTTGTAATTAATTAAAAGAAAGCATCCTGAACATCCAATTGAAAACAGTATCTTGGGCATATTTTTGATACTATAATAGCATTTTATTTATTGAATATGAATATTAACAAAGAAAGTTAGTTTACGGGCATTTTATAAAGTATATAACTTCCAATTGATACACCTAACGTTTAATTGTGAGTCGCAATACAATTTCACACTACCACAATAAAATATTTTGTTTAACACAAATTTTTTCATTCCATTTTAATTAAAGACACAAACCTAATGTTTTCAGAAAGCACATCTCAGATGATTTTCATTTTAATCTTGAAGTATTCATAAGGTGACAAACAACCACCTTCAATACAAAAAATCTATTTAAAAAATTGTAACCAATATTTAACATGCAGTCCTATAAAAATTTCTCCATTTCTTATTAATTAAATAGGAAAACAACTTTTTTCAAAAAGACCCCTCTGATTATTTTCATCTTAAAATATTCGTGGGGTAACAAAAAACCACATTCAATAAAAAAGTATATTAAAAAAAATGTTAACCAATGGGACCGTACTTAAATTGCTAAACGGATCATACGCTCTTTCCAAAAACCCCTCCCCCTATAATGATTCGTAACAGAATATATTTCTACCCCCCTCTCTTCTGTACGTAATTTATGGTTTCCCGAAATAATAGATATGGGACTTGAATCTAATGAAAATTTTGTGTATTTAAGATAATACGTGCATTTTCTCTGACCATTAACATTCAAATACTACCATTTTAATCTTTTAATATTTTTAATATAGGATCTTTTATAAACAGAATGAAACAATATTTTAGATACCAATTTAAAATTTTCAAATTTATTTACATATTTTAAACAAAAAAATTACTTTTCTACCACAAAACATTACTTTTTAACGAAAAACTTAAACTTTCAACAAAATAAATCATTTTTCAACAAGAAAATGTAATAGTAGATATCTCAACAAAAAAGACAAATTTTTAACAAATGAAGATTTTTCAGTCATGAAAGAGAAAAAAATTCACCTAAATTGTTGAGCCCAGAAAATATGAATTTTTAGCAAAAAAATTAATTCTCAACAAAATAGTTTAAATTTTAACCAAAGAGATACACATTCATTAAAAAAAAATTTCAACAAAGTACTTCAACTTTTACCGACGCAGTTGAATTTTCAATTAAAAAAAATCAGTTTTCAACAAAATAGTTAAACTTTTAATCAAAGAGATGAATTTTGAACTAAAAATATGAATCTTGAATAAAAAAATGATTTCTTAACAAAATGGTTCAACCAAAATTTCATTTCTATCCAAAAAAGATAAAATTTCTACAAAAACAGATGAATTTTGTAAGGAGAAAGACAAATTTTCAAAAAAAATAGTTGAATTTTCATCCAAAAAAGATTTTATTTGATTTTTCCACACCAAAATATAAATTATCAACAAAACAGTTGATTTTTCCACTAAAGAGTTGAATTTTCAACCAAAAAGGATGACTTTTCAACAAAATTGTTGAATTCTCAACCAAACAGTTGCATTTATATTCAAGAAAGATGCAATTTTTGTGTGCGCGCGGCTCGCTTCGCTCGCCTAGGGTGCACGACGGTTGATTCTCGCGCTCGATAATATATTTATCTCACGCTTCGCGCTCAATAATGTATTTATCTCGCGCTAAGCGCTCAGTCATTCTATTTTGCCCAAATTTGTGCACAGACCTTTTATAATAAAGGTCAAAGTATCGACAACTGTAATTTGGTGATTGTGAATTTTCTTTTGTTAAAGCTCCTTTGGCTTTAACGAACATATTCTCATCACGTATCTCGTGCTTCGCACTCGATTTGGACCAAAATGTGAACTTTTCTCCATTATGTTCAACACTTTTTCTATCAAATGTATATAACATTTATTTATGTACCTCGGTCTGGGATTGCTTATTCAGATATTGCAATATGAAGTACAAATTTTATTTATCATGAAAACTTCAATATTTCTTTCTTATTTTGCATTGAATTTTATTCGCAGCTATCGCGAAAAATGTATCATTTCAATACATTTATATTATCAGAATTCATAATATGCATTGGTATTGAAACATACCTATTTTCATTGGCTTTTTTTTTTATTGAAAAAAAAGTGCGCATCCTATAAGAAATAAACAATTTTATTAGTAAACATTTCATTGCATTTTGTGTCAAATATTGCATTTTTCTTCCTTTTTTCATACATTTAATTTGTTTATTTTCAATGTTATGTAGCTTGTGTACTTTGTCCAAAAAGTTAATTTTTTCAATTTTTAGAACAAGTGTTTATGAAAAATGTGTACATTTTTTTTGGTTGAACAACTTTTTTCTTTTCATTTCTTACGTCTCTTGTGTCGTTTTTCCAAAAGTTTAATTTTTGTATTTTTAATATTGTTTTTTACGATTAAAAGAAAATCTACTTTTTCTATCTAAAAATTATTAATAACAAATTTGTAGATCCTTTTCGGGTGAACAACTTTTGTGAATTAATCTTTTTTCGTACCTTTTGTCGTTTTCCAAAAAATTTAATTTTTTTATCTTAAATGTTATTTTTTACAATTACAACAAAAACTACGCGTCCTATCGAACAATTATTGGTGACAAATTTGTAGCTCTTTTTTGAACAAGCAGCTTTAGTCGATTTATTTTTTTCATAGTTTGTGTCGTTGGTCCAAAAATCAAATTTTTTAATTTTCAATGTTGTTTTCTACGAATGAAACAAAAACCACGCATCCTATAAAAAATAATCAGCAACAAATTTGTAGCTTGTGTCGTTTGTCCAAATTTTTTATTTATTATTTTTATTTTTAATGCTGTTTTTTACGAATTTAAACAAAAACTACGCGTCCTATGAAAAAGTAATTATCAACAAATTTGTAGATCATTTTTAATTGCACAATTTTTTTCTATTCGTCATTTTTCGTATCTCGTATAGTTTGGCCGCAAAATGTAATTTATGATTTTTCATTATTTTTTGTGCGACAAAAATTTGAATCTTCTATCAAATAAAATCTCTTACATAAAAGTATAATTCTTTAGTTATGCTTTGTCCTTGAGTGAAATAATCTGCTGATATAGACAGATTATTTTTTCCCTTGAAGAACGCGATTGTGTAACATTTTCAGATTTATGGAAACAATATGAAAGTGACGTTATGAAACATGTAAATAAGCTACGTCACCTCCACCAAGATAATGTATTTACAAGTTACTGAGGTTTAAAACGGGGGAAAAAAGTCAAAATATTATGTTGATATTTTTCAAAATCCTCAGTGGAAATTTTTCAATATACTTGCTAGTGGACTCCATAAAAAATATAATTCACCCTTTTCGACCCTTTGAAATCACTAATTGGATAGTTTTCGTTTATTATCCAAAATTCCACAAAAATTAATTTAAAAAAATTAATTAATTTTTTTTTTAGAAAAATGTGTATGAAAAAATACCGTCATTTTTACAGGACAATACGAATGAAGATAATAAATTACAATAAATTAGAACGTTTGTATAATATTTGGACAAATTCAGTAATTATTTGTATTTTTCTTGGTATTTTGTTGTATATTGTTCTATTTTATTGTAATTCTAATATTTTATAAGACTATATACAAGAATGTACAATTTTTTCATCTAAAAATTGTTTCTCTTTAGGCGCAATAATTTAGGATTATAAAATATTGAAAACACTATGAGGAAATAATTTAACGTTAAACTGTGCAAGTGATTGCTATTACAAAAAATATATTTCGTTTAAACCATAGGGGCCATTCACAAAATACGTGATTAACGTATCGCGTATTTTGTGAATGACCCCGCAGAATAATAGGATGCATTATTTTCTACATGATAAAAAAGATTTTAAATTTCAGACCTTTAAATTAAAATTACGTGTTGCCTTTTGGACTGTTATGGAATACCATTCCCATAATAAGTCTTCAATTTTTTTTTTTAATTTGTAGGATATGTATGTGCAGGGGAAACTATGCTAGAGTAGGCCACTAAATAGTTTTTTAAATTTCACGCATTTTATGTAAAAAATCAAAATTCAGAAAAGCCGTGAATGATACAATTCTAAGAACTATTCAGTATATCGAAAATTCTTGCCATATTTATCGAGAATATGTTGCTACAGAATTCTCATTAAAATTTTGTATTAACCAATTGGATAGATTAGGCTGCAGATGTGAGCACAGGTGAAAATATAAATTTAATATTTATGCAAAACTTATATGATATAGGAAATAATCTGATAATTTCGGTGAACGTAGCCACGCTTTTCCATTTTTAACTGAAATTGAAGAATCTAATCTAATTTGTATTGAAAAATGGTACCATTATATTGAATTCAAGAATAAATTAATTTAATTTATTTAATTGACTGTCAATGAAAATTATGCAAACAATTCAATTTTCTTAATTTAGTACATTAGCGATTTGACCAGAATCAAATTAATTAAGCGTATGTATCTTGTTTATAAAAATAAACATGGAATCAACCAAAAAAATCGTCGATGCAAAAATCTGCCAATATTAATTTTTGAAATTAAAGCTTTTTTTTAATTCCTTCAAATCTTTGGAATCCCCTGAAATCCTTAAAATCCTTTGAAATCCCTCGAAATCCCACAAAACTATGATGAAATCCCGTAAAACATCTTTGAATCTATATATCTTTCGAAATTCCTTAAAAAATAACGAAATCTTTTCAATCTTTTGAAATCCCGTGAAACCTCAGAAAATTATTCAAAACCCTTTAAAATTCTTTGAATTCGTTGATATCTTTTCAAATCTCTTTTAAATCTAAAATTTTTTAAATAAATATATTAAAACACAACTAACAAATTTGTTAAATTTTTAAACAAAGAGATGAATTTTAAACTAAAATGATGAATCTTCAACCAAAAAAAACTAGTTTTCAACAAACAGGTCAATTCTCAACAAAGTAGTTGAATTTTTAACCAAAAAGGGAGAATCCTCGACGAAAAATGTAATAGTTGAAATCTCAAGCAAAAAAGACGAATGTTTAACAAAACAGTTGATTTTTTACCGAAAAATATGAGTTTTATGTAAAATAGTTGAACTTTGAATGAAATAATTAAATTTGCAACCAAATAATAACATTTGAACCCAAAAAAATTAATTTTGAACGAAAAATATGATAGACTTTTCAAACAAAATAAATTAACTTTCCACCAAAATTAGTTGCATTTTATAATTTTTTTCTTTTAAATTTAAATCATTTAAAAAAAAATGTAATCATTTGAACAAAGAAACAAGGAAAGGAGAAATTTTTTTGAAAAACAAAAGAAAAAAGACGAATTCCTTGAAAAAAAGGATACGAGGGGAATATGGAAAAGAGAGTGAACTCTGATATCGCATATCATTTTCGCACCGTAGTGTAGATTACTATAGATTTCGAACATAGATTGATTACAATTTTTTCTTTTTTCAGATTAAATGTAAAATGAGATGGATTAAAGTAACTAAATTGGCCTTTTCCTTTAAAATAGTGACTATAGTGACTTTTTTTTAAAACTGACTTAAAAGTGTCGAAAATGGACTTAACTCCCTAATAACATCTACTTAATTCTAATAATTTCAGGAGGAATAAAGTAATAACACACATTTTTTGTTGAAAACCAAAGTTTAATTTTTTTAAATTTTATTCAACTTCCACACAAATTTTTGATCGACTGACCAAATATTGAACAGTAATCTGATTGATAGAAATTCGAAATTACATAGTTTTTAACAAATATAAATTTCGCAGGAACGAGATTTCGTGACAAAGTTCGTCGACAATCAAATAAATAAAGAAGTCAGAATTAAGTTTCGTTTATTGTCCTTTTATCGTAACCAAGTAGTTCAGTTTTCCGCCCAAACTGTGGCTTTTGAATTTTAGTGTCACGTGAGATTTCCCAATACCGCCATTTTCAATTTTACATTCCTTAGATCCGCCGCCTTGATCGGTCACAATAATCTCAGAAATTCTTGGAATATAGCCGGCTTTTTTTGCGTCTTTCGATTTTAGCTTTATCTTCATATCTTTGTCCGCGGGCTTGATTATGAAAGTCGGTGTGATGTCGTGGTGATCCCAATGACGATATGAAGTTGCCGGCTGGTCCTTTAGTAAAGTTACGTCACCATTCCTATGTTTCCCGAAATGGTAATTCTTTTTATCACGGCTGATAGTGAGTCCTTGTACACACATTGCCAGACCCATGGCAAATGCCAAAGTGAACAAAATCTTGTTCATCGCCATTTTTCACGTACTTTCGAAGACTTACTTCGAAGACTCTTGATTTAGGTAAACTGAATAAATTTCTGAGTTTAATTATTTCAACTCTGGTGAAAATTTAATAGGAGACTGTAATGATCAGTAAAATAAGAGCCCCTTATATACCAATTTTTTCATGTATGCTTAATCAGTCTTTAAACACAGTACATAGTGGAGAGTGGTAATTTACATAATAGGTAGGAAGATCCCCACTTGAAGACAAAATCAAGAATCTGCGTTTCAATTTAGAGATAACCACGATATTGATACAATTTTTCGTATAGCAAATACTGAATTTCAAACAAAATATATGAGATTTTAATACTATTACGTGCTCTTAAAATCTAAATTGGTTTAATTCCGCTAATTACTAGCAAAATTAATAATTTAGTTAGTCGAATATAAAATATGCCGTGGCTACTTGTACCGATTTTTCGGTACAGATAGTCGTATTTTTCGATACACTTAGAGCACTGTCTAATCATAATGAGATTGAAGTTTACAACGACTACGAAAAACGAAAATTAAGAAAATAAAATTTTCTAAAACATACAAGATCCAAAATTTTGTGGCGGAAAATAGTTATATACAACCCAATGATGACCCACCAAAGTTTCAGATCCAACGCGCATTTGGAAGTCACCCCAAGTCATGCCTTAGAAGTAAAAAATTCACCAAATTCATCGTAATTCGTGAAATAAAAATTTCATTGCTGACAATAAGTCTGCTCAATAATAAAAGACACCCAAAAACTTGCATCCCTCCAGATCATTTGGTACTCACCCTATATCATCCCTCAAAACTAAAAAATTCACCAAAAATTCCCTACTTGGTGGAGTCAAAATCTTATTGTTGATAATGTGTCTTCTTGATGATAAAAGATACCCCAAAAACTCTCATTCCTCCAGCTCATATGAAATTCACCCTATATCATCCCTTAGACCTATAAAATTCACCAAATTTACCATAATTCGTGGGACTTATTATCAGCAATAATATTTTGACCTCACGAATTAGGGTAAATTTGGTAAATTTTTTAGTTCTTGGCAATGATACAGGGTGAGTTTAGAATGGGCTGCAGGGATAAAAGTTTTGGGTTGTCTTTTAGAATTGAGAATACTTATCATCAGCAATACAATTTTGACCTCACTAATTAGGGTGAATGTAGTGAATTTTTTATTTCTAAGGGATGATATAGAGTGACATCCAAATGCGCGGGAGTTGGAACTTTAATGGGTCATTTATTCGGTTGTATATAACTATTTTCCGCCGCAAAATTTTGAATCTTGTACGTTTTAGAAATTTTTTAAATTATCTTTTATCGTGATCGTTACAAACTTGAATCTCATCTAATAATCATCAATGATTATAGTACAGGCCCGCCAAATCTCTTTTTTTTTTAATCCTCGAAGATACCAATTTATTTTACTTCTCAAACAAAGAAGTTATTTATTAAACTAACTCATTGAACTAATTCATTGAACTGACTCCTTTTACTAAAAACACTTATTTATAAATTTCCTACATTCGTGCATTGCTTTATTTTCTATTTTACAACTTTGATTACCTTTGATATAAAGAAATAAAATATCAAAATTCGTGTAGGTACTTCGCGGACTTCTTTCACGTACTATTTTTGTTGGGATTTCATTCATTTTTTTAGTATCAATAACAAATCTACATATAGTAATATTTTTTTCCGACAAAACTACAACAAAACTGCATTTTTTTAAATATTGGGGTCTGCTGATTTCTCCAATTTTCAAGTAATATCATTCAAACTTACAGAATAGTGATTGTCAACAACTTACTACCTGGAACTTGTAAAAATCAGTATATTCAGTCCATTATAGGTTTTTGATTGTATATTTGGAAAATTGTTAATTTTTCATATAAATGCAAACCTAACTTTCTGCTCTGTTTTTGGATCACTTTCCCCTGTAAAAGTGAAATATGTAAACCTTATTAAATATATTTATGAAAGTTTCATTAAAATCTATTTGTTTGGTTTGGCTGCAAGTGCATCTACATGTTGAAAATCGTTTTAAAAAATAACTAAAAAATGAAACATTTGAATCATAAGTCAATTGATTTCAAATTATTCGAAACAACTTTTAGGATATGATGATACCTTTCTAAAAAAAAGATGAATTCATCTGGCAAAAGCGTTTATGCTGTATCCTGCAAATTTATTTCGTTCCAATTAATACGCGAAATCGTAAAATGAGATGTGATTGTAAAAGTTTCAGAATCATCGGAATAAATATATGGCCTGTGGACGGCTTTCAGTTAAGATATCTCATAAATTAACTAAGACATTCCATCACTGTAAAAAGAAAGTATTATTTCAGGGCGAATTTCAGATATTAAAGTAAGATTCAGAAAAAACAGTCTCGGGCGGTACTGAAATGAGACCATTGGATGGAACCCAGATTCACTTGTTTTACATGGAAAATAACAGAATGAACTTATCCTATTTAAAAATAGAACACGCAAAAAATAATACGAGTACCGTAAAAAAAGAGATCTCTACTTTTTACAGTGCGACTTTAAGCGCTGAAAATCATTAATGTTACAGCTAATAATTCCCGGTATCGATTTTTTTGCTCTTCGTCCTTCATGGCAGATATTCGTATTGTCAAATGGGTCTTTAAAATCTTTTTTTTTGTGATTGATTGAACTTAAAATATGTATATGTTAATTAAAATAAGGGTATAATGCAAAATTTAAAAAGGAAAAAACAGAAAAGTTTAATAAACTAAAGTGATGGTGTAACATTTTTATCTTTATCGAAACAATGAAAATGTACTAATGTGAAACTTGCAAATAGGTTACGTCATTCACCTACACCAAGACAGCGTGCTGATAACGTGTGATAAGACAACTTTTTCCTTCTAATGGAAACACAAGAAATATTTGAACACCTGATCTATTTAACCTTACTTTTCACATTAGAAATAATCGCACTTAATTTCATATCGAAAACAATCGAAAAGAAAAGTGGAATAATTGATTAGCAACGAAAAACACAAAAAATAGTCAAAATTTTTATTAATTAAATTTAATCTAATGATTAGAGAAAATTGCGAATTTAATAAGTCGAAATATTGACTAATTCGATAGTTTAAAACCACTTATTACTTAGTAAAAATATATTAACTTATTAGAGACACTATATATCAATAAATTGGTCGAACATAAAGTATGTATATTAGGGTGATCCAAAAATTCTAATTTGAATTTTTGGTGATCGATCTCGACCAATGTGTTCTTGAAAGAATAACTTCCAGCCCATAAATTTTAATTTGGATCTCCCATCCCCCTTAAATTGTGCCTGGAAAATTCAACAGAAAATTCAAAATGGAAGTTTTATAATGAATTCATGCTGAAGAGGGTATTTTTTGGAACTTTATGAGAATTAATTAATTTAATTCGATACCTGAAAAGTGTTCAAGTATTTTGCTGAGGAACGTCGAGATTACTATTTTTTCTAACATGTTTTCCGACTGCTCAATTTGTTTTCAATTAAAAAAATTAATTTATTAATGTAATTTAACTTGTATCAATTGTTTGCTGTAAAGTTTCAAAAGTTATTATTTTCTGGAGATAATGACGCATGTAATGAATGTCAAGAGTGATATTTTTTGTGACAGTTTGCATTTATTTAAACAATTAAATCACTTGGTCATTTTCTTGAGGAAGATGAAAAAATTCTGGATTTTTCGAATCTCTAATACTATATGGCTTATTGATCAGTATTTTTTTATATCAAAGAAATCGAGCTAAAAAAACTATTCATAACGTCATTACCCGTATGAAAAAGAAGTATTGGTAAATATAGGATCCGATACTTTTTTCGCGACAAAGTATTAGATTTCCAATACTTATTCGCGAAAAAAGTATTAGATCCAATACTTACCAATACTTGTTTTTCATAAGGGTATTAAAAATTCGTTAATTGTGTCATTTATTCCAGAAAATATTAATTGTTCAAACAAACGAAAATTGTTTCGATGTATACCATTAAGCCATTTCCCTTTCGGGGTAGGCGTGACACTACCCGATTCGGGTAGTGTTTCTAGGTGGGTAACTTGTAGTAAATAACTACAAGTGTGTGCTCACCACACCCACGATGTGCCAACAGCACTCAGTTTTCTCGAATGGTCACCCATCCAAGTACTAACCGCGCCCAACGCTGCTTAACTTCAGTGATCTGACGAGAACTGGTTTTTTCAGCGTGGTATGGCTGTTGGCGATAATTACCAAATATGGTAAACAAGAACTATCATTTATGAAATTCATTATCTGTATCATTTGTCCCGATAAATAATAACTTTTCACGATTTACAGAAGAAAAAAATAATTTTTATCAATTTTTAAACGAATAATAATTGTTAAAACAATTCAAAATAAGTTCTAAGATACTTAAAAACCTTTTAACTTATGGAACTAAAATAGTTCATGCTGAACAAGTTCCAAAAAATACCGTGTTTAGAATGGTTTGTACACAGAGTTGCTATTTTGCATTTTTGGGGGGATTTTCCAGACACAATACAATGGGATTGGGGTGATCAAAATAAAAATGTATTCGATAGAATTATTTCTGGAACATTCCTTAAGAGGTTCCTTAATTTTAATTTACAAATATTCAATAAGAAGTACTTCTTTTTCCCATTTTTTTCGAAAACCGAGCCTATCTCCTTTAAAACCCCATGTTAATTTTAAAAGCCCGGGGACACGAGTTAATTTTGACCGATTGGAAAAAAACGGAATATGTATTAATTCCAACTAATTCCGCTAAGTACCTAAATGGATTGTAATATTTTGTTCATTTATGTTAAAGGCAATCAAAGTTGTAAAAGCAAAGAGCAAAGCCAAGCACGAATAGTAGAAAATTAATAAATAGAAGTATTTTTTAATAAAAGAAATTAGTTTAATGAATTAGTTTAATTAGTAATAAGTTTTTCAGACGAAAAATAAATTCATATCCTAGAGGCATAACAGAAATATTTTACGGGCCTGTTTGACCGATTTTCAGGAGACAAAAAATGCTCCATAAAACCTAATTTCACGTTGAATTAAAAAACTGAAAATTTGATTTCTATACTATTAGTTGCTAAATGAAGGCTTAAAGAGTTTCATTCTAAATAGTAAACAAGCTACGAGGCTATTTTGAGGCTGAAACGCGCGATTTTACTACTTTGGAAGGTAATTAAAAATCGATTTATCAATTTAATTAAAAACTGAGAATTCAGTATCTGGACTCATAGTTTGCGAACGATGCAGAAAAAAGTTATATTAAAAAAAATTAACCGCTTCTGAGAAAATGGAGGGGAAGTTTTTTCAAATATTAGCATTTTTGGCCATTTTTTGAAAAAACGTAGGACGCGACTTTTACGTTAAATGGCTTTAATTGTAGGGGGAACCTTGTGCTTTAAGGTGAGTATATCGAAAAAAAATTTCCGTGACCTACCTTGAGCAGACATTTTTAATTCAATTTGATAAAACTAAAGTAAAAAAGAAAACCTCCACTCTGAGCCCTATTAAAAGTATCTCGATCGTCAAGTTTGTCCCCTACGTGGTTTTTTAAAAAATGGCCAAAAACGCGTTTGCCCTCAATTTTGTCAAAAACAGAAAAGACCTAACTTTAGTCCTGGTCAAATAATAAACAATTTTTTTGGGTGTTAGCCTTCTTTTAGCATAATCGAAAAACGAGTTATAAAAAACTCCTTTGGTGAGACTGTGGATTTGAATTATTTAGATTTTTCTACCTAATAATCTCATTTTCGACAAAATATGGGTTGATTCGTTTTGCCACATACCATTCACAATAATAATAATAAATTATTATATTACAGGCCAGCCAAATGTTTTTTCTTTTTTTTATCCTCTAAAATAATAATTCATTTTTCTTTTTGATAAGCGATTTTTTTTGTTTTAGAAATTCTTTCATAGCGCATTTCTTCCGTTTTTGATGAATATCATCTAAGCTTACAGAATCATTATACTTTGGTGTGTTCTATGTACCTACCAAGTTTGGTTAAGATATCGCATTAATTGACTGAGATATTCCACTTTTAGTGCTAAAAATAATTTATGTTACAGATAATATAATTCCCGGTAGCGACTTGTTTTTCTTTTTCGCATTTCGTCCTTGATAGCAGATTTTTGTCTCTCAAATGAATGTATATAATCTATTTATAATAAAAATAAAATATGAATAATATAAAATTATAAATGTATAATAATAAAAATGTGAAACATGAAGAAAAGGAAAGATTAATAAAAAACGTGATTGTGCAACACGTTTAACTTTATTGAAACAATGAGCAGGTAATCTTATTATGCTTGCAAACGATTACGTAAGTCACCTCCACGAAGATAACGTGTGACAATGTTTTTCTCATAATGGAAAAACAATAATTATTTGCACACCTGATCTATTTCGCCTTACTTTATTCACGTTAGGAATAATCGTACTTAATTACATATCGCAAACAATACGGTCCAATAGTAATACAATTTATCGCAGCTTGAAAAGAATCACATAACATTTATTTTGGGTAGTGCGCTCATATAAAATGGAATGCCTCATGCATATATTAATTAAACAAGGCTATGATAAAGATTGTAAACTTAAAAAACAGAAATATTCAATAAAAGCACGCCACTGCGTACCATTTTGCACTTCAGTGAAACATAAGAAGGTTATATTGAAACAGACTCACTATCAGTCACCTACACAGAGATAACATATCTACAAGTCACTGAGATTCAAACATTGCAAATAATTAATATGTAGAATTGAAATATAAAATCTTCCAGAATAAGGGGGGAGGTATCTCAAGAATCTCATGAATTCTTACAATGAAGGGGGGGTCTAAAATTTCAAAAATCGTCCTTACGTAATTAATTTACGTTTCCTTACAGAATCCGTGGATTGAGGATGGTGATTCTTCAGATTAAGGTAGCCTTTAAAGAGGGGGGGTATTCAGTAATATAATTACGGACAGTCATGTGGGCGGGTGGGGGGTCAAAAATGAGCGAAAACCCGATCAGGTCATTTATTGACGCACTCTATTTAGTCGAAAATGCAGAAATATTTATGGTTCAAGTTTAATAATTTTTTTTTTTAAAGTCGATCATTTGGGTGAAAATTCGTCTCTTTTTCTTAAAAGTTCCACTGTTTTGTTGTAATTTAAACTTTTTTCTATAACATTCGACTTAATTGCTTAAAAAAGTCAATGCCCTCGGAGTCTAACCACCACATTCATAATTTATTACGTTGGAAAATTGTAAACAAGTTTAAAAATCAAAGGTTAGTTTTTGTAAAATCATTTTACTTAAGTTAATATTAAATTATGATTTTGATGAGCTCGAAGCTTTTGATGGTCTTCTTTGGCCTTCTTGTTCGTTTTGATGTCATTCAACTTCCATATTTTCCAAATTCTGCTACATTATTCTCTATATTATTCAAAGTTTCAAACTGTAAACCTGAATGTGAACTTTCAGGCCGAATGCATCTCTGCTAATTATATAAAAAATGTAATATATCTAATTAATTAGGAATGAGTTTAGGGAGAACAAAATAATAACACACATTTTTTTGCGAACCGTAATTTCACCGTGTTAAATTTTATTCAACTTCTACACAAATATTGTAATCCACTGTCCAAATATCACATAGTAATCTCATTAATATAAATTCAAACATACATCATTTTTCACAAATATAGTCTGTTTTCAAATTAATGAACAAATTAGAATTCAATTTGGCTTATTGACCTGTTATCGTAACCTTATAGTTTATTTTCCCACCCGCGTGGCTGATGAATTTTAGTGTCACATGCCTCTGTCCTATACCACCGTTGAGAATCCTGCAATGCCTAGATCCACCACCTTGATCCTTCACAATAATCTCGGAAATTGTTGGAATATAATCCGTATCTTCTTCTTTGATCTTTAACTTCTCCCTCAATTTTTTGTCTGGCATCGGGATTACATAAGTTGACACGTACGCGTGTCGAAAAGTATGACGCTTCATTCTTGCCTTTTGGTTCTTTAGTAAAATTGCGTCACCGTCCCTGTGGCTTCCGAAGTGGTAATTCTTTTCATCAAACTCGACATGCAATGCTGTCACACAGGTTATCAAAGCAATGGCAATTGACAAAGTGAACAACATCTTGTTTATCGCCATTTTTCACGTAATTTTCATGAGATTCACTTTTGCTTGACGTGAATTAAATAAATTTCTAATTATAATTACTTTAACTCAAATCAAAACTTAGTAAAAGACTGTAATGCTCAGCGAAATGCGAGCACTTTTTATACAAGATTTTTCAAAAATGCTTAGTCAGTCTTTGAACAGAATGCAGTCAAATGATCCGATTAACGCAATAGGTAGGGAGGTCCCCACTTTGGGAATAAAGAATCTGCTCTTAAAATCTGAATTAGTTAAATTTTACTAGTTACTAGTGAAATTCTACTAATTCCATCAGCGAAAAGTGGACCACTAATCATTAGAGAAAATTAATCATTCAATTTGTCGAAATATTGAAAAAAAATTTAATAAAAGAACGCAAATGTGTAACTTTTTTAACTTTATTCAAACATTAGACGGTAATATTGTGGAACTTGCAAACAGGCTAAGTCACCGGAAACTGGAAAAAGAAGAGTTATTCACACATTTCTTCACTTCAACCTTACTTTGTTGACATTAAAAATAATCAACAAAATACCTAAACTTTCAAGCAAATATCTGAAGTTTAAAGAAAAAAGTTCTAACCAAAAATGTTCTATTTAAAAAATTACTTTTCAGGAAAAAACGAATTTTGAAACAGTTAAATGTAACGAAAAAAAGAATAAAAATAGGGTAGAAAGAAGTATTCTTTAAAAAAAGGGGGAAATTGGCGAATAGGGGAAACGTACTAGACGTTTTCTATTACTTCCATGCCCTCCCCCGGATTTCTTTCCCTTGTTTCCAACCGCAGTTTCTAGCGTGACACACGCCCCCCCCCCCAAAAATTGGAAACCTCCTTTTTGGAAGGCTTCTTTACATATGTCATACATAAAACTAAAGAAAAAAATGTTGAGTAAATACTAATCGAATCATAAAAAAGGTCACTCTTGTCCATTTTCACAAAACTCTAACTTAAACAAAAGTTATTTTTTTTTAGTTTTAATTTTTTTTAGCATTTAATACCAGAAACTGTAAATAACAAAATTTCCATAATTTTCGTACCTATAGGGTAAATATTTAAATTCTCAAAATTCAAATTTTTGTACCTCATCCACCGCCACGGTAGGACCATTTTTGATTTTAACAAATATCAGAGATTTTTATTTGTAATAAAATGTATCGATTTTCCAGCCCCAGCCATTTTTGATTTATATAAATTTTTGTATTTTCGGCCCACCCTAATATGCAATGACCCTGAAGTTTGCCACAGATATAAATTTGAAACTTTTATATTATCAAAACCATTGCATTCCTCTACGAAACATATAGTTGCGCCTGTTTTAAAACCATTTTTTAAACAATTAGCTCATTTTTTATTATGCGTACATTTGCGTGACTGAAGATGTAGATTTCAAACCTATGTAATTAATTACAAACAAAACAAGCATCTGATCGAAAAACCAAAAACACATTTGGATTTGTCTCCCAAATATCTAGCTGCGCCATTTTTTTAACAATCAAATTATTTTTTATCATTCTGCAATTGTTATGAACAAACTAAGCGTCCGATCGAAAACCCAAAAACACCATTGCATTCGTCTTCGGAATATCTAGGTAAACATTTGTTTTAAACCACTGTTAAAACAATAAAATCATGCACCTAGATATTTGGCAGACAAATCCAAATGTATTCTTAGTTTTTTGATCTGACTCGTAGTTTGTTTATAATTAATTACAAAAGTTTCAAATCCATATCTGTGGCAAACTTCCGGTCGCAGTATGTTGGATTGTAGGGTATTGTTGTCATGTGAATTCGAACAAATAGGTATGTATGTAGTGATGTTGGTTTTTTTAAATTCAAAATTTGGTTCTTGCATAATTTCCAATTCAGAAATATTAAAAATTTTATTTTGATATGAACCTAAAATCCAAAAACTTTGCAATAGAGGTAAAGGATGAGTGAGCTGAGGTTCATAAGCAAGTGACTTCTTACCCGTACTTTAGGATTCCGAGAATAAAAAGACTATTTTGGGGGAAAATTCACATTTTTGGAAATATTAAAAAAAAGGTTTAAAGTATCCAAAAATGACCAAACAAATTTTTGCAGAAATCTTAAAGAACTTTCCTAGCTTTCCCTTCAGACATTTTTCCAATTATTAATCGTATATTTTTTGGAAAACATCCAAAATTTTTATTTTAGATATATAACCGCCATTCATTGGTGAATTGATAAATGAAAAGATTGGAACGTATCTGAATTAAAGTAAAAAATCTCCTCTTAAAAATGAGGCCAAGAACATAATCAAATATTTACTAGTTTTCGAATTAAAATTCAAAATGTAGAAGCATGCCCAACACCAAAATCGGTTGTCTGTCGAGTGGCGACCGCTGCCTTTCATCTCTTGTTTCCCATGCGTTAACATGCATTTTCTATACGGTTTTTCTACATATTTCTAACTTTTTGGTTGATTCTGAACTAATCTATTCGGATTATTACATTTTCCAAATGTAATCCTTTAAGCAATATTGAAACAAAAATTGGTTTTCTTTCGATAAATTAAGGTAAAATATTCATGCTCCTATTCAAAAATTTTTCAAGTATATTCAGAGGCAATCCTACAGATTGGAAAGAATCTTGAGTTTCGTTTCTCTATTTAAAAATCCATTAGAGATCGAACTGAAATCAACTTTCTTATGAACCATTCTATATACCGAAATCAGAGCATCACAAAATTCACAAAATGAAATTATACTTCTAAACTACCTCTTTTTCGGCTTATTAGAAACAAATATATAATAAAAAAAAATAGAGAGAGAAAGGAAAAAGTCAAGAGTCTTTTTTATACTACTGAGGTTCAGCATGTTTCGAAGCCAATGTAGACTTCCTTATCAGGAATTATTTATAAAAAAAAACTAACGGTATGGACAATAGAACCTTATATTAATTAACTTCACATAATACCTGATAATAAAAATATTGAAACTAATATAAAATGTTACTTGATCCAATTTTCCATTCTTTGATGGAAGTTGATATACATATATGTATACGACTTTGTTATAAAGAAAAAATAATAATTAATCCGATTGATGACACTATCTCAAATTTTGCTATAATCAAAAGCTATTTTTGGAATACAACCAGTCTCAGTTTTTTACTAATTGAATAAAATTTCTTCATATCTTCACCAGCCCTGCAATTGCATCCATGCCATTTCCCCAATTTCTATCAACTTCTTTGAAATCCATAATCCCAAAAAGAACCATCAATGACGATAAAAATTGAAAATTGTAGAGGGTTAACTTCCTGTGTAGAAAGCCCGCACAATATATTTCAATTATTATTTTTCAAACATTCACCACAACGCTAAATGTGCGATATATAATTCAATTCTTTGAAAACAAAGAAAAATGTTTTCAGAAATCGCACCCACAGTACTGAAAAAAAATGATCGACTAAAATAAAAGCTGGCCATTTTTTCAATTAACTATATATTACCCAATTAGAGTTATGTTGAGTGTGTACAAAATTATGGCGGAATATATTTTTTTATAGTTTCTTCGCAGGAAGTTAACCATTTGCAATTTTTAATTTTTATTGCTATAGATTGTCCTTTTTGGGATTTTGGATTTTGAAGAAGTTGTTAGAAATGCGGGAAATGGGGTGGATGTGATTGGGGAATCAGTAAAAAATATGAAGGAATTTTATTCAATCAGTAAAAAAGAATTTAATTTAAAAGTTGGGGATGGGCTTATCCATTGGAATAGTTGATTCTTTGTTCTCGATAATAAATTCGTATATCTGCAAATAAAATTTCATCAAAGAATGGAAAATTGGACCAAATAACTTTTTATATTAGTTTCAATGTTTTTATTTTCAGGTATTAGGTGAATTTAATTAATATAAGATTCTATTGCTCATACCGTTAGTTTTCCTATAAATACTCCCTGATGAGGAAGTCTAAATTGGTTTCGAAACATGTCGGTCCCCATTAGTATAAAAAATACGAAGAAATAATAAGGAAAGAGTGAGTGGTTGGTTTTGGTTGACTCTTTCCTTTTTCTGCCTCTTTTTTCTGAAAGTTTCTGCTATGTTTCTCAACCATTTTTGAGATTCCGATCTTTAATTCATTCATGAGGATTTATGAAAAAAATAAGGAAAAAGTAATAAATAAAGGCAATATTCCGCAAAATCCTTATTGCACTTGAATGGGGTAGTATTTATTGCACCACGAGAGAGGCTTAGGGGAGTTAAAATAAGAAAATAATTATGGATTCGTATTCCTTGAAGATTTATTATGAGATCATGAAAGTATTGTCTATACTTTATTATACATTTTAAATTTTTTGACGAAATTTACAAAAATATTTTTTTTTTTCATATGTTATTCTTATGGGAAACTTTAGGGGGAACCTAAAAAATGGGACGATGCCGAAAAAAATCCAAACTTTTGTCTTGTCATCACGTGTAACACGACCTCTTAGTTTTCCTGAAATAATTACATTAGAACCATTATTTAATCAACATTGTTCTTCTTGAGAAAATTCTTGGCGATGTCACCCGGTTCACTGCAGTTGTCGCAAGTTGTGTTCTTCGGCTGCACACATTCCTTCGAAGTGTGTCCTAGATTTCGACAGTTGTAACATCTAAATTAAGGTTTAGATTCAGCTTTGATGCCAGCTGATTTTACATAATTTCTTGATTGAGCCTTTGGCAGCTCGAGTTGAAGATTGATTTTAATAAATTTTTGTAATAATTCAGATCACGTTTTGAAAGACCTCATACGTGCTTGGTTTCTTAACTGCACTCCTAGAATTTTATTGATCATCTAATCCACCACCTCTTCATCGTCCACTGGCGTTCGACTAGCTAGGATTATTTTGTTGTGTTGATATTCGCCAAATCACTCGCTGAATTTCCACTTGCTTTCTTCAAACAACCTTCGTCCTTCTAACCTGCTAGGTCGATGGTCAAACATATTCTTCATATCCTTGAGCAAGTCTTCCATACTTATTTCAATATTCTCTGATTTAGAATGAAACTATCGAACTTTGAACTAAGGAAAAGTTTTTCGAGGTTATCGTTCAATTCATATGTTGCACTGAGCAGTAGTATTTGTTTGTCCCACTGGAAGAAGTTGCGATCAGATCCATTAAATTAGATTAATAAATCACTGATAGCTCTAACTTTTACATTGGAACCTGCGCGTAATTTTTTTCAAGGAATGGTGGACAATCTTTCAAAAACATTCGGGAGGATCCGCACTTCCCGAGAATGTAGGATTTCCACCCACTGAAAACAGCCATCCTTTCTTTCTCAGCAGAGATCCCCCGGATACTCTTTTCGCATTATTTCAGGAGGTGCCGTTTTCTTGGCTTCTAGTGCTCCTTCTGACCTCTGTCTTCTGATCTGCCTTTACCGACAATTAAGTCGAGGTATTGCTCTCGATGTGGGTTCTTGATGGTCTGTCCGGTGTTATCCTCATTTGCGGCGTTTATCCTCCTTTGTGTGCTGCTGCATACCGCAGCTCCATGTCCGTCGACGTCACATCTCCAACAACTCGTTGTCCTGTTTGGAAAAGTCCAGCTCGCTGCTAGATGGCCGTAGCCTTGGCAGCGATAACATCGCGTTGTCTACGTTTTCTTCCAGACCCTACACTCCTACAGGCGACACAGTTGATCTTGATATGGACCACCAGCAGGAGTTACCACGCTCGTTCTTCATCCAATTTGACAAAGATCTTCTTTGTTCCCCTGAAGGGTTTTTGTGTCATAGATGCCCTCGTATCCAATGGCGAGTGACCACCAAAGAACCTCCTTAGAAATTTCTCTACTTCGTCAGTCTCAGCAGTCGGGTCGAAATCCAAGATCTCCACCTCGGTATTGGAGATGAGATGGTGCACCAACTAGCTCTTCCCGACCTCTATGAAGAACTCTCTGTTCCTGACCTCCCTGACTACCATGATTTTTACTTCCAGTTTCACCTTTTTCCGGAGGTTCTTGAGAACCTCGCCGAAGCTGACTTTTTGAGCAGGTTTGATTAGAACCGATGCGTGACATGCATACCTCGGTTTCTCCTTGTTTGGGACGCTCTTCTTGGATTTGGGCCCTGTTCCATCGACCCGGATCCTGAGCCTCTTCTTCACATGCTTGAACGTGTTGGCCTCCTAGGAGCTCATGGTAGGTGCTCTCATCCTCTTCCCGTAAACGGGTGTGAGAGTTGCCTCTTCTTCTTGCCGAGGTTTTTGGCAAGACGATACTCGAAGATATCGAACCAGCTTCCTATCGATTTTGCGTTGTTCCGCATCTTATCGACCACGTCCGACGCTTCGTCTAGCCCATTTTCTGATTGACGGATGCATGGCTCTATTTGTCCCGCTAAAATAAAATAAATTTTTCTAAATAACAATAATGTTGATACCATATTGAATTCAATATGATACGCTTTAAATTCTTAACCCTAGAAGACACATATGAATTTTCTCATACATAAAACGTCAACCGGGGTAATAAATTACCCCAAACTTGTACTGCGTGTATGATCTTTCTATTTGTTGTTAAAGAGCTTTTCAGTCAATAATATTCATTTGTTTTTGAATGAGGAAGACGATAGTAGTAATCAGTTTCTGGTAGTTCGATGGAAAACAGTAAAGAATTTCAACAACAACAAAAATTTGCTAAAATGACTTTCTTTGTAAAAAATGCTCTAGTTTTTCAGAAAATTAACTGATTTTAACAATTATAACGGATTTTGAAAGAAGAATAGACAATCCTCAAATGCATGAAAGCATCTTTTGCGTTTCTTGGAAAAAGCATATTTCTTCGAACGCCTGCGGGAATGGAAAGTGAAATAAATTCTGTCCATTATTATTTATTGAAAAGGTTGTCAGAAGTTATAATAGTATACACAAAGAGTGAAATTTACTTTACAAAAACTTCACAAAGTTTTAATCAGCTGCTGTGCAAGAGCAACACAGGGTTATTCTATCGTCACAAATGGCACGATGTCAGCGTTCACAATAAGTTTCAACTATTCTGTCGGCTGCCCTCGGGCAAAAGCTACAACATGCAAGTTTTTTTTGTATTTGAGGAACTCCTTGGAGGTGGTGCTCGAATCTCTTGCATGGCCTTGATCGAGACACGCAAATCGCGACTTTGGTAAATTTCGAACGTAAACGGCTGACTGGGGTTATATGTTACCCCAAACGATTTTATTTTTTTGACATACCTGCTGCGCGGATCTAACGCACTCGTTAAATGACGGAAGTCGACCGCCGGATGACAAAAGTAAAGTATGGTTAGGGTCTCGGCATTAAAACGAACCTTGCTAAGTCAGGGGCATAGTTTGAATTTCGCGTGGAATAACACACACATGCCTTCCAGGGTTAAGATTGTGTGTCAAAATAGGTTGAATTTTCAACACAATAGTTGAATTCCCAACAAAAAAAAAGATTTTCTACAAAATAAGATAAATTTGTAAACCGAAAAGACGAATTTTCATCCAAATATTTGAATTATCAACAAAAAAAAGTATTTTTAAAGCAATCAGTGTCATTAATAATCAAATAGTGAAAATTTTATGCAGAAAAGACGAATTTAAATGAAAGTTGATTCTCAGCCAAAAAAGGTGACTTGTTCAACCAAAATTAATTAAAGAGTATAATAAATGCAATACTCGTGCACTGAATAAGGTTACTTGTACCAAATGAATTTAACTTGACTGAAGTATGTGAAAGTCCTGATTATTTGCAAAACTTTGGATTGAAAAAATGATTTACTTCTCCCAAAAAAATTCAAAAGTAGTATAAAAAAGACGGAGAAAGAGAAAGGATGAGAGAGTGAGGATGGCTTGGTTGTCTCTTTCCTAATTCTCTCCCTCTTTTTTCCTCTTGTTATATACTTGTCTCTAATAAGCGGATTACCAAGTTGTTTGGAAACATATTTTGAGGCCTTTCTATGCAATTCTTTTTGCATATATTGATCTTTTTGAATGTGTTTTTTCAAAACAACTCATTTTTGGATTCACAATGTTTCTTAGCCTTTTTGTTTCAAAAATAAATTTTTGCACAGATTGACTTGTTAATATTGTTTTCTAATTTTCTTCTTAAATAATAAGAGTAAGTTAACATTTTTTGATTCAAAAGTAAGACCTGCTTGTAGGAGGGGAATATTTCTTGGAATCAAAGAAGTATTAATTGAAGACAAAAATATACATTTTACACCAAATTAATGACTCCTTGTTCATGAATGAGAATGAATATTTATTTTGAAATCAAGCAAATGCTTCATAGGCTTGAAAAAACTATTTCCCCACAACAAATTTCTGAATATTTGAAACAAAAAATATCCCATTGATTCAAAGAAGTATTTCTTTGGCATAAACTATGCGCCAGAACAATAAAGTAGTTCGTACTTCAATTGTAATACAGCATGAGCAACTGGATTCTTTCAGCCTCAATTATTATAATTAACATTTTTATTATATATATATAAAATTCAAACAATTTACATAATTTAAAATCTTGATGAACCTGAAACGGAAAAATTCTATGAAAAATCCATCTCCAGCAGGAATCGAACTTAGGTCCGTTGAGTGTAAATTTCACAGCTGTATTTAACCCTAGACCATAAATATGAAAGAAATATTTCTTCAAATAATCGAGTCGCCATCAACACTTCTATATGCACTGATAGGTTCCCAAGATACCTTTTGTTCAAAAGGTCAGAAAAAGTCCCCTGATTACGAATATCTTAATTACTTTTTTAAAATACTGGTCAGTCTTTGCGGAAACTACTCTTCCAGCAATTTAATGCATTAGTAATAACAATAAAATTATCAAAACATTCTGAGCATCTCTGAGCAAAAATTAATTTTTTTTCCTTTGTCAGTTTTTTTTGTAGGATAAATCGTTTGCAACTTACAGCGTTACAAACAAATGATATTTTAATAAAAAGGACATATCTGCACAGTTTTACTACAGAATCAATTGCTCAGAAAAATATAAAATATCTACATTATTAATATCAAGGTTAGATCTCTTGGAAGAAAAAAGAAATCTTCCGATCGAATTAAAACTTCTCTCAGTGAATTTTTTTTACAAAATTGCGATGTTTAAGAGGAAATCGTCTAGACTCTACATTTGTTAATAAAAAATCATCCAGGTCAACCAATCGGTTATGAATTGTCTTTTTATGCAAGTTTGAAAAGAAAATTCAAATTGACGAAAAGATCATATTTAAACGAAAAAATTCACGTAAAGTTTTGATACGAAAAATCTAATACTTTGTTTTTGGGCACCTACTATATTCTGAAACGAATCGCTAGCTAAATGGCTGACATGGTCGAGCAGAATTTTGGCTGAAATTGGAAAAAATCTGTGGAATTACCCATATGTGTTTATATTACTTAAATATATGTGTTAGATAGACATCACGTCGTCATGGAGAAAAATTTTAAGATAGAATTTTTTTTTCCTATGTTTTATGTCAAAGTTGTGTTTGTTTGTAAACATTTTGTAATATATTTATAGTTAGGTGAAAGAACTTGAAAAAAAATAAAGCTCGTTTCAATCACCTGATTAAGATTCTACCGGACTTTTTACCATTATTTTATTATCATTGCTCCACTGAGCTTGATATGTACTTTTTAGGCCTAATGTAATATTCATGAGTCTTAGCACAATAGGCAGTTAGTTGAATATTTTTAAAATAGCACTTATCATTGCGACAGCACAATTTTTTGTAACTTACAATTTGTAGCTTATAGGGGAGCGTAGATTTGTAAAAAATATATTGTTCATAAGACTGTGAATAAATAACGGCTTGTCGTACGAGAAAATGTCACGAAAATAAAAAGTTTTATTTTGTACCCAAGATTTAAAACAAATTAATCTTTTTTGCTAATCAGGCATGAGGAGAATAAGTTTTAAACATTTTTTTATGTCTGAATCAAACTTGGTAAAATTTAACTAATTACTCTTGAACATTTTTTGGATTTGATTAGCGAGAAGTGAGCCACCAAAGATTGGTGAAAAATTATTAACTCAAGTAGTCGAGATATTTCCTAATCCAATAGTGGAAAACTTACTGCTTGGAAAAAAGAAAATTATTGAGAACTTTATATAATAATTTAAAAAAAGTGATAAAAATGGAAAACGTCAAAAATAGAAAAGCTTAATAAAAGGACGCGATAGTGTAACATTTTTAACTCTATTGAAACAAAAAGAAGGCCATATTGGGTATTTATTAACGTGACCTACTAAACAAATTCAAAATCAGAAAATTAATTCTCAACAAAAAAAAACGCATTTCCAAACAAATATTTAAATTTTTAACTAATGATATTAATTTTTCACTAAAATGATGAATATTCAACAAAAAAATGGATTGCTAACAAAGTAGTTCTACTACCAAACGAAAAAGAGTAATTCTCAACGAAAAATGTTATAGTTGATATTTCAACGAATATTTATAAATATTTTCAAAAAACTAGTTGAAACCATAACCAAAGCAGATTTATATTTAACCAAACATTTGCATTTTCAACCAAAAAAGATGACATTTTTACAAAAATAGTTGCATTTTTTACCAAAAAAGATGAATTTTCAAACAAAATATGTACATCAGTTTTCAACCAAATAGTAGAATTTTTTGAAAAAGCGAGATGAATCCCGTACCAAAAATATTATGGTAGAACTTTCAATTAAAAAAAATAAACTTCTAACCAAAAATATTTGGATTTTCTTATCACATTCTATTAATTCAGTTCGCATTTAAGCAAAAAATAGGAAAAGGAGAAAGTTTCTAAAAAAAAAGAAAAGAAAATGAATGCTCTCAAAAAGGAGAATAGGGGAAAGAGTGTGAAGTGTGGAATATAAAAGAGATTTTCAAAGTTATTAAATTATTATTTTACTGTATCGTTGCAGGGCCATCTTTCGCAAAATTCGGAAACGTTGGTAAAATTTATCTTTAGGAAACGCACTAAATTTTATCTCAGTTCGTAACGTTACTGCTACTGCCCCCCCCCCATTCCTTTTACCAATCGAAATATTTTGGTACGACCCCCTCCCCTCAAATTGGTAACGTAGATTATGAAGCGCCCCTAAGCTACGATTGACTGACAATTCAAAAGAACTGCCAATGAAATATAATTGGAAACAATTCAATGGAAACACTGTGAATTATCAGCTTCTACCAAGATGTCGGACTCAAAGTAGATATGATCCGAATTGCATTCAATCGATTTCAATGGAATCGTTTTAACAGTGGATCAATAATTCATGATTTTCATTTTAAAATATGCTCCATTTATAATGAGGAACCTCAAGCATAACCTTAAATTTTTCAAACTTGTAAGATTTTCTCAATGTACTTAATGTATTTTCTTTTAAAAATTCCCTAATCCAAATTTCTTTGAGCGCTTAAGCTTCAATGTGCATACAGTCGGTCATGACTTGGACGAGATATCCCGGCTTTAGATTGGATATCAAGTCGGTCATGACTGACCTGAGACTTTCATCACTATAAGGAAATTTTATTTTATGTGACTACTACGCGTTGTAAAATAAGAAGAAACTAAAAATTAGATAATTATTATAACTGACCCGCTCATTACTATTTATTTCGACTACACGGAAAAAATTAGATAGTTAGATTCACTTTGATGTATTGTTAACTTGAAGTTTACTTGTTCGCATTGCCCAAGCAACAATTCAAATAGTTTTTGATACTGAATGAGATAGTGATCTCAAAATATACAAAGTCTAAAGTCAGCATTACTACTTCAAATTGTAAAAAGAAAGATTACTAGAACAAGTAGCTTCAATAACTATTTGAAATAGTACATTTGAACATGTAAACTGTATGAATAACTAATTTTCATAGTAAGCAAAGAATTGTGAGTTTCACTTTTGCAAGTGAGTTCGATCTGCTTTTTCGCATTGCAATAAGCACTGCGCGAGATTGTTAGCCTTACTATTTGAAATTGTAAGTGAGTTCAGTGGCACAACTAGAAACGTGTAGGCCCCCTCCGCAACATTTTTTAGGCGGTCCGTTTCAAATTAAAAAAGAAGGACGACTTATAACTTGCGTATCAGTAAAACAACAGATTTTCGCTTTTCAATCTATAAGACAGACCGCGCACTGAACTGACCTTTTACAAAATTAAATAAATTATCGGAAACTATTTTATAATGTTTTCTCTTTTATCATAATATCAGTTGAGATAATTATTATAAATGAACATAGTGAATAACTCTACTTTGTACTTCAATACTGTTTTTTTTGTTTTGTACAAAATTTTCAGAATTTGAAAATATTCTGAAGAATTATATATAAAAAGAATACTTTTTTTACATTATTTCTACTATGGAATGTTCTGCTTATGATATTTTTAATTTCTGATAACACTCAAATTGATTATGCCTTATTGAAAACTTTTGGAAAATATACAAAAACATATTTTTTGGATTGATTCGCACCTCAAACTGAGTCACCTTGAACCAAAGAAACATGTTACTATTTTTTATCCATGGGAAACATTTTTTTCGTGGTGTTTATAACGTTCGAAAATCGCAAAGAAAGATATGAAATCCCAAAAATCCTAATTCACGACAAACATTTTTTTCCGAAAAAGAAAAAGAAAAAAATGTTTCTTTGGTTCAAACTAAATAAATTTCAGTTTCCACATATCCAACTTTTTTTTAAATGTGTGCATATGACTCAATCAAAAAAAAAACATGTTTTTGCATATTTTAAAAAAAATTGTAACTGAGCAAGAAATTTATTTTTAACTTTCGCAATTTTCAATTTTCAATGATTAAGATAATTTTTGAACAAAATAGTTGAATTTTTGAATTAAGAACAACAGTTTTGAACCGAAAATCGAATAGTTATATTTTCGTTTCAAAAAATTAATTTTCAATTGAAAAAACTGAATTTTCTCCCAAATTGTTGAATTTTCTACAATGTAGTTGATTCTTCAACACGAAAATATGAATTAATAATTAAGAAGGTTATTTTCAACCAAACATTACAATTGTTAGTTAAAAAACCTACTTTTTAACAAACAAGCAAAAACTTTAACTAAAATGATGAATTTTTAACTAAGAAATGAATTTTTAACAAAGTTGTTCAAAAATCACCAAACTATTGAATTTTCCAGAGAAAATTCAAATTTTCTACAAGACAGTTGAATCATTAACCCAAAAACACGAATTTTCAACAAGAGTTGAGTTTTCAACCAAAACAGATTTTTTAGCCAATGAAGAAAAAAAAATTGTATTCAAAATGTCGAATTTTAAAGCAAGAAGATGATTTTTCTACAAAAAAAGGACGAATTCTTAACAGATTACATAATTTTTTAACCAAATATGTGAATTTTCAAAATAAAAAAGATCAGCTTTGAACCAAAAATGGAATTGCTACATTTTCATTTCAAGAAACTAATTTTCAAATGAAAAAACCAATTCTTTACCTATTTATAGAATTTTCGTGCCAAAAAAAGTACTTTCTATAATACACTCGAATTTTTAACTCAAAAATATAAGCTTTCAATACAAAAAATAATTTTCAATCAAAAATTGCCAAAAAATATAAATTTTGAACGAAATTTGAACATGCAACCAAATAGTTGAATTTCCAACTAAAAAAGATCAATTTTCAAACACAAATGGAAAAGTTCAATTGTGAGTTTAAAAAAATTAATTTTCAACAAAAAAAAATTTTCAACAATAGTTAAATTTTCAAGTAAAAATTTTAAAAAAATTAAAAATTGCTCAAGTTAGAACATTTAAAATTCCAGTTGATGAGTTTGGAATATTCCATTTTTTAATTAGGTATTTAACTTTGTACATTTCAACTAAAATGTATTAATCTTCTAATAGATATTTAAAAAATAATACATATTTTGTAACTGTTCCAATTTTATATTGGATAATAACTTCTGTCGGCAGTTTTCACATTTTCAACTTGCTTTAAAATGGTTCATCTTCCAATTTGTTGAAAAGTATTTATTTGTAATGGTCTGAACTTGGAACGTGTACCCTATTTATTCATAAATAATTTATTCAAGTGCTATAATTGCTTTAATTATTATTCAATAATGGGTACAATTTCAAATATCGTATATTTAAAGAGAAAAGGGGGAAGGTTATTGAGAATAGGGGGGAAAAGGGAAATTTCAAGAAAAAAGGGGAAACTAAGAAAAACAGGGGAAGACTGTGCACCCTGATATTAATTTCTCGGAACCGAATATTTTTTTTAACAGTTTTTATTCTAATTCAGCATTTTTATATCTCATGAGAAAAATTTTATTTGGGCACAAAAATTTAAATTTAAATCACAATTCAACGTTTGTCTCATCTTAAAATAGTGATTTCGATTTTGCATTTGATATATTATTACGGTGTTTAAACTATTTTTTATTTATATATCAGTTATGTAAATGAATGTTGCGTTTTAAATAAAGTGAGATGATAATAAAATCAAATCAAAATTCCAAAACTTTCATTCGAAAACATTTTACAAGCCTTAATTTTCAATAATACAAAATATGTACTTTTTAAATATTGTAATTCAATTCATTTTATAATAATATACATATAAATTACTAATAATATATTTACTGTGTGAGTTAATACTTCTAAGCAAAATATTTTTCCCAAGCTCGTTACAAAATATTAGAAATCATCAGTAAGAGATTAATTTAAAAAATTTTAAATAATTATGTATTATAATTTCTTGGCTGGCCACGTTTTTCTCAGAGAAACCGCTGGACCGAGAGTTTGTCAGAAAAATCTAAGCGGTTCCGTAGCTCACTTGACTAACACTTGCGCTAGATTTAGGTTTTAGGACAGGTTTTAGGTAGTAGTTAGGTAGGGTTCGATTCCCCAGCGGGGCGATTTTTCAAAGCGTTTGAGCGTGCGATCATATGCGTAAGTCTCTGTGCGTGCAAATTGTGTAAGAATAATCGTAAATTAAGTGCAGTAATAATCATATATAAAATAATTTTTTCCTTTTCAAATCGATCGACGTTTCACATCATTTTTGTTGTCGAAAGTTTCGAGCTAATCTATTTATAAATCGTGTATAGAATGCGTGCAGAGCATATATACATATACATATATGCGTTACAATGCGAAATCGGCAAAGTTACTCTTGACAGAAGTAAGGCATACTACCCGAAATAGTAACTCTTATTCTCCTGAGTGTAGACGGTTACCAACTGGTGCAGTGCATCCTACTTTTTGAAATTGTGCAACCTACTCTTTTAAGAAGTCAGTTTAAATAACCTGAATGCAAAATAGTAATTTTAACAAAATTCACCGACGAAAAGCTGCGGTTCAATTTAAAATAGTTAGAGCTGCTGGTTCACAGAGTTTTTTTAACGATCCACTTTTTTCCGTGTAAATAACGAGAAACAAAACCGTCTTGATCGGTAAATGGAACTTCAGCCCAATACTCGACGATACTCGAAATAAGAAGCAGTCTCAAAATGAGAAATTTCCCCTAGATTCGTAAGATGAGCCTGCAAAGCTCATTTATGTACCGATTTTAGCGTACTTTTGAGGATCGGCGTTTTCCGTGTAAGATTATTGATCCTTGTTTATTGAAGCATGAAAATTTCGCTTTAAAACTGCTGTAACCTTTAAAATGAAGAAACTAAAATCCGTTTATGTTGTACTATAGTGTTCAATATGTTATGAAAACTGCTTAAATCCAAGCTAACAGATTCAATAATTCGATAATATTGGATAACCATATATCCTCTATATGATCCTATTTAAATTTTTCCTTCATCTCTAGTGTTTTTAAGATACAGCATTTGTATAATTGACGAGGAATCATCTCGAATGGATTCATCATGTTTTGTTAGCTTACTCCTTATTTATCAAGATAGTTAAAATTGATGTTGCAGCTGATAAAACAAAAGAGTAGATATATCTATACACTAAGAAAAATTGCTGCTCAATCAAAAGTGCGCAATTCGCGCTCGTTTAAAAGCAGATGCTATTAACTCAAATAAATATTCAATAAAACAATAATTCATTATTTCGGTTTAAAAGAAATGCTGTAAATTTGTTCGTATATTCATTTTACTCAATAAGATGTACTTTTGAACGATTGCAAGGAGCGTACTTTTGATTCAATAGCATTTTTTTCTCAGTGTAGAAACTACTTGAATATTTGCTACCACAGGTTAATTTGGGGGTGGCAAACCCATATGATTGACACATAGAATTCTTAGCTAGGAAGTCATCAGCAACTTCCATAACTTTTTCATAACATTTTCCCAAGTCCACAGAATTTATTCTGAAAACCCCGAAATGATATATTTTTTTTTTAAGTTGGAACCAAGTTGGGCTATCGTTGCCCTCAGTGTCCGTACAGTGACCATAAAATAATTATTATAATTAAATTATATTATATAAAAAACACAATACAACTACTTAAGTATACATGATTTCAGGAGGAATAAAATAACAACACACATTTTTTTTGAAACCGTGATATCATTTTTTTAAGTTTTATTCAACTTTTACAACAAATGTGTAATCCATCGTCCAAATATCAAACAGTTATCTCATTGATATGAATTTAAAATTATATCATTTTTCGCAAAAACATATTTCGTAGATACAAGATTTCTTGATGAGGTTGGTCAACATTTCAGTTATTCAAGAAGTCAGAATAAAGTTTGGTTTACTGCCCTTTCAACGTAACCAAATAGTTAAGTTTTCCACCCAAACTGTGGCTTTTGAATCTTAGTGTAACGTGAGATCGCCCAATACCGCCATTTGCAATAATACAATCCTTGGATCCACCGCCTTGATCGGTCACAATAATCTCGGAAATCTTTGGAATATAGGTGGCATCTTTGTTCTTCAACTTTGATTTCAATTTTTTGTCCGGAAGCCCGAGTACGTAAGTCACCGTTTCATCGTGGTGATCAAGATGACGCTTTTCTTGTACAGGCTGGTCCTTTAGTAAAGTTACGTCACCACCCTTATGTTTCCCGAAACGGTAATTCTTTTTATCTCGGCTGATAGTGAGTCCTTGTATACACATTGCCAGACACATGGCAAATGCCATAGTCAACAAAACCTTGTTCGCCGCCATTTTTTACGTATTTTTGAAGGGATTATCTCTTGCTTTACGTAAACTGAATGAATTTCTGAGTGTAATTACTTCAACTCTGGTCAAATTTTAGTAAAAGACTGTAATGCTCATCTAAATGCGAGCCCCTTTTATACAAGTTTTTTTATCGATGCTAATAAATCAGCCTTTAAACGCAGTACAGTGAAAGATGCTTATTTACGCAAATAGGTAGGGGAACCCCCACTTTGGGGCGAAACCAAGAATCTGCGTTTTAATTTCGGGATTAATGCGTCATTGAGAGTATTTTTCCTACAGCAAATACTACATTTTAGACATAATATACGATATTTCAATACAATGATGTGCTCTCAAAATCTAAATTAGTTGAATTTCACTAAAAATAATCAGTAATTAATTATATAACAGGTCCGCCTAATGTTTTTTCTTCATTTTTTAATCCTCTAAGATATCAATTTATTTTTTTTATCAATCAAAACAGTTATTTATTAAACTATTTCGTTGAACTAATTCCTTTGATTTGAAAACACTTATTCATAAATTCCCTACTATTCGTACATTGCTTTATTTTTTATTTCACAACTTTGATTACCTTTAATACAAATAAATAAAATATAAACATTCATTGTACGTATTTCACGGACTTTTTCCACACGTAGTGTTTTTGTTGGGATTTCATTCATTTTTTTAGTTACAATAGCAAATTTACGTGAAGTAATAATCTTTCTGACAACACTGCAACAAAACTGTAATCTACAGTCGACTATTTATTATTTTTTTTTCATGTTGGGGTCTGCTGATTTCTCCAATTTTCAAGAAATGTCATTCAAACTTACAGAATAATAATTGTCAACAATTTACTACATGAATCTGGTAGAAATCCGTATAATTAGTTCATTATAGGTTTTTGGCTGCATATTTTGAAAATTTAAAATTTTTTTATATAAATGCAAACCTAACACTTTGATCTGTTTATGGATCACTTTTCCCTATTAAAGCGACATTTGTAAACCTTATTTAATATATTTATGACCATTTCATTGAAATCAATTGATTAGTTTTGACTGCAGGTGCATCTGCATCGTTGAAACAACTTTTAGAATATGAGTACATCTTTAAAAAAAAAAGTTTTCATTCGTTTGGAAAACGGCTTTCAATTAAGATATCTCAAATGGGTCTCTAAAATCTTTTCCTTTTTTTGGTAATTGGCTGAACTTAAAATATGCACACATTAATTAAAATAAGGTTATAATTACAAATTTGAAATATAATAAACAGAAAAGTTTGAGAAACTAAAGTGATTGTGTAACATTTTTAACTTTATCGAAACAATAAAAATGTACTAATGTAAAACTTGCAAATAGGTAACGTAATTCACCTACACCAAGATAACGTGCTGATAACGAATCAGACCATTTTTTCCTTCTAATGGAAACAGAATAAATATTTGAACACCTGATCCATTCAAAATTACTTCATTCACATAAGAAATAATCGCACTTAATTTTATATTGCAAACAAGCGAAAAGAATAGTAGAATAATTGATTAACAAAGGAAATGACAAAAAATATTCAATATTTTTATTAATTAAATTTAGTAAAATGAAATATACTTGTGATTTTTTTACTATTCCGTTATTAAAATGCTAAAATATTACTTTCTTAATAACTCTATTTCTAATCCAGTTAGTAAAACTTTTACTAAATTATATTTATAGGGTAAAACAGCAGTACAATTACGTGAAATTTTACAATGTTAGGCATTTGTCGTGCGACTTTTACAGAATCCATACGTAAAAAAGCTTACATGGCTCAGGCATGGCAATAAACTTTGAAATATGTGGCCAAACCTTGGGTCACAAATTAATGATAACATAGCTCAAGGGTTGTTGTTGCCCGTCTTTCATGCTTAGGATACGCTAAAGACAAATTAATATTTTTAACAATATGCAAGGGTTAGAGAACATCAGTCTGCGTTAAAAATTAAATTTTGATGTTTTCCAATAGCCGACATATCTCTAAATGGTGAGTCGATGACCCGGTGCACCAGATCGTGCACCAGGTAGTTGAAGACGTCATCTACGAGAACTTTCTGAAAATTTAAGTTGTGCCAATAGCCAATAGAATGAAGTATTTTAACTCTTTTGCTAATGTATTAAAAATGTTAATTTGGATATTAATTTTAAATTCAATTTAAAATTCATTACTTGAAATTTGTTGAGACTTGCGAATAGAATTTTTTCGTTGGGTCACAAGACAGCCTAGCATTCGCAATGTTGGCACATTCTTACCCCGCTCTGAATCAGAATGTACTCTACCCGGGTAGAGTTTGAAAAAAATAGCAATTGGGATAGAATGCTGATTAATTCGACAAATTCTTAATTTCAGAAAGTTGAAAACCGTACCTAAGGATATATATATATTTCATATGTAGATAATAATTATTATTAAATTCACCAATAGAATTAAATATGACCACCAAGATGAATACCAAGTATATACAATCTTCATTTTTTCGAGTAGAGGAAAAACTGATTACACGATTATTAAAGAGTTTTCTTAACAGTTGCACCTTTTAATATTCTGGTACTGCTTTAAGGTATATGTTCTCTATGTCAGCCCTCTCCAGGGAGGAGAAATTTGAGAACTTTTACTCGCGGAACAGAATTATTTTTCCACCACTACGACTCCTCACTCAGATGTAAAATTAAGACAAAAATTTTCCGTACTGAGTGAGGAGTCGTAGCGATGGAAATTTCAATGTGGTCCGTCAGTAAAAATCCTCAAATTTCTTCTCCTTAGATAGGCCAGCGTCTATACTGTGTTCCCTGAGAAAAGGCCCAGCATTTGCGCATGAGGGAGAAGAAGCATTTTGATGAAGGAGTTTCCTTTCCCTTTTTTCCACACATGATTTTATTCATTTTTCTTCTCATTCGTCCAAGTTTTACATTAATTGGTTTCTTGATATCCTTCTGTAACGTTGGTCAAGGGCTCGAACGTCTGAACAAATCTTGTCTTTCCGGAAAAAATGTATGACAGGCTGCGTGAAATATCCAAAATTCGTCGGCCGTTTAGATCTTAGAGCGAACAAAGTTTGGTCTTTATCTTATAAATTATAGGCACTGAGCCTATCTTTCTGAGATATTTGTATTTCATAATCAATTTCGAGGACAAAAGTTTTGTAACTAAATTCGTTAAAACTGATGTCCCAAGTAATACAATTATAATCTTTTACTTTTTATGGATTTAAACAATTTCAAGGGATCGCATCAAAATTTAATGACTTTACGGGGAAAGAGATTTTATAGCACCTCAAATATTTTAAGGGATTTTAAAGCCTTTTTTATGAGATTTCATTACTATCTGGAAGTGTTTCTGAAACACGTTTCGAAACTGCGTATCGGGGCTTACAAAGTTTACTTACCTATATAGGTAAGCAGATTATCCCGGAAATGTCGCTTAAAAATCGAAAGAGTGATCAGCTGATTTCTTGTCAATATTTTTGGTTTTAATCGAAATTTATCAATGTCCTAAAAAGGAATATGATGATTTTCTGGATTTTGAGGCTGCGTAATCCTTAAAAAAATGTCGTCAAAGAGATACAGTCTCAGCGTTAATGAAACGTGAATAAACTGTCAAAAGTTATAATAACAATAATTTTTCTAAATAAACAACATTAAAAGACTTCTTTCAATTTGAAACATTATAACTTTGTAATAATTGCATTTATAGCTTCTTAAATATTCATTTTATGAAAAAATTCTTCGAATAAATGTTGTGGAACATACTTAAAAAAATACCTTTATTAAAACGTTTTATAGTCAAAATTAAACCATCTAGCTGAAAATGAAGCAGGCTGCGTTGTACTTACATTACATTTCCCTTCTGCTGCAATTCGAACTGCAAGTTCATCTAATACTAAATTAGTAAAAATCTAATTATTTAGGAAATGAATTCGTAAAGAAGATTTTTTATTTATAAGATATGTATAATTTTTATTTATGACTTTGAAAAAAATATCGAATAAAAAAATCTGCCATGAAGGCGAAATTCCAATAAGATAAAAAAAAATCGATACTGGAAATTATTATCTGTAACATGAATGACTTTGAGCAGTCTAAGTGAAATATCTCAGTCAATTTATTAGATATCTCAACCATACTTAGTGGATATTTAGAACCCACCAATCATCAACTATATGGTTGAAAATTCACATTTTTATAAACATATTATCATATTGCACAAACATTTTTGTGTACATATGCATATCATGGACTAAATTATACTGATTTTTCACCAGATTCATTGAGAAAATTATTCTCAATAATTTTTCTGTAATTTTGAATGATATGAAATGAAATAGATTACAATTACAATTTTTTCGAACGTTGTCAGAGAAATTGATTACCGTATGTGGATTTATTATTATTTCGAAAGAAATTAATGAAAGCCCAACCAAAACAATAGATATAAAAAAATTCCGCCAATTACATATATATGAATTGGAATTATTGTATCTATTTATGTATTAATAAAATAAATGTCATTAAATGCAGCTAATTCATTATTGCTGTATTTATTGAACCAGTGTGATGAATAATAGTCTTTGTTAAAGAAAAGATTTGAAAAGATGCTTTCCAATAATAAAAGAAGAGAAAGAGACATTTGGCAAGCCTATCACATTGTCTTTAAATAATAAAAATAAGTACACCAACAGAATAAAATAATCGAAATAATAAATTATTATATTAAAAACCTGCCAAACCAGTTTTGCTATATTTCTATTTATCTAAGGGATCAATTGAAGTTTTTTTATCAAATAAAACCTTCAACATAAATATATATATAAAATATGAAAATTCATGTAGATGCTTGGTGGGGCTTTATCACACGTCATGTTTTTGTTGAGATCATTTCTTTATGTAGTTGTCGTGCCAAAAATCAGATCTCTGGAAAAAAATGGGTTTTGATTATTTCCATCAGAATTGAAATAATATTATCAGTCATTTCTTATAAAAGCCAAAACATTCTTTTGTATACCTGTTTTTCAAATTTTGAAAATGAGTAACTAATCTTGAAATTTTTCTATACTATTTCGACGCATGAGTGGAATAAGGTGTTCGTTCCGAATTTTCCTTTTTTTATTTAAGCTTTTAATTCATACTATTTTGCATAATTATATAAAACAAAGATAATACAACGCCAGTTATTACATTTATTTTGAAATAACGATATTATGAATTAATTGTAGTATGCCATGCAATGTGATGAGTATTGAATAAAATAATGTTTTGCGAGCGATAATGGAATATTATATTATTTATAATAAACCTGCTGATATCCGCGAAAGGAGGACGTCCAGGATAATCATAGTTCTTGTACATCAATAAATGCATGATTTCAAAATAAATGTAAAAAGTGGTGTTGTATTATCATAGTTTCATATAATTATGAAAAATAGTATGAATTAAAAGCTTAAATGAATAAAGGAAAATTTAATTGAAAAAAGTTCGATCCCCTACGTCAGTGGTACTACTACAAAATTTCAAGAATGAAATACTTCGGCGAACGAACGCCTTTTTCGAACAAGTTCAGAACCAACACCTTTTTCGAGAAGATTGCAAGTATTGTTGAATGGCAATCTCTTGTCTCAAGATACTACTTTTGAGAGGAAAAGAAATGATTCCCCAGAAAATAATTGTCTATGTTTGAAAATGCGAAATAAGTGAATTTGTTCAAAAAATTATTTATAACAATCATAATAATGGTTGTCGTTTAGTTTCGGGTTGTGATTAATTGTCAATTTTACATAACTTAATAATGAAATCTATATAAGAATGAATTCAAGCACTGCAAATGCACCAGATGCCAGCTTTACTCATTTTAAGTAACACAATTTTTGCAATTGCCATCAATTGACAAGGCAGCTCTCTTATTGCTAGCAATTGTGAATCGTCACTTCAATATTTCCAATTAATTTCAATCGGGTATTTTTGTTCCACGGAGGATGATATTATTCTTCCGATTAAAAGAAGTGAATCTGCAGAAAAGAATAATTTTCTTTGTTCAAATTGGAATGATTCGTTGCATACATTATATATTTTATTTTTACTAAGTTTAAACAAAGTTTTGCAATACGATCTATGATGTCAATAAAACAATTGCACACTTCTGTTTGAAAAAAATATAATAAAATAAAATTCGAACTGTTTTCATCTATTGATATTTAAAAGACCGAATAGAAATACCAATTTATGCCAATATTTTTGAGAAATAACATGGTTGTGTGCGTTCGTTAGTTATACATCGGCTGTGAAAAACTTAAGGCCATATATTATACAGTCTGTGAGTTGCTTCTTAATAAAAACTGACCAGGAAACCGAAAACTACTAACGCCATTTTATATCTTGAAACCAGCGACAATCTAATGTGCAATGGTATTATTTTTTAGACGAAAAAAAATGATCCCGCAGTAAAGACAAATTTTTAACTTCAAAAACGCGGAATAAGTAAATTTGTTTATGAAAATTTTGTATACAATCCTAGTCGGAAGTTTGGGTAGATTTGCGACTTTCAAGAAACGACCATTTGAAATTTTATATAATCTCGCGTCATAATCATAATTTGTGAAATACTGCGTTCAGCTCATCCCAAAACCTAGACAATTAACCGGAAATATTTGTAAAATTTACTAAATTAAGAGCAAGTCTTACTCCTTAAATCTAGACCAAGGACACATGTTACGTGATTGCTGAGTAATCACAAAAAAATTTCAGACGTGGAATGGAAACTGCTGCTAAGATAAAAAATCGAGATTTATCGCTTGTGTTCATTTGTTATCAGATACAAATAAGAAAATTAATATTTTCGGTCAGCTTTAAATTACCTAATTTTATCAAAACAAATATGTTTTAAATTTTTTATTCCACGACTAAAAATTCGTTCTTATTATTCAAAAATCATATAATATTTATTAGTGTCATTGGTCCAGATTTAAAAAGTAGGATTTGCTTTTTATTTTATGAATTTTACAAATTAAGAAAAGAAATTATACTTCAATTAAAATAAATGTTTTGTTGAATAGAAGAAAAATACTTCTTTCATTGTAAACAAGATTTTTGTTGAAACCACAAACTATATATATGTAATTCAAATTTTTTTAAATAAGCTAGATTTTTTAAAATCGAGTGAACTTTTCTTTGACAGCTTAGCAATGCTAAAATTCCTTTGATTCCAAGAAGTTTTTTTCTGGCTGTATGCCGAAATGGTGAAAGATGTCCATACTAAAATATAAGAGTTAATATAAAATTATTTCAGAATGGCAACTGTACAAAGACCAAAAATAAATTTATTTCCAGACTATATGATAGAAAAATACAGCCATCATTTTACGAAAAAAGAATGAATATTGACTCAAAGAAATATCGTTACGAAAATCGACGATACAATATTTTCTTTCCCTAACAAAACTTTTCTTATTTCAACAAAATATAATACATTAAAGAAACTTGCTTTTCTTCATTTAAGTACGTTTTCTTGAGACAAGACAAATTTTCTTTGATCATGAAAATATTGTATCGTCCGTATTCCGAACGGCATTTTCATGTTTCGATGCTCATTTTTGCCGTGTATATGTAGCCAACCATCGAATTTTAAATTTAGGAAAAAAATACACTTTCGAGATACATCGATGCTGAATTAAAGCGTGAAAAGTTGGATTGGAAAATTTTATTAGGTTTTGAAAATTCGGACGAAGATTTTTTCAAAAGCCCTTATTTTCTCAACTTTGGACGGTGATTAAAAATCCAATTTTCAGTTTTTAAATTTTGATTTTCACTATTAGGTTGTTGAATTGATATATTATGAGTTTGATTGGAAAATTTCATTTCTTTCATGAGTTCCAAGTTAAGAAAAAAAACTCGAAGTAGCTGAATTTATACCTATATAGCGATCATGGCACGGAAATGTTTTTTACCCTGCCTAAGCGAACTTGGAATTTGAAAAAAATCGTCAATTAAATCAACTTTGCACTATTTTCTTAGAGTCACATTAATTTTCAATATACTACAATAATAATATATGAAGAAGGTTGACATTAAAATAATGTTTATTGACTTTAAATTAGAAAAAAATGTATAAAAGTGAGATATTGCTTTTTTATTGGCTCACTTTTATCTAATGGAATTAGTAAAGTTTTACTAATTAGGATTTGAAGAGTGTATCTTTTGCAAAACTTAAGGAAAGAATGTGTAACTAATTTTGGGACGGAACTGAAGGTGAATATTAGAAAAAAAACATTTTAGGTTTTTACGTAATGAACCTATTATCGATAAAAAATATTGATAAACTAGTTTTGTACTGCCAACATTGATTCATCTTGAAAGTTAAGACAAATGTGAAAAATTCCCCGTTTTCTAAAAGAAAAAATAATTACAATTTAAAATCTGTACTTCAGCAGGTACTTGACATACTCCGTCGCTGATGATAAGAAAAAATAGGTTCGCTCAAGAAAAACTTAAACAAAAAACAATAGACAACATAACTATATAAGGAACGTAATATATCTATTTAATTCTAAATGATTTTAGGAGGAATAAAATATTGACACACATTTTTTTAGAAACCGTAATTTCACTTTTTTAAATTTTATTCAACTTTCACGCAAACTTCTTAATCCACTGTGTGAAAATTAATAAGAATGTTAGAATTCAGTTTAGTTTATTGACCCTTCAACGTAACCAAGTATTTCAGGAAATCTTCGTAACGTTTAAATGGCTCCTTGGTATTGATTTCTAGTGTCACGTCCGTCGATCCTGGACCACCGTCGACAATCTTACAATTTGTTGATAAGCCCTCTGGATCGTTCACAATAATTTCGGAAATTTTTGGAGTATATTTGGGATTTTTGTTCTTCAACTTTGCCCTCAACTTCTTGTTCGGAATCCTGAGTTCCAAAAGCACATTGATGATCTTGTCCTCATCATGCCAAAAGTTTGGGGTCGCCGGTAAAGTTACGTCACCATCCTTATGTTTCCCAAAGCGGTAATTCTTTTTATTACGACTGACAGTAAGTCCCTGTACACAGATTACCAAACCTATAGCGAAGACCAAAGTGAACAAAATCTTGTTCACCGCCATTTTTAACGTATTTTTCAAGAAATTATCTCCTCACTTCACGTAAACTAAATAAATTTCTTAGGATAATTACTTCAACTCTGATCAAAATTTAATAGGAGACTGAAATAATCAGCTAAATGAATGCACCTTCTACACGAGTTTTTGATGGGTGCTTAATCAGTTTTTAAACACAGTACAACGGAGAATCCTTATTCACGCAATAGGTAGGGGAACCCCCACTTTGGGGCGAAACCAAGAATCCGCGTTTTAATTTGGGGGAATTAACGCATCGTTGAGAGTATTTGAGGATAAAGCAAACAAAAGGTGATAAATCCATTTTATGACAAAAATGAGTCACGCATGGTTTAAGCATTTTCAGGACTCGAGGAATATTATTATTTACTATTGGTTCACAAAAAAAATTATCTAAATGCAATCTCGCTTTAAAAATATTGTAAGCTTCAAAACGCATGAGTTGAAATTCGTGTTTTTTAATTGTGTTTAATATGCTATAAAAGCTGCACAAATCCCAGCTAATAGGTTTAATAATTCGAAAATATTGGATAACCAGTTAGATGGTTTCCTCTTTATGGTTCTATTTAAAGTTTGATTCTATCTCTAGTATTTTTGGGATATAGCATTTACCTTATTACACAGGCCGACAAAAGTTGTACCCAACGTTAAATGTGTTTTGCTTGAACTTTTAATTTAATTTAACGCCTAAACACAATCTGGAGAAGGATGGCAGAAGATACAAGCTATTCAGGGAAAAGAAAATCTACGAGGTAGATTCTAAATTTTAAATGATAAGCAATAATAAAAAATAATACAAATACTAATAACAATAAAACCTTAGTGAAATCTAAAATAAGAAAATTATATAAAAAATAAAAATTATCATTCGAAATTGATTTACGATATATTTGAATATATTATATAATTTAATCTTCTCACTGATGAATTGATGATTGGTCAGGATTCATCTGAATCGAAATCAGTGACAAAAAGAAGGAGGAAGGAAGTTCTAGGAAGTATTTTTGAATACGGATACACGAATAAAAATGAGAAGTTCGGGAAATGTAAGGCTTGCTTTTGGAATTGGTAAAATTGGAAATTATAATAAAAATGACAGATGGAAATACAACTAGAACTAACCGATATTTAAAAAAAAAAACCATGACAAGGAATACAAGAAGGCCTTTCCTGATAGTGTAGACCAGCAGCCAAAAGAAGTATTATTGATTAGCATTTAAACATAATTTAATTCAAATTTTACATTTTATCATTTTTAGCAACAAATTCAATCATTTTAAAATGAATTTTAAATAATTTTTCAATGTATATAAATTTTAATCAAATTTATATTTTTTAAAGAAATGAGAAGACGAAAAATAAATTTTTACTCTTTTTGAAGCCTGTTTTAATGGAAATGTGATTTTCAGCCTGAATAAAATACAAAATCCTTTTCCCTTTCCTATTCAAGATTAGTGACAGAAATATATGACTGATTTTTCCAAGAATCTCACAAAATTTTACTTTCAATAAAATAAATCTTTTTTTGACAAAAAAAGTAGTAAACAACTTTCGACATTATTTTTATTTTCATGCAGTAAATCGCAGATTAATATTATTAATATGAAAAAAAAAGAATATTTAGTCTCTTAAGATAAAAAATGATACTTTTTAAAAATTTAAAAACAAAATAAAATCACATTTAGACCGAATTCATTTGAAATCAGGAAAGCTGTAAAGCGTGCATGCTGAAGTCACGAAATCGTTTCAGGACATAATATTTTGTTCTGCCACTTGAAAAATTATTTTAAAAAGTTTCTAAGAACTTTTATCTATCTTGCCTCTTCTTCAAAATGTTTGCTAAAGTATTAATAAAGTCGGCTATAATTGTATTTTTCTTAATTAAATTAAATTGAAACAATGAAAACAATGTAATTGTTTATTTTTATATAATTGTATTTTTCTTTATTAAATTTAATGGAAACAATTAAAACAATTATATTTTCTAATATTTTGTAAAAAAAATTTAATGTGTAAATCTGTAAGTTGAAAAAATTGCATTTACGAAGTATTAGAAAATTGTATTGTTACAAGAAAATGACAATTATAACCGACTTTATTAAATTTTTAGCGGAAATTTCAAAAAAAAATTAAATTTTTAGCGAAAATTTAAAGAAAAAGACGCAAGATAAGAAAAGTGTTTGCAATAAGTTTTTTCGATGATGAAGTAACCCAAGAACTTTTCGCCTATTTAAACAAAAATGCGAATCTTCCACAAAAAATGCCCATATATAATGATTTCCTCAACTGTCAAGGATATGCAAGAAGCCGTAATCAAAATGCTACAATAAATGTATCAAAGATATCTTTTACAGTAGATAGTTGGACCATAAACCATTTGTTAATCCTTTCTAATAATAAAACCATATATCGTAAAATCTCCTTTATCCTGTTTTTAACTTAGATGCCAAAGTAAACTCAAATTTTTAAATTAAATATTGCCAATATTTCCAAAATTTAACATATAAAAATATGTTCGAAATAAACTTTTTTTCATACAAAGTATATATTCTAAAAAATACCAAACTTCAAAGTCTTTCTAGATTTTCTTAATTTAATGAAAAATTTGATAAAGTTTCTTTAGTCTATTAGTCTGATATAGTTTATTAAACAAAATCGTATATTTTTTTAATATTGCTCAGGTATGAAAGTAAAAGTTAGCTTTAACCTTGGAAAAAGGCCTTTCTACGTCTATCAACTCATTTTCTACTTATATTCATTTAAATATAGCAATATTAAAAATTTTGGAAACGAGCTTCTCGGTTTGTTCGGTCAGATCGATCGATTTGACGAGAAGTTCGTTTTAATGATACGAACTGAGATGACAGCTGGCTGGATTGTCAAGGCGATAAACAAAAATATTTTCGGTCGTTTCTCGGATCGTGTTGCTCAAATGAATCACTAGATTTATCATGTTTTTTCAGCTTACTCTTCATTTTTACAATAGCCCATACTACATTTTAGACAAAATATATGACATCTTAATACAATGATGTGCTTTTAAAATCTAATTTTTTTATTTCACTAATTGCTAGTAAAAACTATACTAATTCCATGATAGAAGAGTGAGCTACTTATGATTAGAGAAATCAATAATTCTAATGTATAGAATTCCTTAAAAAACAAGAATTCAACGATCAATAATTCTTCTAATCGAATATAAAATATATATATTAATTGTATATATTAATTTCAACAATAAATGTGAAAAAATTTCGCTAAATACATACATGAATGAATTACTTTGATCCATAATTTTTTCTTTATGAGAAAAACAAATTTATATTTTAGAGGCATGCGAAATATATAAAAATTGGGCGGTTATATTATTGTCTTTAAGTAATAAATATCAGTGTAGCTACATAACAATAATAATGATAATAATTAATTATAAAATATCTTATTTTGACTGGTTGTTAGATAATAATAAACAATTACTATAATACAGGCCAACTAAATGTTTTTTTTTCATCCTCTAAAATACCAATTTATTTGTCTTATCCACTTACAGTAATAATTTTTTCTGAGAACATTTCAATAAAATTGTAATATCATTCAAACTTAAAAAATACTTTCTATCTCTATTTTAAGAGAAAATTGCCAAAAACAATAATAAATTGTTTAAAAAATGTATGTCAACATCTAATTATCAGTATAAAGTAGTATTCTATGTATTAGAAACCATTTTCATTAAAAAAAATTGCAAAACATCATAATTAGCGCCAAAAACTCGCAAAACCTATTTTGTCACTTATGGAGTTTTTTGGGACCCTATAAAAAACAGACTTATGTGGGTGATATTTCAAAAGTAATATTTTATTCATATTCTATGGCTAATTGTGAAGAGAAATGTACAATTTCAACTCGATTTAGCTAAAATTGAAGATTCTGAATAAAATTTATAAAAACGTATTTTTTCTGATTGTAAGTACGTGTTAAACTTCAGGGGCTTGCGTAATCTCTAAATATAATTTTTTTTAATGCATTAATTTTCTTGTTGATTCGAACAAATTTCCGTGTGATATATGCATGAAGATTCAAAAAAAAAATTCTCCAATGCATTTTTGGACCACCCTAGTGGCCAGTGATCGGAAAAACGGGGAGTTCAGTTCAGAATTCATCTCTCTTTGTTAAAAATTCTACTCTTTGGTTGAAAATGTCATTATTTGGTTGGAAATTCCCCTCTTTGTCAAAAAGTCGTCATTTTTGGTGTGAAATTTTTTTTTTTCGCTGAAAGTTAATTCTTTTAATTTTAAGAGTCTTATATTATATCTTTGCTTCAGAATTACGTAATCCATTTTGGTTAAAATTCTACTATTTGGTTGAAAATTCAGTTATTTTGTTGAAAATTAAACCTCTTCGAGTTTTTCGTTTGAAAAGTGATATTTTCTGGTGAAAAATTCAAAATGTTTTTTTAACCTTCCTCTTTTTAGATAGAAAGTTGGTCCTTTCAGATTGAAAATTCATCTTTTGGTATAAAAGACGTCTTCTTTGGTTGAAAGTGAATTCTTTTTTATTGAACAGTCTAAAATTTTATTTCTGGTTCAGAATTCAGCTCTTTTTGTTAAAAATTAATTAGTTTTCTTAAAAAGACATCTTTTTTGGCTTAAAATTAATTTGTTTTGGCTAAAAGTTAATTACTTTTATTTGAAGAGTCTAATATTATATCTTTGGTTTAGAATGAATCTCTTTTAATTAACAATTCTACTATTTGGTTGAAAATTCTATTATTTCGTTGAGAAGTGAACATTTTGATTTAAAAATCATATTTTTTGGTCGAAAATTTAACACTATTGTTCAACATTCCTCTTTTTGGATAGAAAATCGGTCCTTTTGAATTGAAAATTCATGTTTTGGTAGAAAAGTCGTCTTTTTTGGTTGAAAGAGAATTCTTTTTCAATGCAGAGTCTACTATTATATTTTTGAATCAGGATTCATATATTTTTGTTAAAAATTCTACTATTTGCTTGATAATTTAATTATTTTGTTGAAAATGCAAATATTTTGTTAGAAATTCAAATATTTTGTCAAAGTCATCTTTTTTGGTTTAAAATTATTTCTTTTTGGCTGAAAGGTAATTGTTTTTATGTGAAGAATCCCATGTTATATTTTTGAATTTTCATGCATATCGCACGGAAATTTGTTCCGAGTCAAGAATAAAATGAATGCATTCAAAGAAAAATTATATTTAGAGATTCCTCAGCCCCATAAAGTTCAACACGTACTTCCCATTAGAAAAAAAACATTTTTGTAAAATTTATTTAGAATCGTCAGTATTAGGTGAATCGAGTAGAAATTCAAATTTTCTCTTCGCAATTGAGGGTCTGAATCGAGAAACTCGCCCAGCACTTGAGATCGGGTAAAAGTACATTTTGTCCAAACGTCTGGGTGGACGGAAATTTTAAAAGTCAAAACATTAATTTTCAAAAAATATAGGCTTGTAGATAATGACTTTTTTCTATTTTCTGTTTTTTGATCGGATAATTATTTTTTTATAATAAGCCTAATAAACTAAAAAAATTCGTCCCCAAATTCAATTAGTTTTTAAGAAATAAATCGTCGTTTGTTGGGCAAATATTATTGAAACTGTTTCAAACTTGATATACAAACGAAATATACCCTAGCGATGCTTACAAAACTAAGAAAAAGTTCACAATCGCCTATTGTTTATTATTATTTAATTGCAAATTGAGACAGATCGTTAACCCCGTTTTTTCAGTTTGGCCGACAAAAAGTATCGAGGGAAATTTAGAGTTGATACAACTTCCAGTGAAAAATTTGTTTCCTACTATTAAAGGAAGATTTCCCGAAATTTTCAGATCGACTCGTTGAAAATTGGCCAAAATATGCATTTTATAATAAAGCATGAGGCGCCGCCAACGATAGCTCCGTGAGTACTGAGCACCAAATTTTCAATGATTTTTTAATGGTTATCTGCTTAAACGACCCCCTTGACCTCCGCAAGAAATATCGCAATGACAAACTATGTTTTGCGTCTATAATTATTTCAGTTATGTTCATATTAGGAAGCAACATTTTAAGTGTCTCGCGTACGTGAATGTTTTGGGTTTTTCTGCATAACGAAACAAAGCAGACAAAATGCCTGTTACATAGGGAAGAATAAAAAATTAGCTGGTTTCAATTTTGTTGGACAAGGGTCCACATCTTTACAAACTTTAAGAAATTGTAGACAGAAACGTTTCGCCTGATATTTTATTTCTAATTTTTAAATTTAATATGTGAAAATAGTTTTCAATTCAATTCAGTTTTCAAATAGCAAAAATGTGTAAGGAAAAGTTTTTACAAAGTGATCGAAAAAGAACGAGAAACAAAAAAAATGGAAAGCACACGAAAAGAAATTAGCCAAAAATGAGGTAAGTTATTATGAAACTTTATTTCTGATTGAATAGAAATTGATTAGACCGAATCCATTTCATATCAAGCAGGTTCTACACTTGAAGTCGCAGAGTTTCACGGGGACAAAATATGTTGTTTTTCAGAGAAAACTAGACGATACGTATTTTTGCAATTTGTGAAGAAAAATTTTACCAAGTTATGCGATCTGAAAATTTCGACAAATGTTCCTTTAATAGTAAGGAACAAATGTTTCACTGGAAGTTGTATCAACTCTAAAGTTCGCCAGATACTTTTCGTCGGCGAAACTGAAAAAATGGGGTTACCGATCTGTCTCAATTTGCAATTAAGTATTAATAAACAACAGACGATTTTCAACTTTTTCTTTTTTTTTGTAAGCATCGCTAGGGTATGCATCTCTTTCTTCAGTTTCAACCTTTGACTGATGTACAAAACGTTTTTTCTTTAGATTTTTTTTTTTTTTTAATTTTCAAAAATTTCTTCATTTTGATGTCTTCAAGAGCACTTACGATCATACTTATTATTGATGATTTTTTGAACACACGTTGTGTCATGGCGTCTAAAGATGACTGTTCCCGCTACTTTTACTTTTGGAGCTCTCCATATAGTTCTCTTGTTTCTAATAACAATGTGATTTAACTGTACGAATAAATGTGGGTTTGTCCACATTCACGGAAATATTTATAAAATTTAAAAAAATTTTGGTAAGTTCTTATTTTTATATAAAAAATTTTTTTATGCAACTCATACAGTTTTACTTTTCCAAACTAATTTTAATAAAAGCTTTCTGTCATCAATTTTCATGCAATATATATATATATATATATATTTAAAAAAGTTTCTTCTATTTTTTCTATTACACAGGTATTTTATTGTTGACATAGCCAACATCAAAATCCAAAAAAATTTGTGATTTCAACAATCATTATGTATCTTAAAGTGCATAATGATAAACATTGCTGTTGTTTTGGATATTCTCACATTTTTCCTTTTCTCAACCGAATTTTGTAAACATCGAAAATCTAGTATTTTCTTACTTGTCTTCTAGACTACTGTTCTGAGGTAAAACTTATCATACACTATTTATTTATATTTTTTATATCGTTGTTCCTATTTATTATCAAATTTTATTGTCTACACTTGTTGTTGTTAATACCTATTGTTCTTTTTTATTACTTCTCATTAGTGACTTTTCCTGCTATTTTTATTATTTATTTTCTCCAATCAAACTTATAAACAACAAAAATTCTCATCACATTTTTATCATTTTTTATCGGCAAAGATTTATTTTTTGTTTTGTTTATAATTTTATGTAAAATTTTACTATAATAAATAATGTTTTCAACAGGCTTCAATAGGCTTGAAAAGGGACCACATTGAGTCCGAAACGTTGCCATTTTTCAAAGAAACAAAATTTTTGTTTTGATTTTACTGACCTTTCCATCCGGAGACTGTTTTATACATCGCTAGGGTATAGGGAAGCGGCGGCGAATGCGGCGCACATAAAGGAAAATGCACAATTAAAATTCAAATATAAAGTAAAATATTGTAATAAAAAATATTTTTTTAGGCTAATATCTTACCAATGCTCTATGCATGGAGAAAATTTAATTGAAGTTCATTCAAACAGTTAATTAATGTGTTTTCCAAAAAGTGCATCTGCGCCAAGTTGTCCTACCTTGTTTGGTAATGTGGCGCGTTTCGATTTCAATTCATAATTATTGAATAAAAAACAAATTACGAAGAAAAATTAGTAAAATTTAATAAACATAAGATAAATATATTTACGTTTAATATTATTAACATATTTGAGGGATTATATCTGCCGAAATTTGAAGAAAAAATGTTTTTTTAACAGTGCAGATTGTCTCACAATAATTTGAGGAGTGCTACAAACTTTGTATTTTAAGATAAGCTTACAGACGTTTTATAAACAATAAATTAAAATTATATTAACAATAAGTAAATTTTATTCATTTCCAAAACAGTTATAATGATTCAACATTCAAATAATATCATTACTCTAAACCTTCTAAACATTTATTCTGTCAGAACAAACCTAACCCGAAAACTGGTAAAACGATTTCAAAATACAATTATTCTAAAATAACTCTAAAATACACGATAATTATTGGAATAAAACTTTTTTATACATATTAGAAACGAAATATTATTACTTTGAGTGAATATTTCTTACCTTCTAACTAAAACCGGCACTTTGTTACTACAAAATTCTCGGATCAAAACAAACCACAAACTTGTGCGTCAAGTTACCTGCCGATTTTAGTCCTGAATGCGCCATATTAGTCGCATGTGAATAGTATTTAATAAAGATTTTTTACATAAAAGTTTATTATTTTTACTCAAAATGTTAAACTTCAAAGCATTCAAGAAACTCGGAACAGTATATTTCCAAAAAAAATTTATAAGTTTACACAAAACTTCTGTAATTTTTTACTTGTTTTTAGCTACTCTGACAATACAAGCGAAAGAACCAAAACTAACTTTTCTTCATAAAAATCAGGCAATTAATTTAATCATCACAATTTTTAAATAATGTAAGGTTGAAAACATATATACATGTAATAAAACTATCTCCGCAAGCAGAAAGTGCGTTAATATTCGAAAACACGAACGCGCCACATTAGCCGCCGCGCCGCATTTGCCGCCGCTCCCCTATTTCATTCGTATATCAAGTTTGAAACAGTTTCAATAATATTCGCCCAGCTTAGGACGATTTATTTCTTAAAAACTAATTGAATTTGGGGACAAATTTTTTTTAGTTTATTAGGCTTATTATTTAAAATAATTATCCTATCAAAAAACAGGAAGCAGAAAAAAGTTCCGTCTCGTTAGTATCCACAAGCCCATATTTTTTTTTTAATGATTTTTTGACTTTTAAAATTTCCGTCCACCCAAACGTTTATACAATAATTTTACCCGACCACAAGTGCTGGGCGAGTTTCTCGAACCAGACCCTCAAACCATTTGATACGAATTGAAACTTATTTTTTTAATATCACCCCCATAAGTATATTTTATAGGGTCACAAAAAACCCTCAAAGTAAAAAATTGGGTTTATGCGAGTTTTTGGCGCTAATTATCATTTTTCTTGCTGGTTTTTTTATACAAATTATCTATAATACATAAAATACTACTTTCTACAGATAAATAGATACTTATCTAAATTGTTTCAAAAATTTTGGTTATTGTTTTTAGCAATTTTCTCTTAGAATAGAGTTAGAAAGTTGCTGTTTTTCCCGATTATTTTAACTTATTGTCAAGTGTCAATATAGAGTGAGGTAATAATGAATTCAATTTATAAAACATAATTCTTTCAACAATTTAGTATTATTTTTAATGATATTGTCTTTGAATAATCCTAGAAAATTGCGCTTTTTTCTGAAATATTCAACATTTTGTCCACTTTTCACTTATAGCGAGGAAATAATTAATAAAATTTAACAAACCTAAGTGTTTGAACAAAATATTATTGTTTATAACTATCTTCTCCTATAGTAATTCCAGATAGTTCCGGTTTTTTTAAAATTTTCAGCTTGGTGTCCACTTTTCACTTAGTGAAGTAATAATTAATGCAAGTTAACAAACATTAATGTTGAAACAATTTATACTCTTTTAAAACTATCTTCTCTTAGATAATTGCTAGACAGTTACGGTTTTCACTGAAATGTTTAATTTTGCTTTGGCTTTTTTGTAATGATTAAATAATAAATAAATATTAGAGATAATCATTTTTTTAAACAATCTCTTTCAGAAACAATATTTACTACCAGTAGTAATAGAGTACCGGAAGTGAATTCCTGACTACAATAAGTCTACCTTGTCCTACCTTGTAATTAATTAATTAATTATTTGATATAGACAAGTTTAATCTCTATATATGTATACTAGCATCGATGAAAATATATTTTTTTCATTGTAGGAAGATGGGATGGACTGATATTAAAATATCTGCAATTCCAAATTTTTCTTTCACTCTTCGTAGTAAACAGTAAACAGTATTGTAATTGAAAACAAAATTTTCACAAGTCATTTGCAGACCTACTCCTCCCAACTACTCCTAATTATTCCATTATTTGTTCTTATCTCTACTTTAAGATAGCCTTTTTGTTTAAATTATTATTTTCAAAACATTGGCAAAAGAGTAAAAATAATTCACTTTGAAAGAAATACAATACTGCTTGAAAAATGATTCTTGTTGATGATCATTTTTCATTTGCTAAAAACTGAAAAGTCAAAGCAAAACAGAAGATTTCAGAAAAAACACAACTGTTTAGCATTACTTTAAGAGAAGATAGATATGATCAATTATCAATTGTTTGAATATTATGTTTGTTAACTTGTATTTATCATATAGGCCCTCAAGATTTTGCCCACTGACATTTGAAGGTGTTTTCTCAGGTAATTTTTCGTGCTGAATCTGAATCTGGCAGCAGAATTTGTCTAGCACGTCAATATTTTTAGATATTCTAACCTGAACGTGCAAAAAACTGCTTCATAGTGATTTTTAGTAGAATTATAACGAATTTTTTATTTTGTTTCACCATATTTGATCCGCTATTCTGAAAATTTAAATTCTGACTCGAAATTCGTAATCAGCGATCCGAAAACCCCTTTGATAGAAAGTTCTGAGGAAATCGGTCTGATGAAACGTTGGGTGCTTAGGACCTCAGAAAATGGAATTTGTTGATATAAAAGGTTTTGCACATGCAAATATTTGACCATATCTGAAATCATGTATGTGCATTCCCGTAGATCTATCTATGAGGAAGTCGAATCTGTTGGGTAAATTGACGAATGTCTTCGCGCTTCAAAGGTATTTTCATCTGAAAATCCCGAAAAATAGTCTTTTTTGCACTTTCTGGTTAGAATATCTCAAATCCTGATATGCTAGACAAATTCTGCTGCCAGATTCAGATTCAGCACGAAAAATTACGTGAGAAAACGCCTTCAGATCTCAGTGGGGGAAAAAAAGGCTCATTTTTGTAGACCTCACTAAGTGAAAATTGGACACCAAGCTGAATATTTCAAAAAAACCTGCAACTTTTTAGCAATAATATAGGAGAAGAGACTTAAAGACCATAATAATTTCTTCAAACAATTATGTTTGTTAAATTGCAATAAATATCACCGCACACTAATTGAAAACTGGATAAAAACTGGAAAATTATAGAAAAAACTGCAACTTTCTAGCATTATTCAAAGACAATATTATGAAAATAATAATAAAATGATTAATCAATCAGTTTTGTTAACTTTAATTTATTATTACCTTTCTCGAATTGGAAAGTTAAAAATAAGTTTAAAAAATCTGAAAAACCTCGACTTTCTAACTCTATTCTAAGAGAAAATTGCCAGAAACAATAATAAATTGTTTAAACAATTTATGTAAACATAATCATAATTAGAAAGTAGTATTTCATGTATTATGAACAATTTTCATTTTAAAAACAACAAGAAAATCATAATTAGCGTCAATAAATCGCAAAACCCAATTTTTCACATATTTCATACATTTAAAAAATAAGTTTTGATTCGTATTCTATGGCTAAATGTGAAGAGAAATGTTGAGTTTCAACTCGATTTACCTAATATTGACGATTCTGAATAAGATTTACAAAAGCGTCTTTTTTTCTTATGGGAAATACGTATTAACCTTCATGGAGCTTGCGGAAGCTCTAGATATAATTTTTTAAATACTTTTTTTTGTGTATTCGGATAAATCTTCGGGCAATATACATGAAAATTGAAAAAATGAAAATTTTGGACCACCCTAGTGGCCACCCTGAATCCGTAACTCAACATGTACTTGACATAGTCCGTGGCTGACGTATATAAAAAGCCAGGTTCGCCTAAGAAAAAGTTTGAAAAAAAAATGACAATAAATAACTTAATTATATAAGGAACGTGATATATCTTCTTATTTATAAATTATTTCAGGAAGAATGAAATAATAACACACATTTTTTTGGAAACCATAATTAAATTATTTTTAAATTTTATTCAACTTCTACAAACTTTTTTTAAATCACTGTCCAAATATCGAACAGTAATCTCATTGAGATCAATTTAATTATACATAATTTGTCACCCATAACTTCTGCAATTACAATATTTTGCAAACAAGTTAGTCTGCATTCAAATTAGTAAAGAAGTCAAAATTCAGTTTGGCTTAATGACCCCTTATCTTTACTATATAGTTCAGTAACCCACCCATGTGGCTCCTGAATTTTAGTGTGACGTAGGTTTCTCCTATACCACCGTTTTTAATCTTACAACGTGTAGCTCCACCGCCTTGATCCAAGACAATAATCTCGGTAATTTTTGGAACATAGCCTTCTGGTTTGTTTCCTAACTTCTTTCTTAACTTAGCGTCCGCTGGCTTGACCACGTAAGTCTCCATGATATGATGGTGATCAGCTTGACGTGGTGCAGTTGCTTTTTGGTCCGGCATTATTTGTTGGTCACCTTCCTCTGGGTCTCCAAAATGGAAATCCTTTTTACTATGTTCGACTTGGAGTCCTTGTAGACACATTACCAAACACATAGCAAATGCCAAAGTGAACAAAATCTTGTTCATCGCCATTTTTCACGTATTTTTAGAGAGGTGCACTCTTACTTTACGTAAAATGAAGAAATTTCTCACCTTGATTTCAACTCTACTCAAAATTGAGTAGGAGAATGTAATACTTAGTGTGAATGAGAGCACCTTTTATACAAGTTTTCCGAAAATGCTTAGTCAGTCTTTGAAAACAGGAAAGTTGCAAAATACGATTTCCGCATTAGGTAGGGAGGTCCCCACTTTGAAAATCAAACGATGCGTTCTAATTTGTGGATTAATGCATGATTGAGAGCATTTTTCATATAGTAAATAATCAATTTTAGACAAAATATATATGATACCTTGATACAATGATGTGTTCTCTAAATCTGAATTAGTGAAATTTCATAGAATAATTAATGTATTCATTAATTTAGGTGCAATATTCCTAAAATTTCAAATGGAAAACATAATAGTGAAATTTTTAACCAAAAAAGATATTTCATATTTTCAAGTGAAAAAAATAGTGGAATTTTTGACCAAAAACGGTTAATTTTCCTTTTGAACTGAAAATTCATATTTGGCATAAAATTCATATTTTTTGGTAATTATTAATTAATTAATTGTTGAAAATTCAATTATTTTGTTGAAAATCATCCTTTTTGTCGAAAATTCAACTGTTTTATTGAACATTAGTCTTTTTGGATAGTAAATTCCTCCCTTTGGATTATAAATTCATCCTAGGTAGAAAACTCATCTTTTTTTGTTCATAGTTAATTATTTTCAATTGAAAAGTCTAATATTATCTTTATGGTTTAAAATTATCCACTTTGGTTGATAATTTCATTATGATGTTTTAAATTCTATTATTTTGTTAAATAGTCATCTTTTCTTGTTGTAAATTCATCTACTTGGTTGAATCACTTTGTATAAAAATTTATTTGTTCACTTTAAGATTCATTTCTTTGGTTGAAAATTGAACTATTTTGTTGAAAATTACCTTTTTTGCTGAAAATTCATATTTGAAAATTGGGGTTGAAAATTCTATTTATTTGTAGAATATTCTCCTTCTTGGCTTGAAAACTTCACGGTATTGTTGAAATTTTATCTCTTTTTTTACTGAAAAAATCAGTCTTAGTTGCAGGTTTGTCTTTTTAGTTTGAAAATTCATTTCTTTCGTTTAAAAATATAACTGCTTGGTTGAAATTTAATCAGTTTGTTTGAGAATTCAACTATTTTGTTGACTATTCATCTTTTTCAGTCGAATTCAATTATTTTTAATTTAAAATAAAAATATTTTCTAGTTTGAATGTCAACTATTACATTTTGTATGCAGAATTCATCCATACTGGTTGAAAATTCAACTACCGCGTTGAAAGTTGAACTACTAGTTTGACAGTTGAATTATTAGTTTGAAAGTTGAACAAATTTCTTAAAAACTTATTTTTTTGGTCGAAGATTCATCTCTTTGGTTAAAAATTTAACTGTTTTGTTGAAAATACGTTCTGTTTGTTGAAAATTACTCTCCTTAACTGAAAATTTAACTGTTCCATTTATGGATAAAAATGCATATTTTTTAGTTAAAATTTCAGGTACTTGATTGCAAATTTGTCATTTTTGGTGGAAGATTGATCTACTCGGTTGAAAATTTAATTATTTGGTTGAAAATCAACTTTTTTGTTGAAAATACATACTGTCGGATGAAAAATAAAACTTCTAATGTGAAAAATTCGTATTTTTGACTTGAAAATTGAACTATTGTAAAAAAAATTCCTCTTTTTGGTTGAAATATTCATCTTTGTAGGTTGAAAAATAAACTATTTGATTAAAAAGTCAACTCTTCTTGATAAAAAATCGTCTCTTTTGCTTGAAAGTTCATGTTCCGTTGAAAATTCATCTTTCGTGGGTAAAAATAAACCCTTTTGTTGAAAATTCGCGATTTTATGTTTAAAAGTGAAATGTTTTCTAACAAGATTCGACTTTTTAGCTTGAAAAATCGACTCATTTCTTAAAAATTCTTCTTCTTGAGGTAAAAATTGAACTATTTGGTTGACTATTCATTTTTATTGGTAAAAACTTAATTTCGTTGGTTGAAAAATCATCTTTGATGGTTGAAAAATTATCTATCTCGTTTAAAATCAAATCAATTTTTTCGGTTGATGATTTATCTCTATACTTGAAAATTCAACTATGCTGTTAATAATACGCTTATTTTCGTTGAAAATTAATTTTTTCAACTGAAAATTGAATTATTCCATTTTTGGTTGAAAATTCACCTTTTTTAGTTGAAATTTCAACTATTTCGTTGAAAAAATGTATTTTTGGTAGAAAATGAATCCTGTTGGTTGAAAGCATATCTTTGTAAATCGGAATTTCAACTATTTTGATAAAAAATTCAACAACCTTTGTGGAAAAGTATTTTACCAGAAAGGACAATATTTCTACACTGTAATTTGTTGTTAAAATTTTTACAGAAACGTACGAATTTTACAGCAAAATACAATTAAGGACAAATAAATATTTTTTCTGTTCTTTTCTGGTAGGAAAGTAAAAACGGAACAATGTATGTATACCATTAAGCCATTTCCCTTTCAGGGTAGGCGTGACACTACCCGATTCGGGTAGTGTTTCTAGGTGGATAGTTTTTCTTGTAGTTATAAATAACTACAAGTTTGGACTCACCACACCCATAATATGCCAACAGCACACAGTATTCTCGAATGGTCACCCATCCAAGTACTAACCGTGCCCAACGCTGCTTAACTTCAGTGATCTCACGAGAACTGGTTTTTTCAGCGTTGCATGGCCGTTGATAATATATATATATATATATATATATATATATTACAATAATGTACAAATTTCTACAATTTCGAAATTTTTATATCTGTTTATTAATAATTTTTCTACTTTCTGGAAAAAACTACAATTTACGTAAATGACTATAGAAAATTTAAAATCTTTACAACACAATACAAAATTTCAAAAAAAGTTTGAACATGGAAAAACTGTACTAACAATGATGTTGTAAATTCTTGTAGTTTATAGAAGAAATTAACAAATTTAAAAAAATGGCATTTTTGCCTATAACTTTTGCTATTATAATAAATCATATATAAAGCAGAAATATCCTTTACGTAATATTTTTTATGTGAAAATGGTACCTAGATATCAACTATCTATCGAACGTGATTTTAAATCAATAATGTTATTTATTTTTCAAAATAATTTTATGTGAAAATCAGATTGAAATATTCTAAATATTTGCCATCCGAATTTGCTCGTGAAATTCTAATATATCCATTAGAATAGAGTAAGTCACTAGTGGTTACTAGAAAATTAATAATTTAATTAGTCGAAATATTTACTAATTCGACAGTCAAAAACTACTTATTGTTTAGTGAAAATATATGAATTTATTTTATTAAAAGATTATTCATGACTGTACACAATAATAAATTAGGCTATCTTATAAAATATGTGTATATACTAATTGAACAAAATTATAAGACAAATTTTTAACATGCAAATAGAAATATTTAATAAAAGAATGCAACTGTGTATCATCGTTAACCTTGATGAAAAATCAGAAGGTTACATTGAGAAACTTGAAAAAGAGTAAGTCACCTCCACAAAGATAACATATTTACAAATCACTGAGCTTAAAAACAGGAAATCAAGAATTACTTACATATTTATGCAATTTAACCTTACTTTTTTTCGTTAAAAATAATCGCATACCATTTTATATCGCAAACAATTGACAAGAAAAGTTTACTAATTGATTATTAACCAAAATCGAAGAAAATTAGTCAATATTTTATTTATTAATTTCAGTACAATGAAGGCAGTGTATATGCATACTGAAAAAATCCGACTATTTGTACTGAAATTTTGTTACAAATAGTCCCTTTTCCAGGTTCAATATTGAAAAAGTCCGGCTCTTCGTACCGTAATTTTAGTAGGTACACATACTTTTTGTGGACAAAACTACAAAAGTCTGTCTACAAGCCAATTTTTTATGGATTTTTATGTTTTTTTCAAATAACAAAAAAATTTTATTTAATAATAACACAATAAACAATCATCTTTCCTAGCTTTTCAGATGTACCTTTTTCTAGGAGCTTTAAATTGGCTAAAAAAGAGATTAAGTGCTGCTTAATAACTATCTAGCAATAATTTTCAGTAGGTTACAGTAAGAAAAAAATTGTCTATAATGTTTTAAACAAATTAATAAAGAAAAGCCATTTTTCCGTGATTCAGAATGATTAGTTGTTTGAAATTTATATTTTTAATGTAAAATATGAGAATTAATGCCTAATTACGATTAGTCTTATGAGTTACTCTTTACTGTCATTTTTTCAGAATTAACAACAACTGTAAATTATTCAAACAGTATTTGACAACAAATTCACATTCTCAACCTTATTCCACCAAAAGGCCTGCTTTTCTTCACGAAACCAAATGAAAATATATTGTTAGCGACTCCTAGCAGTAATTTTGTTCAAATTGATAAAAAAATTAATTATTCAAACTTTTTTTATAAATAAATGTACATTTTCACCTTTTTTTCAAGAATAGGCTTATTTTTTTGTAGAATAAACTAGAACTATCTTCAAAGTATCTCCTCTTTGTCATATTTGTCCAATTAACAAGAACTGTTAATTGTTTAAACAATATTCACAAACAAACGCACAGTTTGCCTATTTGTCTATGATATCTCTAGTATTTTCAGTTAAAAAAAAAATAAACCTTATTGAAAAAAAAAACAATTTTCAACCAAAGGATTTAACCCATAAGTTGATTTTTTAACCCGGAAGAATAATTTTCTAAAAATTGAATAGTTAAGTTTTCAACCAAGGAGGTAACTCTTGAAAAAATGTGAATTTTTAAAAAACTAGTTCAACTTTCAACCAAGTAGTTTAATTTTCAATTAAAATGGATGAATTTTTGACTAAAAAGTTAAATTTTCAACAAAAAATATCAATTTTCCAGCAAGAAGTTGTTCAATCAAAAAACACGAATTTTCAACAAAATACGTTAATATTCTACAAAATTGTTGAATTTTTAAGCCAAAAGAAGGAATTAGCTGAGAAGCGGGTGAATTTTCAACCCGAAAATATGATTTTTTAATAAGAAAATTAATTTTCTAACAAAAAGTTAAATTTGTATAAAAATAGTTAATTTTTAACAAAAATTGTGATCTTCAACTGCATAGTTGAATTTTTCTCCAAATTGTTGAATCATCAACCAAACTAGTTCAATTTAGACCCAAACCGTTGCATTTTTTATTTAAAAAAAGGTTGCATTTTTAAACGAGAAGATCAATTTTTCATACAAAATATCAATTTTCAAAAAAAAGTGGAATGGTTACATTGTTAGTAAAAAAAATTAATTCTCAACCAAAAAAATCGAATTTTTAACAGAATATGAATCTTAAAAGAAGGAATTTTCAAGAAAAGAGTTTATAACCCAAAAGATGATTTTTTAACCCGGAAGACTAGTCACCTGAAAGTTGAAAGTTGAATTTTCAACCAAGGAGGTTACTCTTAAACAAATAATAATTTTCAACGAACTAGTTCAATTTTTAACCAAGAAGTTTAATTTTCAATTAGAAAGGATGAATTTTTAACCAAATAGTTAAATTTCCAACCAAAAAGAATAATTTTGCAGCAAGTTGATTAATGTTCTACCGAAACCGAAAAATTTTCAACAAAATACATTAATTTTCTATGAAATTGTTGAATTTTAAAGCGAAAAGCACGATTTACAAATGGTTGAATTTTCAACCAGAAAAAATGATTTTTCTACAAAAATAGTATATTGTGCTACAAGTTGAAAAAGCGAGAGATTTAAAACGAGTGTGAAGTTAGCTACCCGAGCGGAGCGAGGGTGGCTATCACACGAGTTTTAAATCGTCGCTTTTTCAATGTGTGGGACACGATACTTTTTCTATAATTTGTGCAAAAGTGCTAGTTTTTGTTTACCTGTTTTTTGTGTAAAAACAAGGCGATTTTTTGTCGATTGACGCAACAATGACAATGGCAATTATCAAAACCATGGCAATAATATGGCAGTAATAATAAGCTGGTTCTCACAATTGAATAGTTGGCCCATAAAGTTGAGGGCTTCAAAATTTCCGATTTTTCGTGAAAAAAACCAAGCACAGTATTTTCGGAGAAACTGACGGTGTTTTTTTTTTGTTTTTGCCAAGTGACAAAAGTACATACAAAATACACAACTCGAGACTTTTTAGGAAATTGATTTTAGGTTAGGGACGACAGTCGGAAAATAGAATGAAGTTGGCTGCGCACGATGCACGAGTACACCCGAGGCAGCACGAACCCACCCGAAATAACATTTACTTTTGTCACTGTGCCTCACTTTTATCACTATCCATTTACTTTTTCCACTACATCTGTCCACTTTTGTCACTGTTGCCCGGAAAGGTCGGCACTGCGCACGCGCCACGTCATCGACCAAAAATCGATCACTTTTTACACCAAAAACAGGTGGAAAAACTGGCACTTTTTCGCGAATTATAACAAAAATTAATTTTCTACCAAAAAGTTGAATTTTCATAAAAATAGTTTAATTTTTAACAAAAATGTTAATTTTTAACCAAATAGTTCAATTTTCTACCAAATTATTTAATCATCAACCAAACGAGAATAATTTAGACCCAAACAATGGCATTTGTAACCAAAAAGGATGAATTTTCAACCGAGGAGATTAATTTTCGACCAAAAAAGACGAATTTTCGACAAAATACATGAATTTTCAACTAGTTTCGCACACGATTGAAACCCCAAAAAGCTTTAATTTGAAATTTCAAAATATTAAACTTTAAATTTTAAATTTATTATAAAAAAGATCCATTTTTAATTAAGAATATCAATTTTCAAATACAACGAATTAATTAAGAATATATCAAAGAAATGTTTAGTTAAAAGAATTAATTCTTAATAGAAAAAAAAAAAAATTTCAACAAAATAGTTACATTTTCAACCAAAAAGATGATTCTTTAAACCAGAAGTTTAATTTTCTAAAAATAGAATAGCTAAATTTCCAACCAAGGATATGAATCTAGAACCGAAGAAATGAATTTTTAACAAAAAAGTTCAACTTAGAACCAAGCAGCTGAATTTCTGACCAAAAAAGATGACTTTTTAACAAAATAGTTGCATTTTCAACAGAATAATATAATTTTCAACCAAATACTAGAATTTTTAACTAAACGAGATGAATTTAAAACCAAAATTATAATTGTAGACGTTTCAACCAAAAATAATTGATTTTTCTTGTTGGGTTCTATTAATTTAGTTCGAATTCAAGCGAAAAAAACGAGAAAAAGGGTAGGTTTTTTAAAAACAGAGAAAAAAGATGAATTCATTCAAATTTATCATCAGGAAATGTATCAAATGTTATCTAAGTTCGTAACGTTTCTTCCACTGCCCCCCCCCCCCCCCCCAACATCCTGTTTCCAATCGTAGTTCTCAGCGTGACCCCCTCATCCCCTCAAATTGGTAACGTAGTTAATAGACGGCTCCTGAGCCACCTCATGTAAAAAAATTCACTTATTAATTAATACATATTTGTAGTAATCATTTATGAGAATAATAAAGTTTCTTGAGAATGCCGACTATTATTGAATAAATATTTATTTAAATACTTATTTTGCATGGTAGGTGGCTCACTATTATGTTCATTACCTTATATTATGAAAAATTGAAAAGCAGTTAAAGGGTTGCGTTCCAAAAGGACATATCCAATATTTTGAAAATTTTTCAGAAGAGCCAAAAAAACGTAACCAAGAATCGAATTCTCAATTTATCAGAAGAACACACTTTCAAGATACATTATTGCTGAATTGAAGCGTGAAAAGCTGGACTGGGAAATGCTATTAGATTTTAAGAAAAGGAAGGGATATTTTGCGGAAGAACCAGTTTTCTCAACTTTGAACGGTGATTAAAAATCCAATTTTTTGTTTGAAAAAAATTTGTTTCTGATTTTTAAGTTGTCGAATTGATAAATTATAAATTTTATTGGAAAATTTAATTCTTTTTCTTGAGATCTAAGTCAAGAAGGACCTTAAAATGAAAAAAAAATTGTATATTAAATCGACTTTTCACTATTGTCTCAGTGATATCAATTTTCTCGTCTATTTCTCTACGAAATCTATGATAAACTTCAACGGGAATATATTTGATATATATAACAATAATAATATATGAAGGAGGTTGACATTAAAATAATTTGTATTAACTTTAAATTAATGTAAAAATCGGAATAGGGTACATTTTTGCAACTGATGTGCGTATTTTCAAATAATTGAGGATGTACCAAAGTTATCTCAAGTTCAAAAATTAGCATTGTTAACATTGGTTTATAAAATCGAGGAAAATATTTCCATTGTTAATTGTAATTAAGTTTGGAAGGGAACTGCATGTGAACTTCAGAAAAAAAATATTTCAGGTTACAAATTTTTATTTCAAAATATTTATGTAGAGTTTTACTTTTTTGCTTTTTGTTTAGATAAAAAATGGAATTCATACTTAATTCTAATTTTTTGTGGCCTCATTTTATTCCTCGAAAGATTCTCTACAAATCTTTCCAGTAAGTTTTTATTTGAAAAATTGTATTTAAGAAAAATATTGTTTATGAAAATAACAATTTTATAATCCAGAAATAAATATTTTAAATAAAAACGTAACCAAGAGATTTGTAGCAAATCTTTCCAGGAATAAAATGAGCCCTACAACAATAGAATTATATAAGTATTGCTGCTTTCTTCTAAAAAGAAAGTAAAAACATAAAACTCTAAATAAGCATTGTTAAATAAAAAAATGTAACCTGATATATTTTTTTCCAAAGTTCATCTTCAGTTCTCTTTCAGAATTAGTAACAATTGATAATGGGAATATCTGCCTCGATTTTTATCAATCATTTTTGACAAAGATCATTTTTGAACTTGAGATAACATTTTTGAAATTGCGATTTATTTTAAAAGTTTGATATTTGAATTAATTCAATGGTCGTGTTTAATTTACATTGAAAATTGAAACTCACATGAATATAAAACCACAATAATTTTTTACTTATCTTCTTGAGCAAAGTCTTATTTCTAACAAAAATTGAAACTTTCTTATTTTACTACATAATTATATAAGAAACTTATTTAATTGGACGTCAGGTAGAATACAAATTTATGAAAATTAAAGACCCTAGTGTCCTATTTTTTTTCCTTTTCACCTAAAAAGCAACTGTATCAAATTTTATTCCGATAAGAAAATGGTGTTGCATTGCCTTTTTCATTGGAATTACCCTTCACGAGAAAAAAAAATGGAGAAAAAAGTCAACAATTTTTTTTTCCGAAATAGTGGACTCCATGAAAAATATAAATCACTGTTTTTGACCCTTAGAAACCCTAATTGTGTAGTTTTTGTTTGTTGTCCAAAACTTCACAAAAATTAATTTAAAAAAAATCAAATATAATTTTTTTCAATTCCTAGTGGAATTTAAAAAAAATTAAGTATTAATTAATTAATTATTATTATTATACAAGAAACTATCCACCTAGAAACACTACCCGAATCGGGTAGTGTCACGCTTACCCCTAGAGGCTCGCCGAAAGGGAAATAGCTTAATGGTATAAAAAAAAAGTATGAAAAACTGAAACCCATTTTTACAGGTAAATATAAATAAATAGAATAAGTTACAACACAAATTAAAGAAAATTCGAACTTTTATATAATATATAATCGAATTTAGTGCTTATTTGTATTCAATTTACAGTTGAAATAAAAAATAAAACTGTACTATACAAGATTCAATCCTGATCGTAGAAAATGAAAATTGAAGATCGCAATATCGTATGGAAGACATTTTTGACAAAAATCCACAGAAAAAAAAATCTTTTTTTTCATTAAATGATAATAATTTTAAAAAATATCAACGCTAAAAGGTTGAAAAAATTTATTGGACCGAACCAATTTCAAATCAGGCAGGTTCTACACCTGAAGTCAGAGAATCTCTCGGGGATGAAATATATTGTCTTTCAGAGGAAATTAGGCGATACATATTTTCCTGGTTTATATGAAAAAAAATTTCTATCAAGTTATGAGTATTTGAATTTTGTGACTTGTTTTTCAAAAAAGCCCACATTTTTTCATTAAACCACTATAACTTTTGACCTGATTGAAATATTTATCTTTTTTTTTATTTTGATAGTGTTTATTGTCTTCTTTTAAAGTCCATCGAAAAATATAAAGAAGGTTTAAAATTAACAAAATGGCGACGGTTTTTCTGAAAATAACAAAAGTAGATTTTCTTAAAAAACCAAGCGTTATATTTTTTGCCAATTTCTTGTTGAATTTTTACTTTCATAAAGAAGACATCGTGTGAGTCTTATACGCACTAAATAACTTTTGTGGCCAGGACATTTTTTTTCATTAAATCGAATTTTCTCATTTTTCTTGCAAAAAAATGACAAATACGTAAAAAATTTGAGATAAAGGTTTGCACGTCTTAAAAAGGTTCTATGAAAAATACCTCTTGCTCTTTTGCAAGATTATATTTTTAGGAAAAAAATTTCTCTTGGCCTCAAAAATGGTCCAGCCCATCCAAAGCTGATAGGATGCCTTTCTTCTATTAGCAGAATCTTTTTTAAAATATTGGGAAGAATAAAAAAGGTTGGGTTTTCTGGAAAATATTTTCTTTTTATCAAATTTCAAGAATATGAAAAAATATTTTCTGGAAAACCCCACCTTTTTTATTCTTGCGAATATTTTTGAAAAGTTTCTGCTAATAGAAGAAAAACGTCCCATCAGCTTTATATGCGCTGAACCATTTTTGAGGCAGGGAGAATTTTTTTCCCTAAAAAGTATAATTTTTTCTCGCAAACGATGCAAAATCGCGCAAAAGAGCAAGAGGTAATTTTCATAGAAATTTTTTAGACGTGCAAACGTTCATCTCAAAATTTTCACGTATCTTTCGCTGTTTGCAAGAAAAAAAAATTGACAAAAAATATAAGCGTGGGTTTTTTGAGAAAAGTTATAGAGGTTTGAATGAAAAATGTGGGGGTTTTGAAAAACAAAGGACAAAATTCAAAAGCGCATAACTTCGTAGAAATTTTTTTTTTTCGCAAATTGGAAATATACGTATCGCCTAATTCCCTCTCAAAAACTACATATCTCGTACCCAATAGATTCTGCAACTTCAAATGTACAACCTGATTTCAAATGAAATAGGTCTTACTATCATAAAATTTAAATTTTATCTAGTTATCTAGTTTTGTACTGCCACACTTAATTTATTTCAAAGTGAAAACAAATCTGAAAAATTCCCTGTTTTCGAGAAAACTTCCATCTTTTTTCAGTTGTTTCCCGGTCAGTGGCTACCCTGAACATCTTCGCGTGATGTTTCAAACATATAACGTCTTTAACTCGACAGGTACTTAACATATTACGTGGCTGATGATCGAAAAAGAACAGGTTCGCTCGAGAAAATGTTTAAACAAAAAAAAAACAATAAATAACCTTACTATATAAAGAATGTAATATATCTACTTAATTATAAATGATTTCAGGAGAAATGCAATAATAACACACATTTTTTTGGAAACCGTAATTTCACTTTTTTAAATTTTATTCAGCTCTTAGACAAATTTTTTAAACCACTCCCAAGTATCGAACAGTAATCTCATTGATATAAATTTAAAAATACATCATTTTTCACACATATAAATTTGGCAATTTCAAAGTTCCGTGATAAAGTTAGTCTTCATATTAAAATTAATATGAAAGTAAAATTCAGCTCAGTTTATTGACCTCTTATCGTAATTCCATAGTTCAGTTTCCCAGCGCCGTGATTCCTGAATTTTAGGGTGACATATCTCTTTCCTTCACCACCGTTTTCAATTTTACAACTTCTAGATCCACCGCCTCGATCCTTCAGAATAATCTCCGAAATTGTTGGAATATATTGAGGATTTTCTTTTATTTTTGCCTTGAGCTTTTCCTTTAGCTTACCACGTGGTGGCATGATTACGAAAGTTGGATACACTTCGTGTGTAAAAATATGACGATCTAAAGTTATCGGTGCATCCAAAAGTAAATCTAGATCACCGTCCCTTTTGTTTCCAAAGTGGTAATTCTTTTCATCATGGCTGACATGCCATGCTGTCACACACATTACCAAGCCCATGGCAATTGCGGAAGTGAACAAAATCACGTTCACCGCCATTTTCACGTATTTTTGTAGAGATTCGCACTTACTTTGCGTAAATTGAATAAATTTCTGAGCGTAATTACTTCAACATTTTGTAAAAGAGTGTAATGATCAGCCTAAATGCAAACCCTTTTTATACAAATTTTTTTAACAAGGCTGAGTCAGTCTCTAACGCAGTGCAGTCGAAAATTGCGATTTCCGCAATAGGTAGGGGCATCCCCACTTTGGGCCAAATTCAAGAATCTGCGTTTCAATTTCGAAATTAACTACACTGCCGTGATCTTGAAGAAAGCAGGATCTACAAAAAGAGCGAACCGAAATAATCGATGAAGTCTGTTGAAATCATTATTTGTGTAGACCGCTCATTTCAATGACTTTTCAAATTTTGTTTTGCTTGACAATTTGTAATAAAAAATGCAGATCCGGCCAAAAATGTGTACCGAAATCACGTATAAAAAGGACGGGTCTGTAGATCCTGCTTTCTTGCGAACACCTGGCCTCGGAAAACGGCTTTGGTGTTCACAAGAAAGCAGAATTTACGAAAAATTTGAAATAATTTTATTGAAATCATGATTGAAAATTTTTTTTCAGAAAATATCAACATTTTAACGACTGTCATTTTTTGTTAAAACATGTACTTTTTTTTAAAAATGTATAAAATTTAACAAAAAGATACAATTAAATACAAATAGATCATTTTTTCTTATATTTTCTTGTAGAAAAGTGAAAAATTAACAATAAAGTAAAAGTTTCTCCAATTCAAAAATTTATATAACTTTTCATTATTTTTTTCACTCTGTTGTAAAAATCTACACTTTTAATTTTACGTGAATTATTGTAGAAAATTACAAATATTTACAAAAAAATGTACTCAAAATCATGTTATAAATACTAGTAGTTTGTTGTAGAAATGTACAAAATTAAACAAACAAAAAACACTTTTTTCCAAGCAATACTTTCAGAATCCGCATTAACGATGCGAATTGCATATTTTACTGTCAATTTTTGCAGGATATGTAACGTATAAGTTCCTACAAGAAACTACAATTTTGAAAAAATATTAAACTTTTACCAAGAACTTTAGCTGATATAATAAATTGAATCACAGATCAAGCAGCAATTTCAGTTATGCAACATTTTTTTCAATTAAAATTTTACCTAGGTATTCACATATAGCACATGTAATTTCAAATCAAAGATGTTATTTATTTTTCAAAATAATTTTATGTGTAATTAATTCAGAGAGGGAAATGCATTTTGATGAAGAAAAAACTCATTTAAAAGTGTGTATAAGTTCATTTGGAAAGATATTAACATTCAGTGATACAGTCATAACTGTTGCATTAATAATATAACTATAAAAACGACGGATTTGATTGAATTATAATTATATCAATTATTGTTAGGAATTGACCTGACTTCCGTTCCGTATCGTATCAAAAGTCGTTATCTTTAAAATAATATCAAACTTATTAAAAATACACAATTTTGAAGCTTTTTACGGATGTTTAACCCCAAATAGTCACACGGGGTGAAATTCACCCCAAAAATTTTTTAAACTCCTCGTAGAATCCCTAAATGTTCGAACTGAACCGATTTTCTTAAAATATTTGAACAATTAATTTTAGTTACAAGAACGAAAAGATCATATTTTTCAGTCCTCAAATAATACCTAGCAATTCTTTTAGATTTTTAGGACTCATTATTGGGGTGAAATTCACCTAGTGTGACTATTATGCGATTCTGCTAAAGTGTGACTAATTAGGGTTAAAGGTTTTAAGAAAATAAAAAAATGTTCTGACAATTGCTGGGAAAATTTTGTATGGTTCTTTTATTAATTAATGTTTGATTACACGTAACAAAGAGCGAGCAACTTTAAACAAAATTATTTTTGACTCAAATATTAATAAATTGTTCTAAATCAGAAAATATGTAAATATTGATTAAAAAAGGTTATAATAAAAATATGAAACGTAAAAAACAATAATATTCAATAAAATAATGCAACTGTGTATCATTTTTAACTTCATTGAAACATAAGAAGGTAATATTGTGAAACATAAAAAAGTCTATGTCACCTCCACAAAGATAACGTCAGTGACTGAGCTTCAAAATAGATAAACCAGAATTATTTACACATTTTTTCAATTTAACCTTACTTTGTTGTCGTTAGAAATAATCACATACTATTTTATATCGCAAACAATTAAAAAAAAGTGTACTTTTTAATTATTAACCGAAATCACAAAAAATTATTCACTATTTTTATTAATTAACTTTAATCAAATAAATGCAGTCTATATGTGTTCCGAAAAAATCCGGCTATTTGTACCGAAATTTCGGTAACAATAGTCCCTTTTCCAAGTCTAGTACCGAAAAGGTCCAGCTATTCGTACCGAATTTTCGGTACACGTAGCCACGGCCTAAAATAACTTGGGATTATTTTACTATCCCGTCAATAAAATGCTAAAATATTAATATGTCCAAAAGGGCGTATCCAATATTATTGCGATGTTTCAGGAGAGTCAAAAAACGTTATCAAAAAGCGAATTTTTTATTTAGGAAAGAAAATGAAAACATACTTTCGAGATGCAAAAGTGGTGAATTGAAGCGTGAAAAGTTGAATTGTGAAATGTTATTAGGTTGTGAAAAGGCGGAAGGAGATTTTTTCTTTCCTTGAAGCAAACGCAACTTTTGAGGGTGATAAAAAATCTAATTTTTATTTTTGAAACAAAATCAGAAAGCATTCATCGAATTCAGACAAAATGGAACAGATTTTTTTCCTCTCTCGAGGCCTATGTTTCTTCAAAATGTTGCAGAAACTCGCAAAAAGACAACAACAAAATGGAAAAATTGCGAAAAAAATTTGAAAAATGAAATTACAAAAAAATCATTTTGCCACAATGTGTATTAGAATTTATCTAATTTTTTAAGTCAGTCATCCCATTTTCGAAAAAATTTTGGATATATCCTTTCGGAATACCACCCTTCAGTTACCAAACATTGCGAATTTAGTTCTTCCTCAAAGTTTTATGCGGGCGATTTTTAAATAGATTGCGATTTCGTGTTCCTGAAATTTTTTTAAGTTCTTAAACCTGTCACCTTTCAAAGATCTTAAAGATCATAAACATGATGTCCTAATTTCTTAGGCGATACAGATATAGTTTAAACAATTTCAGTTAGGCATAAATATTTTGTAGAGTTATGAAAGCGAAAACCTCTCCTAAAGTGTACATTATTTCAAAAAAGGCCGACGAATCATCACACGTTAAAAATGAAAAATAACAACTTCGAAGTCTATTATTGTATTGCGCCGGTAAGAGGTTCAAAGTCGCATTACAGAGAAAGAAATCATCTTCTTTTAGTTCTGGAGACAAAAAAGAGGTTTTCACATTTTTCTAGAATATACAGAGAAAACTTTGGTACATTTTGTAACTTTTTCTGAACTATTTTGACTCTATCCCTTTCAAAATCAGTCCTAAACGTTTTTAATAATGTACTTGAAGTAAAAGAATAACTTAGACACAGATGAACGTCAAAAAGTAGTTTAGATCGAATAGCGTTCACACTTCATAAAAATGTTTACCAGGGCGATAAAAAAAATTAAAAATCGGATATGATTTAGATATGATTTACATCCCCTATTTGAGTTTTGTCTTTTCTATTGATTTTGTGTTGTTTTGATGTTCTCAATGTGTGTTTATAAATTTTTATTAAATGATCTACAAATATGGTAAGGTAAAAGGGGATAATTCAAAATGTATAGAAATTTATAACATGGATTTTCAAGGTATTGAAAAAATAAAAACAAAAAAAAGTCAATGAGAAGTCAAAAAGCTTCACACAGTATTTATATTGATTGAAAATGTTTTAAATATTAACCATTATATTTCAATTTACTATGTGCTTTCCAAATTTTAATTAGTGAAAATCTACTATTTCCATTACAGAAAAATGAGCCACTAAATATTAGTAGAAAATTACTAGTTCGATTGGTCAAAATATTTATTCATTCGAAAGTGAAACGCTACTAAAATATACAGATTTATTTAAGGCTGTATAATATATTAATTTAAAGAATGTTATAGATATGTTAAACGTGACAAATAGACAATTTCAATAAAAGAACGCTATTGTATCACATTTTTGTTTTTATTGAAAAAATAAGGCCATGTTGTAAGACTTGTAAATAGGCTACGTCACTTTAAAGGCATCAAAATTTAAAAACAAGAATTATTCAAGCAGCTTATTTCTTTATATCATATTTATATCATATCCATAAGTGTTTTTGTTATTTGAATGAATTTCAACTTGAGGTACATGCGCTCTTGACACATAATTTTGACCCCAAAATATAGTCATGTTGAGAGATTGTAATAGGAACTAACTCTCGCGGCCTCGGTCAAGGCTACGGTGAAAAGAGATTTCATCGTATTTTTTTCAAAATTCGGTTGAATTCATAAAAGCGCAATAAAAACCGAAATCGCTGATCAGTATCATATCCAAATACTCTTCATTTAATTATATACTTAATTTTACCAACAAAGAAACTTGTTAGGAGGGAAAAAATGAAAAATATTCTCAAATTTATAGGCTTAAAAAATGTTTATTTTACTTTTTACTTCAAATACTTTTCAATTTGAATGCTCCTAAAATTCCAGGATTATTTTTAGAAACATTCATAATGGGGAATATTATAAATTTTAATTCATCCACTCTTATCATACATTGTTCAATTAAGAGTTAGCTCAACTTCTTTGATGCTTTCAAAAGATAAATCAAAACTTTTTCAAAATTCTGTATGATTTTTCCTTTGAATTACTATTATTCCAGCTTTAAAATCAGTAAAGAAACCTAAAAAATATATTAATTATTTCCGAAAGTATTCATAATTTAATGAAATAGTTCAATTTACACATTAGGGCGTAATAAAAAAATATATATATATATAGTATCTGAAATATTTTTGCAACAAAAATATATGAAGAAGATTGACCTCACATTCATTTTTGTTGCGTCTCTGAATTACAAGAAAATATCTAAAAGTGACAGACATATACTGCTTTTTATTTCATGATAAAATTAATTTCTGGTATCTAAATTAAGTTGAAATTTGCCAGACGGAAAAATTATACAAAGTGGAAAAAATTATGTGTAATTTTTTCTCTATATCTCATTTTTTTACCTGGGTGAAAATTTTTTTGAGTTCACACAAAAATAAATTCATTTTTTTGTGTGCAAAAAAATGGTATTTAGAGGTGGCTCAAACCCTATGATGTTTAACACGTATTTTCCATAACAAAAAAGACGTTTTCGTGAATTTATTCAGAATCGTCAATATTAGCCAAATCGAGTTGAAACTCAATATTTCTGTTCACAATTAGCCATAAAATGCGAATTATATATTACTTTTTGAATATCATCCCCATGAGTCTGTTTGATAGGAATAAAAAAATCCGATAATTGAAAAAATAGGTTTTGCGAGTTTTTGGCGCTGATTATGATATTTTTGCGTTTCTCTTTAACGCCAATTGTTTCTGAGAAGTGAATTCTACTTTATACTGCTAATTAAATGTTCACATAAATTGTGCAAAGAACTTATTATTCTTTTTATGAACTTTCTCTTAGATAGAAAGTCGCGAGTTTTTCCAAATTTTGCCACTTTTTGTTCAATTTTCACTTATGGTGAGGTAATAGTTATTTAATGTTAACAAAAATATTTTTTTAAACAATTTATCATTACTGTTAATAATATTCTCTTTCAATAATGCTAAAAATTGTGTTTTTTTCTGAATATTTGAACTTTTTGTCCACTTTTCAATTAGAGTGAAGTAATAATTAATTGCCTTAACAAAAATAATTGTTTCAGCAATTTATTACTATTGTTAATAATATTCTCTTTGCTTTCTTGCAGAAAGTTGCGGATTTGTTCTTAAATTTTTAACTATTTGTCTATTTTTCACTTGTAGTGACTTAAAAATTGATTTAATTCAACGAAAATAATTATTTAAACAAATTATTATTGGTCATAAATATCTTCTCCTATAATAATGCTAGATAATTGCGAGTTTTTTTCTGAAACCTTCAACTTTTTGTGCACTCTTCACTTAGTGAGGTGATACTTAATGCAAATTGAAAAAAAAATAGTTGTTTAAACAATTTATTATTGTTTAAAAAAATATCTGCACTTAGATAAGTGCTAGAAAATTGTGGTCTTTTTTGAAATATTTATCTTAGCTTCGCCTTTTTATTTATGAACAAAAAATGAATAAACATTAAAGAGAATCGTATTTAAAACCATCTCTTTCTTCTTTGTGAATATATTTTCCTGAAATAAAAGAGATACTTGAAATATTCTTCGAATTTCCTATATGGATCATGTTAAATATCAATATATTTTGACGTACTTACTGGGAGCATATTTCTTTAAACTAAGATAGTTCTAAACAAAAATAAATTGTTTAAACAACTATGTTTTTTAACTTCCATTATTTGTTACTTTACTAAGTAAAAAGTGGGTGAAAAGTTGACAATTTCAGAAAAAACCGCGACTTTGTAACTTTATTCTAAGAGAAAATGACGAAAAACAATAATTGATTGTTTGAACAATTTATGTAAACATCAAATTATCAGTACAGAGTAGCATTTCATGCATTAGAAATAATTTGCACACACAAAAATCATAATTTGCGCTAAAAACTCGCAAAACCCATTTCTTCACTTATGAGTTTTGTTGGGACCCTATAAAACAGACTTATATGGGTGATATTCCAAAAGTAATATTTTATTCATATTCTATGGCTGATTGTGAAGATAAATTTTGAGTTTCAACTTGACTCACCTAATATTGACCATTCTGAATAAAATTTACAAAAACGTATTTTTTTTTCTTATTGGAAATGCGTGTTTAACTTCATGGGGCTTGGCTTGCGCCACCTCTAATTATCTTCTTTTTTTAAACAAAAAAGAAACGGATTTAATTTTTTTTTTGTGAATTCACACAAATTTACGGGCGACATGCATGAAAATTCGAGAAAACAAAAGTTGTGCCACCCTTGTGTCTACTATCCAGTGTACCTAAATTTATCCCAGTATAGTGCGAAATATATTTTTTTAAATATATTTGCTCTCTGAACACTTTTTTGGTCGATGCTTGATAATATAGGCCTATAATGATTTTTCTATAATGATTGATTTATTTAGCTAACGTAGGATTTCACACTATTTCAATGGATAAGCAGAAACTTACGAAATTCCAAAGGATTTGAAATATTTTAAGTTATTTTATAAGATTCCAAAGAATTTCAAGATATTAAAAAAAAATGTCAAGAAATGTCAAAGAATTTTGTAGGATTTCCAAAGATTTTAAGGTATTTTAAAGAATTTCAAAAGATTTAATGGATTTTATAGGACCTCTAATTATTTCAAAGCATTTACGGGATTTAAAAATATTTCAAAATATTTTAAGCTATCTAACAGATTTCAAAGATTTTTAAGAGATTTCAAAAACTTCAAGGATTTTCAAAGATGTTTGTACGATTTCCAAATTTTAAGCTCGATTTAAAGAAATTTCAAGAGAACTTTGGGAAATAAATGTAATTGAATTAAATTTCAAGTCATTCCTGCACAGAAAAAACTGGGGGTACGAAGTGTGGCGGGTAATGGTTCAAGCAGGGTAATAGACCCCTGATTACTCCCAACAGAGGTAAACCTTCCGTGGTTACAGGCCTGTAACGTGCTGCCTCTAGCGGTGTCCACCAGAGATATCTGCGTTTCACCACGGTGAGTTTACCGCAGTCCCTGTTATCGTGCTGGCGCGGCGGTTACCCCACTCCACACATTACCTGCAACATTTTTTACTCCCATTTTTTTCTGTGTGGCAATTCCAAACATTTCAAGGAATCTTTGGGTATTTCAAAGAATTTTACAAGACTTAAATGATCTTATTGAATCTCTAAGGATTTCAAAATTTTCGAAGGATTTCAAAAATTTTCAAAGAATGTCAAAGAATTTTGTTGGCTTTTGACAGACTTCAAGAGATTTCAAAGATTTTCACTAGACTTACGGGATTTTCAAACATTTTAAAGATTTCAAGCTTTTTTCAAAAGATTCCAAAAAAGTTCAAAATATTTCGAAATTTTCAGAGGATTTCGTAGCATTTTCATAGATCTTCATAGTTTCATAGTGGAAAAATCTCCTCGCAATTTAATGTCCAATCTGACCCAGACCTGGACCGTCTAGACTGGCCCAGATCTATCGCTGATCAGCTTCCCACAACATAAAAATTGCTAAGTGTCAATCAGCCAAATTTTCTTCACCATTTTCGCCAAATTGTCAGGGTGCCTCAAATTACTCATCATATGAAATTAACGATATACAATTTTTGTTTCCTTATTGTCTTGAAGGTCTAATTGTCTAATTGTAGTTAATTATTCAATAATTAATGTAAATATTGTCACTAGAAGCTCATTCTTATTTTGGGCAATTTCAATAAATAAATACTTCTCTTCTTGCGCAAGATTTTGTTAATTCTTGAAAATCCCATTTTTTGGAAAATAACGATTTTTTAGATTAGATTACGCATTACTGTTGTGTTTTAGTTTTAAAATAGCCTTAGCATATTCGGGAATCTAAAAATTAATAAAACTGAACTTCAAAGTATCTTTAACTGGCTTCAAATTAAGGTATAATTGTCAAAAATGAAGAAACAACGAAGGAAAAATAGATTTATCTCAAAAATTGGTGTAGCGATTTTTTTATTTTTAATTTTAAAATAGTCGTAATGCATACCTGAAATAAAAACACAAATGAAGACAGAAGTGTCAGCACCCTTAGATTCAGCTGTTTAATCGTTTATTTTTATTTTGATGTGAAAATTTTGAAACGATTCTTTTTATTTGTGTTTTCATTTGAGACCAAAGATAGGAAATATATATTCGCTTACGCTGTCTTTTTCTCTTAAGTGAATAATAATAATAAATAATAATAATTAACCTAATTATATATGAGAAACATACTATATCCACTTGATTATAAATTACTTCAGGAGGAAAGAAATAATAACACACATTTTTTGCAGAATCTGATTTACACTGTGTCCAATTTTATTCAACTTCTACAAGAATTTTGTCATCCAATCTCCAAATGTCGAACAGTAATATCATTGATATGAGTTTAATATTACATAATTTTTCACGAATATGAATTGCTTAATCAAAAGCGTTGAAATTCACAAACAAGTCAGAATAAGTCCGGTTTATTGGCCAGTTAACGTCACCACATAGTCAATGCTATGAAGCCTATAGTTTTTGAATTCTAGTGTGACGTATGTATGTCCCTTGCCGCCACTTTTAATCTTACAATGGGCAGAACTAGTGCCTTGATCTTTGATAAGAATCTCGGAAATTGTTGGCCTATAGTCGGGATCGTTATCGAATTTTTCCTTTAGTTGTTTCTTTACTTCGTCGGTCGCAGGCGGGACTAGGAAAGTCATGATGTGCTTGTGCTGCAGCTCACATTTGTCTGCTTGTGCCGGCGCGTCTACAAGTAGATTTATGTCACCTTTCCTATACTTTCCATAGTCGTAATCACGTTTACTATGGTGAAGTGATTTGAGTCCTTGCACACATATTACCAAAATGACAATTGCCAAATACATGAAAATCTTGCTCCACACCATTTTTAACGCATTTATGGATATACTCAATTTTATTCTGCGTAAACTGAATAAACTTCTGACTGCCAATACTTCAACTGCATAATCAAGATTTAGTAAAAAACTGTTATGCTTCGGCAAGCGGGACCACCTTTTATACAAGCTTTTTTCAGAAATGCCTAATCATTAATGATAATCATACATAGCCATACACAGTCATATATACCAATTTATATAAAAAGTAGGGCAAGTCCGACTTTGGGGTCAAATCAAAAATCTAGGACACAATTCTTCATCAGTTCTGTTGTTTTAGTCAGAAAAATTTAGCATTCAATTTTTAAAAAAACTGTATAAGTCAACTCTTTATTTTTCTTTGTTTAAAGTTTCATGTTGGTGCAAGTAGCGATATTATGTAAATTAAAAAATTTTTTTCAAGTTTAAATTAATTAAATTTGAGTAATTCCATTACAGAAAAGTGAGCCGCTAAGGATTAGCAGAAAATTACGAATTAGATTAGTCGAAATATTGAATAATTACATAGTGAAAAACTACCAGTCGCTTAGGCTAAATATAAGAATGATTTATTTAGGCTGTATAACATTAAGAAATGTCTACATTAGGGTGGTACAAAAATGCATTAGATTCTTTTTTAATTTCAATGCATATCGCCAGAAAACTTGTTTGAATCTACAAAAAAATGAACACGTTCTTTCTTTGAAAAATAAATTATATTTGGAGGTTCCGCAAGCCCCATGAAGTTTAACACGTATTTCACATAAAAAAAAAACGCTCTGGTCAATTTCATTCAAAATCGTCAATCTTAGGTGAATCGATTTGGAACTCAACTTTTCTCTTCACAATCAACCATAGAATACGAATCGAAACTTTTTTTTTTAAATATCATCCCCATAGGTTCCGAATTTTTTCACATATTTAAATTTTTTTAATAACATTCAGGTAAAAATTAATTCAAGATGAAAAACAAAGATATTCAAACCAATTATTATTATTCATGACTATCTTCTCCTTTATTAATTCAGACAAATTATCATTGTTTTTATTATATATGATTATCTTCTCTTAGATAATTGCTAGAAAATTGTGTTTTTTTCTGAAATTTTCAACTTTGCTTTGGCTTCTTAGTTTGTTTTTCAAAAATCTCTTTCTTTTTGCTGAATATTTTTTTTTTAAATAAAACAGATATTTGTAAAATTGACACCTGACTTTAATTCCCTTTTTATTATAGACGAAAGTCAGCAACAATATTTACTACAAGTGGTAACAGAGTACTGGTAGTAATTTCCTGCCTGCAGTAAGACTACCTTGACCCGTGTGAAGTTATAACCAAAACAAAAATTTTACATGTCATCTACAGACCTACTTTTCCCATCTACTCCTGATTGTTCCATTCTTTGTTCTTATTTCTACTGTAAGACAGCCTTTTTGTTTACATTATATTTGAAAAACATTGGCAAATGAATAAAAATTATTCACTTTGAAAAAATACAATACTGTTTTCAAAAAATGATTTTTTTCATGTTCATTTATTATTTGTTCATAACTAAAAAGTCCAAGCAAAACTGAAGATTTAAGAAAAAAAGTGCAATTGCTAGCATTACTCTGAGAGAAGATAGTTATAAACAATATCCAATTTTTTAAATGATTATCTTTGCTAAATTTCATTAATTATTACCTCATTCTAAGTACAAAGTGTACAAAAAGTAGGAAATTTAAGAAAAAACCGCAACTATCTAGCATTACTGTGGGAGAAGATATTTATAAACAAAAATAATTTGTTCAAACAATTAAAATTATATGGAAAACTGTAATTTTCTAGCATTCTTTTATGAGAATATTGTGAAAAATAATAATAAATTTTTTAAACTTTTTATATAAACATCCAATTATCAGTAGAATGTAGAATTTTATGTATTATAAACAATTTGTATTGGAAAACCCGCAATAAAATCATAATTAGCGCCAAAAACTCGCAAAACTCGATTTCTCACGTATGGGTTTTTTTTGGGACCCTATAAAACCGACTCATGGGGGTGATATTGGAAAAAAAAGTTTTTATCCGTATTCTGTGGCTAACTGTGAAGAGAAATGTTGAGTTTCAACTCGATTCATCTAATATTGACTGCATGTGTCTTGCGGATCCTCAAAATATTATTTTAAAAAAATGCATTTATTTTTTTGTGGATCCGAACAAATTTCCGGGTAACATGCATGAAAATTTAAAAAAGACTGTGGACCACCCTAGCCTACATGTTCCGAAAAGTTAATATTATTTCCATAAAAAACGTAAAAGGATTTAAGAGGTTCGAGATTTCATAGGACCTCCAAAAATGTTAAAGATTTAGGCGATTTTACTAATTCCAAGGGATTTCTGGAGAACGTTAGGGAAGAAATTTAATTTATTTTACCATCAAGGCATTTTGAATGATTTCAACAATAGGCTTAACTACTTTCTTATAGAAAAGTCATTATAGTCCTATACTGATTTTCCTACAATATTTTTTCTTGAGGCCAGTTTGCAATATTTTATCTGGAATATTACTACATTTATTTTCCAGAGTTTTTTGAAAACACTACATATTATAAAATAAAATATAACAGTAATAATAGTTATTAGCAATACATTATCTGTCGTTAATAAAATATATCATACTTTTCAACCCCCCCCCCCCCCCCCAACCCCGAGTCATTAACTTAGAGCTTACCTACTTACTTTTTTAAATTCTCATTCGCTGTAATAATAATAATTTCAGTTAATAATTCAATAGTTAATGTAAATATTGTTATTAAAACCTCATTTTTATTTTGGGCAATTTCAGTAAATCAATATTTCTTTTCTTGCGCAAAAATGTTATAAACGGTTATGGTTTTATCCATCGAAAATGGTATACGAAAATCGAATATTCCAATTTTACGCCACCCCTCAGTTATGAAACATTGCAAATTAAGATCTTTCTTGAAGTTAACCTTTCAGGGGCCTCAAAGCACGTATGATGGCCTAATTTCTTAGTCTATACAGATATAGTTTGAAAAAATTTTAGTTTGGCATAACTTTTTTATAGATTTATGAAAGCGAAAACCTCTCCTAAAGTTTACATTATTTTAAAAAAGGCCAACAAATCATCGCACTTTAAAAATGAAAAATAACAACTCCGAAGTCTATTATTGTATTGCGCCGGTAACAGATTCAAAGTCGCATTAAAGAGACAGAAATCGTCTTCTTTTGCATCTGGAGACAAAAAAAAAGGTTTTGAAAAACACATTTCTTTTAACAAACATTGTTTAATAAATTAAGCGAAAGGTTGTGTTGAAAAACGTTTTCACATGTTTCAGAATATACAGAGAAAGCTTTGGTACATTTTTTAACTTTTTCTAAACTATTTTGACTTTACACCCTTCAAAATCAGTCTTAAACGTTTTCAATAATGTACTGGTAGTAAAAGAATAACTAAGACACAAATTAACCTCAAAAAGTAGTTTAGATCGAACAACTTCCACAATTTTTATTAATACAATTATGCCAGACATTATTACAATTACACTCGGACACAGAAGCTAACTGAGGAGAATTCAGAAAATCAAGCCAATGGAAATACAGTGGCTTGAAATTGAATGAAAATCGAATTTCCTCCCTTCAAATTTTTATATTTATATTGACCCTCAATGAGCTTAACACGATATTTGATTTCATGTCGATTTCCGTTTATTATTAATTTTTAATTTATGCCTCGTTTTACTCGAAACTTTCAAAAAAATCAAATTATGTAAGAAAAAGGTATACAAATTCAAAAAATTTGAACAAATTAATGTTTTTTTAATTTCAATTCAAAACTACAAATAAATATGTACTATTCAATATCCGTGATTTTCAAAGCAGTATTTACACCTAAACAAACTGCCAATAAGTAACTTTCAACCAAGGAGTTCAATTTTTAATGGGAAAAGATTGATTTTCAATAAAAAAATGTAATAGTTTATATCGCAACCGAAAATGATTTTAATTTTTAATAGAAAACAGTGACATTTAAAAAAGAAAGCCGAATTTTCAACAAAATACATCATTTTTCCATCAGATCGTTAAATTTTCAAGCAAAAATTTTAATTTTCTACCAAAAAGAACGAATTTTTAGCAAAATAGTTCAATTTTCAAGCAGGGAAATAAATATTTAACTAAAAGCCGAAAATGTGAATTAAAAAAAAAAAGATTAATTATCAACCGGAAAAGGTTAATTTTTAACCATACAGTTGCAGTTTCAACCAAAACTGATGACATTTCTGCAAAAAGAGATGAATTTTGAAACCAAAGGACGAATTTTCGACGCTATAGTTAAATTTTCAACAAAAAAAGTTTTCGTCAAGAAAGAAAAAATGGCAATAAAATTCTCAAATTTTCAAGAATGATTTTCAAAAAGGATGACTCTTAACACAAAGGTTGACTTTTTAACAAAATTGTTCAATTTTTCACAAAAACATTTTGAATCAAATAATTAATTTTCCGTCCAAAAAGATGAATTTGCAACCAAGAGGATTAACTTTCTACCAACCTAAAATCTTTCTGTTTCTTATGAATTAACAAAATAGTTGAACTTTGAACCAAGTACTTTAATTTTCAACCAAAAGAGATGGATTCCCAATATAAAATGTAATTTTTGACATTTAAAAAGAAATTAATTTAAAATCAAAAACAGTTAAATTAAACCAATGAAGATGAATTTTCAACAAAATACACCAATTTTTAACAATATAGTTATTGTTTTAACCAAAAGGATTAATTTTCAACAGAAGGAGAGAAACTTTCCACAAAATAAATTAATGTTCACACCCCGAAACATGTATGTTTGAATCAAACATTTGTTTCACCTTATATCAAAGATAGAATTTGTTTGATTGAAATAAATTTTGTTTGAGATGAACAACTGTGTGTTTGAATGAAATAAATTTGATTTGAATCAAATATTTGTTTGACCCTATATCAAAGTAAACATTTGTTTGATTTAAAGAAACATTTTTCTGAGTGCAATAACATAGTTACATTTTCAACCAAAGAAATGAATTTTCCACATACAAATACGACTTTTTAACAAAGTACATAAACTTTCTACTAAAAATGATACATTTTTTAATCAAAAATGAAATAGTTAAATTTCCATTCAAATTAATTAATTCTTAACCTTAAATTAATTTTCACACAAAGTACTTACATTTTTGACCAAATACTTGCATTTTGTAGCAGATCGTTCAATTTTCGATCAAAAAATAAAAATTTTGTACAAAACAGTTGCATTTTCAACGAAAAAGTTCATTTCCAATGCAAACAGATTCATTTTTGTGAACAAAAGAAGATGAATTATCAAGAAAATAAATTAATTTTTAATAACACAGTTACATTTTCAATCAAAGGAATGAATTTTCTACACAAAAGTACGATTTTTTAACAAAGTAAATTAATTTTCAACTAAAAATGATAAATTTTTAAACCAAAAACAAAATAGTTAAATTTTCGTTTAAATAAATTAATTCTCAATCAAAAAAGAAACGAATTTTCGAAAAAAATAGTTGTGTTTTGAACCACATAAATTAATTTTCAACAAAGTACGTCAACTTTCGACCAAATAGTTTAATTTTGTATTAGATTATTTTATCTTCGAGCAAAAAATACGAAGCAAAAATAAAAGTAGACTACAATTCCATTACTAAATTATGAACAATACTCGAAAAGGAAGAAAAGAGGAAGTGAGTGTGACATGACATCTTACACCTTACATTTTACATCACCAAGCTAGAGATCCATTTCGCTCTCAATCTGAAATTATTTTTACTCGTGGTGCGCCATAAGAAATTTCACTTCAAAATTGTATTTGAATAAAATATTGTTCACAGAAATAAGAATTGTATAATCCATAAAAAAATTCTTAAAAATAGAACCGTACAAATGAGAAAAATTGAAAGCTAAAAATAATGTAAAGAATTACTCCTGAAGGCCCAGATCAAGAAAGCACAGTAGCTAACATGAGCTAACGTTTGCTAAATCACCCGGATTGAAGTCGGGCAAGGAGGGTTTCATTTTGGCGTGTCAACACGGTGTCATTTCCAATTTAGCATAACGTCGCCACATTTTGAGCCAAAATTGGCGCAATGGAGGCCTGACATAGTTCTTCTTGACTTTGCGAAATGAACCATGTTCGTTATCGAATTTTCGGCACCAGCCGAAAAAAACATCACAGCCAAGGAGAATGAAAAGAAAGAGAGGTTATAAGGAATTTGCGACGGTTATATCCGTCATCTGGTGCATTTCCAGTGCTTGAATGCATTCTTATATAGATTTCATCATTAAGTCATGTAAAATTGACAATTAATCACAACCGGAAACTAAACGACAACCATTATTATGATTGTTATAAATAATTTTTTGAACAAATTCACTTATTTCGCATTTTCAAACATAGACAATTATTTTCTGGGGAATCATTTTTTTTCCTCTCAAAAGTAGTATCTTGAGACAAGAGATTGCCATTCAACAATACTTGCAATCTTCTCGAAAAAGGTGTTGGTTCTGAACTTGTTCGAAAAAGGCGTTCGTTCGCCGAAGTATTCCATTCTTGAAATTTTGTAGTGGTACCACTGACGCAGGGGATCGAATTTTTTTAAATTAAATTTTCCTTTATTCATTTAAGCTTTTAATTCATACTATTTTTCATAATTATATGAAACTATGGTAATACAACACCAATTTTCACATTTATTTTGAAATCATGCATTTATTCACGTACAAGAACTATGATTATCCTGGACGTCCTCCTTTCGCGGATATCAGCAGGTTTATTATAAATAATATAATATTCCATTATCGCTCGCAAAACATTATTTTATTCAATACTCATCACCCCGTGTAGGAATGGTAACAGGGATCCGACCGGGAGCCGGCCGGATAGCCCCAGTTTAAACCGGGCGCTGGCCGGGGATACCGGCCGGGATCCGGCTAAAAACGTCACGGTAAACTGGTCGGATTCCGGCTTTCATACCGGCCGGGATCCGGTCGGGTAATCCGGCCACAGAGCGGTTAAAAAATGTTGCTTCTGGCGAGAAATTGGTAACTTGTTTTGTCTTTTAAGGCTCATCGTAAAGAATACGGTGAACTTTAAATGTCAAATCAAGTTAATAAATTCTCGTGAGGAAATTGAAGAAGAGTTTCAATAATTGATGCTAGAATCTGCTAGCAATTGTTTTATTTTGGAAACCACGTGGTGATTTGAGGTTAGGAAGGAAGAAAGAAAAAAATGAATACACAACACTATAAATTAATTAAAAATACTAATTATCCACGCAGTAAGTGCGGTTTTCGAACTGATTACTGAAATAAGGTTCATTTTAATTATGGATCGCGGTTTTATTTGCGAACTTCGAGGAGACGACACGTGCATTCTCGTTCGAGGTTCGAAACTGAAACTTACAAGTGTCTACGCCGACGCCAGCGCAGAAGGCGTCAGACATGGCGGTAAATTTGAAAGTGTACAGACTAAAAATTGTCTGAAAATAGAGAAAATTATAAAAATTGTAATAAATCTGCTGTTGCACATTGCAGAATCGATAACAGTTTTATTTCATAAGTTAAAACATTTTAAAAAATCAAATCTTTTTTTTTAAGAATTCAAAAAGCTAGTTTCTGTTTTGCTGATCTGATAAATCTTGAAATTATACTTTTCAGGTAATAATTCATCTAGTATCCGTAAATACGTCTTTGATAATGTCACGGCTCTTAAAAAATGTGTAATTTCTACAAAAAAAAGTATCCTGACCAGTGCCCGGTCGGCTCCCGACCATGAAATCTAACCAGGGTTGTCCCGGCCAGTAACCGGCCGGCTCCCGACTAGGTGATTCGAGAAAAATGTAGCCCGGCCGGCTCCCGACCGGTTCCTGGCCATGAAACCCAAACAGGGGTAGCCCGGCCGGGATCCGACCAGAAAACTTGTTGTAGTAGGGCCAACCGGGGCAATTTCTGCACGGGACATTGCATGGCATACTACAATTAATTCATAATATCGTTATTTCAAAATAAATGTAATAACTGGCGTTGTATTATCTTCGTTTTATATAATTATGCAAAATAGTATGAATTAAAAGCTTAAATAAAAAAAGAAAAATTCGGAACGAACACCTTATCCCACTCATGCGTCGAAATAGTATAGAAAAATTTCAAGATTAGTTACTCATTTTAAAAATTTGAAAACAGTTATATAAAAGAATGTTTTGGCTTTTATAAGAAATGACTGATAATATTATTTCAATTTTGATGGAAATAATCAAAACCCATTTTTTTCCAGAGATTTGATTTTTGGCACGACAACTACATCAACAAATAATCTCAACAAAAACATGACGTGTGATAAAGCCCCATCAAGCATCTACATGAATTTTCATATTTTCTATATTTATGCTGAAGGTTTTATTTTATAAAAAAAGCTTCAATCGCTCCTTTAGAGAAATAGAAATACACTGTTAGAAAAGTTCATGAATTTCTGATACTTTTCAGTTACGGATGTAACATAATTTTACAGATTTCTGTTACAAAACATGAATTTATGATACTTTTGTAGTAAATTTACTAAATTTTTCATAAAATTAGGAGATTGTAACATAAAATTACTACACTATAACATAAACTTACTAATTTCAATGTAAAATTACAGATGTGTGACATAAAAAGCAGAAATTACGTCTCAGGTTTTAAAAATTTATGTTACGATAACAAAATATACGATTACTAGTGCGAAGAGCAAACGGTACGCGCAATCAGCTGTTGTGTTTTCGGCTTTCGATAGAATGTGTTTTACACATGTGCTTTTGGTGTTTTTAACGTTTTTAACCAGTGTGAAAGGTTAGTATGAATAAAATAAATGTATAAGTGTGGTGTGTATAAGTGTATAAGTGTATAGTTTAGTCGTCTTGCGAAAACTGATGTTAGTAAAAGGAAAGAAAATTTTGTATGCAACGACTATTTTGCCATAATTTCTAACAATTCTAGTACATATGCATGTATATTCGTTAGAATTGTCAGAAATTATGGCAAAATAGACATTGCAAACAAAATTTTACAAAATGTTACAAAAACTAAAATTTATGTTACTTGTCACTCATGTGAAATTCTGACACTGTAACAGAAATTTCTTTACCCATGACAGAATTTATTGTCACATGCCACTGGAGCTTTATGCAGTTACCAGTAACAGAAATTTCTAAACCGTAACAGAATTTTCTGTTACAGATAATTCTGATATACATTTCTAACAGTGAATCTTTAACTGGTTAATGGCCTGAAAAGCATCCCTGCGGGTCAATTTTAATTCATCCACTTTTATTTTGCATTTTTCAATTAGGAATTAGCTCAACTTCTGTGATGCTTTCAATAAATAAATCAAAAATTTTAAGGTTTTCTACCACAAATTCGATAATGAAATCATACAAGTTATAACAAGTATGGCTAAAGTTAATTTTCTTCAAAGCAGGAAACTTTCTCAAAATCTGTATGATTTTTCCTTTGAATTACTACTATTTCATCTTTAAAGTCAGTACGAGAACATAAAAAATATATTAATTTCCGAAAATATTCACAATTGAATGAAGTAGTTCAACTTACATATTAGGGCGTAATAAAAAAAGAGTATTTTAAATATTTTTGCAACAAGAATATATGAAGAAGATTAACCTTACAATAATTTTTGTTGCGACTCTGAATTGCAAGAAAACATCTAAAAGTGACATATACTGCTTTTTATTTAATGATAAAATTAATTTCTGGCATCTAAATTAACTTGAAATTTTTAAGGCGGAAAAACTATGCATAGTGGAAAAAACTATGTATAATTTTTTTCACTATGTATTATTTTTTGCCTGGGTGTGCACTGTTTAATTGTCAGGGTGTCTAAAATTACTCATCATAAGAAATGAACAATATTTTCCCCTCATTGCCTTGAAGGTTCAGTCTGGCTGAGATCAGACACTCGTCAGCTTCCCATAACATAACAATTTCTAATGTCAATCAGCCTCCGGGTCATTAACTTAGAGCATAAATACTTATTTTTTGACATCCTAACACGCTTTAATAATAATAATTGAAGGTAATTGTTCAATGGTTAATGTAAATATTGTTATTAAATGCTTATTTTTATTTTGGACAATTTCAATAAATAAATACTTCTTTTTTCCGCAACTTTTTGAATTCCCAAAAATCCTATTTTTCCGAACATAGCGATTTTTTAAAAATATATTACGCATTATTTTTGTGTTTTAGTTTTAAAATAGTCTTAGCATATTCGAGAAACAAAAACATAATAAAAAAGAACGTTAAAGTATCTTCGACTGGGCTCAAATCAAGGTATAATTGGCAAAAATGAAGAAAAAAACCTAGATTTTTCTCAAAAATTAGTGTAGCGATTTTTTTATTTTTGATCTTAAAATAAGTCGCAATGCATACCTGAAATGAAAACAAAAATAAAGACAGAAGTGTCAGAACCTTTGGATTTAGCTCAATCGTGAATAGCCATGCTGTTCAATAGTTTATTTTTATTTTGATGTGAACATGTTGAAACGATTCTTATTTTCTTTTATTCGAGACCAAAGATAGGAAATAGATATTCGCTTATGTTGTCTTTTTCTCTTAAGTAAGTAATAATAATAAATAATAATAATTAATCTAATTATATAAGAAACATGCTATATCCACTTAATTAGAAATGACTTCGCGAGGAATGAAATAATAACACACATTTTTTTGAAACTCTGATTCACACTTTATAACATTTTATTCAACTTCTACAAGAATTTTTTAATCCACACTCCAAATATCGCACAATGCTCTCATTGATATCAGTATAATATTACATAATTTTTCACCAATATAAATTGCGTAGATAAAAGATTTGAGATTCACAAACAAGTCAGAATAAGTCCGGTTTATTGACCAGTTAACGTCACCAGATAGTCAATGCTATGAAGCCTATAGTTTTTGAATTCTAGTGTGACGTATGAATGCCCCTTGCCGCCACTTTTAACCTTACAATGTTCAGAACTAGTGCCTTGATCTTTGATAAGAATCTCGGAAATTCTTGGCCTATAGTCGGCGTTATTATCGAATTTTTCCTTTAGTTGTTTCTTTACTTCGTCGCTCGGAGGCGGGACTAGGAAAGTCATGATGTGCTTGTGCTGCAGCTCACATTTGTCTGCTTTTGCCGGTGCGTCTACAAGTAGATTTATGTCACCTTTCCTAAACTTTCCATAGTCGTAATCTTGTTTACTATGGTGAATTGATTTGAGTCCTTGCACACATATTACCAAAATGACAAGTGCCAAATACAAGAAAATCTTGCTCCACGCCATTTTTAACGCATTTGTGGATATACTTAATTTTATTTTGCGTAAACTGAATAAACTTCTGACTGCTAATACTTCAACTACATAATCAAGATGTAGTAAAAGACTGTAATGCTTCGGCAAATGGGACCACCTTTTATACAAGCTTTTTCAGAAATGTCTAATCATTAATGATAGTCATACATAGCCATACACAGTCACACATAACAATTTATATAAAAAATAGGGCAAGCCCGACTTTGGGGTCAAATCAAAAATCTAGGACACAATTCTTCATCAGTTTTGAATTTTTATTCAGAAAACTTCATCATTTAATTTTTAAAAAGTCTCTGAAGCCTGTTTTTTTCTTTGTTTAAAGTTTGATGTTGATGCAAGTCGCGAAATAATGTAGATTGAAAATTTTTTGTATCTTTTTTTCAAATCTGAATTAGTAAAATTTGATTAATTCCTTTACAAAAAAGTGAGCCGCTAAGGATTAGCAGAAAACAACGAATTAGATTAGTCGAAGTATTGACTAATTACAATGTAAATAACTACTAGTCGCTTAGTTAAAATATAGGAATGATTTATTTAGGCTGTATAATATTAGGGATTGTCTGCATACATTTTTTTTAAATTTATATCGCCCGGTAATTTGTCCAAATCCGCAAAAAAAAATAAATGCGTTGTTTTTTTTAAAACAATAATATTTGGAGGCTCTGCAGACCCCATGAAGTATAACATGTATTTCCCAAAGGAATAAAAAGACGTTTTTCTAAATTTTATTCTGAATCTTCAGTATAATGAGAATCGATTTGAAACACGAAATTTCTCCTCGCAATCAGCCATGGAATACGAATCAAAACTTATTTTTTGTAAATATCATCCCCATAAGTTGTTTTATAGGGTCCCCAAAAAACCTCGTAAGTGAGAAATTGGGGTTTGCAATTTTTGGGCGCTAATTATAGATGTTTATACAATTTGATTGAACAATTTATTATTGTCTTTAGTCTATTTCTCTTAGAGTAGATTGAGAAAGTAGCAGTTTTTTTCGAATATTTTAACTTACATTCAATTTTTAAATTAGAGCAAGGTAATAAATTATTTAAGTTAACAAACATAATTCTTTTAACAAATTATTATTGTTCTTATCATATATATAATCATCTTCTCTTAAATAATCGCTAGAAAGTTGCGGGTTTTCTCTGAAATTTTCAACTTTACTTCGGCTTTTTAGTTATGAACAAATAAAAATAAACATAAGAGAGAATCATTCTTTAAACAATTTTGTTTCTTTTTGGTGAATATATATTTTCCTGACATAAAACAGATATTTGTACAATTGATATCTGACACTAGTTCCCTTTTTACTATAAATGGAAGTTAGAAACAATATTTACTACAAGTGGTAACAGAGTACCGGAAATAATTTCCTGTCTGGAGTAAGTCTACCTTGACCCGTATGAAGTAACCAAAACAAAATTTTTACAAGTCATTTACAGGCCTACTTCTCGCACCTACTCATAATTATTTCATTATTTGTTTTTATCTCTACTGTAAGATAGCCTTTTTATTTCAATTAATATTTTTAAAATATTCGCAAAAGAGTAAAAAATAATTTAAAAAAAAAATATATTTTTATAAATTCTTGTTGATGTTAATTTCTTATTTGTTCATGACAAAACAGTCAAAACAAAACTGAAGATTTCAGAACAATAGACAATTGTTCAAATAATTATGTTTGTTAATATGCATTAATTATTACCTCACTGTGTAAAAAGCGGACGAACAACTAAAAATTTCTATAAAAAAACGCAGCTATCTAGCATTACTATAGAAGAAGATAGGTTTAACAGAAATAATTTATTTAAACAATTAGGTTTGTTGAATTACATTAATTATTACCTCACATTATTTAAATTGTGGATAATAAGTGGAAAATGATAGACAAAACTGCAACTTCTTAGCATTATTCTAAGAGAATATTGTGATAAATAATAGTAAATTACATAAACAATTATTGATGTTAAACTCAATTCATTAAAGGTTCGCTATAGCTGAAATGTTGATAATAAGTTGAAAAATTCAGAAAAAACTGCGACTTTCTAACTCTATTCTAACAGAAAATGGCTAAAAATAGTAATAAATTGTTTGAACAATTCGTATAAACATCTATTTTATCAGTATAAATTAGTATTGTATATATTAAAAACAATGTGTAATGAAAAAATGCTATGGCTAATTGTGTGAAGAAATGTTGACCTTCAACTCGATTCAACTAATATTGACGATTCTGAATGAAATTTATAAAAACGTCTTTTCTTTCTATAAGAAATATATGTCAACCTTTATTTGGCTTACGGAATCTCTAAATATCATTTTAAAAAATGCAATAATTTTTTTATGAATGAGCACAAATTTCCAGGCGATATGTATGAAAATTAAAAAAAAAAGTGAGGTGCCATCCTTGTCTACATGTTCCGAAAAATTGATATTACTTGCAGTGACTTTTAAGGATATATGCGGATATGAAGGAATTAACTTTTTCATTGTAGGAAAATCATTACAAGCTACACTCTAATGCTATACTATAATATTATATGAGAAAAATGTCTTCCTTCATTGAATTTTATTATGTGCACAATGATTCGTGAAGAGTAAATATACTAAATTTGGTCGTTATTGACTTTTGCCAATTCAAAATAATGCATTTTTGTTCAATACTGTTCTTGTATTACAAGTATGTTACTATGTATTATAATTTATTCATATTTTAATAATTGGAAGCTGTTTACCGTGTTGGTCCCTTAATATATATTTTATTTTACAAAAATATATCCAGATAATTATAAATGGTGAAAAAGCCTATTATTTAAACCACAGTAAAATAATTTAGTTATAATTTTCAATTATTATTTAATAATGCAATTAATTGAGAGTTACTGACAAAGTTACTTATTTAAGTATCACTATCAAGATGCATGAAAATAAGGTCGAGTATTCTGTTCCGGCAAAATATGCCGGATTTTAATTTTCTCGTCCGGCATATGTTGCTGGATTTTAATTTTCTCTTCCAGCAGATTTTGTCGTATACTAAATTGAATTTCAAACAATTTATTATGAATTCCAAACGATTTATTATTAATTCCAAACAATTCTAGATTAATTGCAACGAGTTAAAAAACTGATGTTTGCAAAAATATGTTGGACAATAGAGAATTAAAGGGAGATCTTGATGACAGGTGGAGGTTATGTGTCATCTGTATATATCTGTACTCCTTGCCGGATTTTCATTTTCTCTTCCGGCATATTTTTAATAACCTCATAATTCTCCGTAAATTATCATAAATTTCCACAAATTTCATAAATTTCCACAAACTTCATAAATTTCAACAAATTTCATAACTTTTCCAGAAATTTCATAAATTTCCACAATAATGATAAACTTCCATAAATTTTAGAAATTATGGTAATTCATTAAACTTTTCATACATTTTTAAAATTATGGTAATGGGTGGAAATATGTGATAATTTAAGGAAATTTTAGAAATTCATAGTAATAGATCGGTAACTTTTGTGAACAGTCACAGAGGTGCCTTCCCGCCCCCCACGAGACGTTGGAAAGGGGTTTAAACAAATAATATTTCTGTAACCAGTCACAGGGGTGCCTTCCTCCCCCCCCCCACGAGACGTCGGAAAGGGGTAGGGCTTTGACCAATATTATTTCTGTAACCAGTCACAGGGGTGCCTTGCCGGAAGAGAAAATTAAGATCCGACAAAATATGCCGGAACAGAAAAGTAAAATCCGGCGAAATATGCCAGAAGAGAAAATTAAAATCCGCCAAAATATGCCGGATCCGTATACACTACGTTAAAATAATCATTACGAAAAAACATTTTATTCAGACGCTAAATTGCCATAGATGAATGTTTACTTGAAATATTGGTAATAACAATGACAATTGTGAGTTGGTGCCACACTTTCTTGACGAAATATAACCACTGAGTTGGCTGCAACATGATTTAGCAAAAAAAATTTTTTTTCCGCTGGAAATTTTTATTGTTTTGTAATATTATTATTAACAATAGAAATATTTTACATTTATATATTTTTTAGCTACTTATTGTACTTTATAATTAATTTGAAAGTTGTTTAATGAGAAATGCAATAATTCAGAAAAAGTGTTTATTAGAATATTTATAATAATATGAACTGTTAACTAATATTTATTTTCCATTCTGAACACTACTCCTACGAGATATAAATTTGATTATAAAGTTGTTCTGCAGGGGTTAATCCTGAAAGTTAAAAAAAAACATCAAAATCGTTCAAGAATTGTAGGCTGTAGTGGATTATATACAGTAAATTCCAGATTCCTCCCACTGTGCGACGTGAGATACGGAAAAAAGTTTTAGAGAGGAATTGGATCTTTGAATAGGTTCTACGAATTCAATTCAACTATTTTTTGTTAGGACTTGTCATTTTGGTTTTATTTATAAAAAATTCTGTGAAAAAAATCGAAAATTGACTCATTCTAAAAGACAACTTTCTGGTTCAAGGACACAATGCACACTGTGACAAGTGTCTCTCCTTCCCTCTCTCAACTTGAATAAAAAATGGGAACAGCTTCGTATAAAAGACATCATAGAAGCCAAGTGTTAAAGAATCACTTTGAAGTCTGTATTTAAAACATTTTCCTAAATTTATTAAAAAAAAATTTCCCAGTGTCATAGTGATCAAACACATAACACACCTATTATTTTTTTTATTGGTAGCTCCATGAAAGCATCCAGAGGCGACTGTTGTCACCTCCAACACTCACGGCCTGCGTAAGGATAACAGCGGTAAAGACAAACTGCAAACTACAGCATGCTCCTAATTTTGTACCTACAACATCATCGCAAATGATTTCAAACATCGTATTAAAATAACTTATAACATCCTCATCTCATCAGTCACTTGACTTAGTCCGTGGCTATGACGAAAAACCGGGTTCACCCGAGAAAAAGTTTGAAAATAAATAATAATTAACCTAATTATATAAAAAATATCATATATCTACTTAATTATAAATGATTTCAGGACGAATTAAATAATAACACACATTTATGCAAAACCCTTATTTATATTTTGTAACATTTTATTCAACTTGTACAAGAATTTTATAATCCACTCTCCAAATATTGGACAGTAATCTCTTTGATATGAGTTTGATATCACATAATTTTTCACCAATATAAATTTCCTAATTGAAATATTTGAAATTTATAAACAAATCAGAATTAAGTTCGTTTCATTGACCATACAACGTAACTAAATAGCGAACGTGCCTATGATCTTTGTTAATAATATTTAGTGAGACGTATGTATGCCCAATGCCGCCACCTATAATCTTACATTCGTCAGAATTAGTGCCTTGATCCATTACAAGAATCTGAGAAATTTTTAGCTCATGATCGGGATTTTTGTCGAATTTGTCCTTTAGTCTTTCCGTTATTATGTCGTTCGGAGGCGGGATTTTGAAATGCCGCACGTTATCATGGCTCAAGTTATGTTTGCCTGCATATACCTTCGCTTCAATAAGTAGAGGTTCGTCATTCTTCTTATACCTTCCAAAGATATAATCATGGGTGGAATTGAGTCCTTGCACAAATAATACCAAAATAACAAATGTCACATTGGAGAAAAGCTTGCTCGCCGTCATTTGTAACGTATTTACGGATATACTCAATTTTATTCTACGTGAACTGACTAAATTTCTGACTGCAATTACTTTAACTGTTTAGTCAAGATTGAGTAAAAGACTGCAATACATTGACAACTGGGGAACACCTTTTATACAAGTTTTTTCGAGAATGCTCAGTCATCAATGAGAGTCGATACTACCAATTTACATTGAAGGTGGGGCAAGCCCGACTTTGAAGTCAAATCAAGAATTGAGGACACAATTCATCATCGATTTTGAATTTTTAGTCAAAAAATTACGCATTTAAGTTTAAGGAAATCTGTATAAGCCGATTTTTTTCTTTATTTTAAGTTTTATGTTCATGTAAGTAACGAAATAATGTCAATTAAATTTCTTTTCATCTTTTCTGCAAATCTAAATTTGATAAATTTGAGTAATTCCATTACAGAAAAGTGAGCCTTCAAGGGTTAGCAGAAAATTATGAATTAAATTAGTCGAAGAATTGAATAATTACATACCGAAAAACTACTAATGTCGGGGCCGAAAGTCGAAACCCTTCACTTCTTTTAATTGTAACATTAAAAAAAAAATCTCTGAATTGTTGAATAAAAATAATCTGAAAGCTTCAAGTCTCTTGAATTCAATAATATGATCACTTTTATCCTAAACAAATTTTTTCAATAATTAGAATGCAAAACATAAAAAACAGGTTTTTTCGGCCTCCTTTTAAGTGTCGACTTTCGCCTGTTCCCAGAAAGCTGTCGAGGTTAGGAGAAATCTGAAAAAATTCAAAAATATTCGTTCAACGTTCCTAAACACAATACAGTTTTCAAAATTTTGAAATATTCAATAACTTACTTTTTATAAGGATTTATTTAGAAATACTTTTTCTTAGAAAACAAATTAAAATTGTAAGTCGTTTAATGACTTTAAATGTGCAGTTTTGTGATGTGAGTACAGTGCAATAATTAAATTTATGATAAAATCATTCTTAAGCCAGAAATAACATTTTGAATAATTCTAACTTTAATCAGTGCTGACGCGTGATCCGGTGCAGCAGGACAAGTGATTAGAAAAAAGTACCCTTTCAGTGACAAAAGTAACTCCAGAAGCAAGCCGATTCGGTTACTATTGTCATCGACTGGGAATTTTTTTTCTGCCACTTTTTCTGCCACACTGTGCTGCATCACGCGCCAGCAATCATTAAAGTCAGAAATATACAAATGTTATTTCTTGCGTACAAATGATTTTATCATAAATTTAGTTACTGTACTGCACTCGCATCATAAAACTGCACATTTGGAGTCATTAAACATCTTCCTATCTTCATTCGTTCTCAAGATAAAGTATTTGTAAATAAATCCCCGCAAAATGTATATTAGTGAATATTTCAGAATTTTGAAAAATTTGTTTTATTAAAGAATGTTGAAAGAATATCTGTCAATTTTTTCAGATTTTTCCTAACGTCGAACGCTTTCTGGGACCAGGTAAAAGTCGACGCTTGAAAAAGATGGCCGAAAACCCATGTTTTTTGGGATGTTTTGCCCTCTAACTATTGACGAAAAAAAATTAGAATGGAAGTGATCATATCGTTAAATTCGGAAGACTTTAGGCTTTCAGATGCTTTTTATTAAATAATTCTGAGATTTTTTTTAGCGAGTTGCAATCAAAAGAAGTGAGGGGCCTCGACTTTTGTCCCGACTTCAGACGCTTAGCCGAAATATAAGATTGATTTAGTTAGGGTGTATAATATCAGGGAGTGACAACATTAGGATGGTCCAAAAATGTTTGAAATTTTTTTTCCAATTTTAATGCATGTAGCTCGTAAATTTCATCAAGTCCGAAAAAAAATAAATGCGTTTCTTTTTTAGAAAAAAATGATATTTGGAGGTTTGGCAAGCCCCAGGAAGTTAAACACGCATGTCCCATAAGAAAAAATACGTTTTTGTCAATTTTATTCAGAATCGTCAATATTAAGTGAATTTATTAAAAACTCGAAATTTCTCTTCATATTTCAGCTATAGAATACGAATCGAAACCTATTTTTTTAAATATCACCCCCATAAGTCTGTTTGATAGGGTTCCAAAAAAACCCTATGAGCGAGAAACTGGGTTTTGGGAGTTTTTGGCGCTGATTATGATTTTTTTTCGATTTTCTTAATACACATTGTTTATAATATACAGGGTGTTTTTTTTAACTTGAGACAACGAAATATCTCAAAAAATACGCATCCTACGGAAAAAATGTGTGGAATAAAAACTTTTTATTTTCGAGGGGGAAAAAAGATTCGCTAAAATTTACCCCACCCCCACAGGAGGCAGGGGTGGGGATAACTTTGTAATTTCAAATGGTAACCCCAATTTTTTATCACAGATTCAGATTCTCCTTTACGAAATACCTAAGTTTTATTCGAAAAATTTGTTTCGATTCGCGATAGATGGCGCTGAAATTGCGAAAAATGAAATTGTTGACACTACTTTTAGCTCGACCCAGGGATAACGACGCGGACGTAGTAGTTGTCTATTCCCTTCGGGGTGCTTAATTTCGGTGAGTCCCCTTGCCTCTCACCACAGGGATGCTTAATTTCGATTAATTATTTTACAATAAGTGCTCAAAATGGTGTCCTCGCACTTCGATGCACTTGTTAATCCGAGCTTTGAAAGATTCCACACAACTGCGAATTGTGTCTGGTGATATTTGTGCACAAGCAGACCTGATTCGCTCGATCATGTTATCACGAGTTGTGGGCACTTCTTGATACACGCGATTCTTTATATAACCCCACAAATAGAAATCCGGCGCCGTAAGATCTGGCGATCTGGTAGGCCAATTTACTGGACCTCCTCTACCGATCCATCGTCCATTGAATTCGCGATTGAGTACTTCCCTCGCGATTGCCGCATAATGTGCCGGACAACCGTCATGTTGAAACCACATGCTGTGTCGCACTTCCAAGCTTAGGTCTTCCAGCAATATTGGAAGTTAATTTTCTAAAAAGTTACGATATTTTTCACCGTTCAAATTTCCATCAATAAAATACGGACCGATAAGTTGATCTCCAATTATTCCACACCAAACGTTCACGGACCATGGACGCTGATGCTCAACTTCACGCAACCAATGTGGATTTTCTACACTCCAATAATGCATGTTGTGCCGATTAACGTTACCAGGGTTTGTGAAAGACGACTCGTCTGTGAAGAGTACTAGAAAAAAGAAATTCGGGTTTCCTTGTATCTGCTGAACCGCCCATTGACAACATGTCACTCGGTTCTGAAAAGCATTGCCATGAAGTTCTTAATGCAGTGAAATATGATACGGATGATAATTATTACGTTTTAATACCTTCCAAACACTGGATAGAGACATTCCGGAATCGCGGCTTAGTTGTCGAGTACTAACATGAGGGTCATGAGTGACTGCAGCTAAAATTGCAATTTCATTATCAACTCCAGTAACTGTTACTTGACGCTTCCTTTTTTTCGGTTGTACAGTTCCGTCAGTGATGAAGTTTCGGACAACCCGGTAAAAAGAAGCGCGTGAAGGAACACTTTCTGGAAAGCGTTGATCATAAAGCGTGAGAGCATCATTGATATTCCTGCCACCTTCTCCATAAATGAGAATCATTTCAATCTTCTGTTGCTGAGATAGAATTTCCATTGTAAAAGTAATGAAGTAAGGTAATGAGGAAATACAACGACACCCAAACCAACTCAAACGAACGTGACCAACAACAATAACCCAAACGAAAGCAACCAACACACCCAAATCAAATGAACACAATCAACCTTCCTAATGAATAAACGTTAAGCACGGACAGACGCGGTTATCGCTCGGCCGGAATGACGTCGAGGATTGTAGACAGTGGAGACTCGATGATATTTAATGTCTACATCCAAAATCGACTGTCGTCAACCAACTGCATTCGGGAATGGTTTTCGACAGTTTTATCACTTTTACTGTCCCGTTGCCAAAAGTTCAAGCACCCCGATGGATGGTGAGAGGCAAGGGGACTCACTGAAATTAAGCACCCCGAAGGGAATAGACAACTACTACGTCCGCGTCGTTATTCCTGGGTAGAGCTAAAAGTAGTGTCAACAATTTCATTTTTCGCAATTGCAGCGCCGTCTATCGCGAATCGAAACAAATTTTCCGAATAAAACTTACGTATTTCGTAAAGGAGAATCTGAATCTGTGATAAAAAATTGGGGTTGCCATTTGAAATTACAAAGTTACCCCCACCCCTGCCTCCTGTGGGGGTGGGGTAAATTTTAGCAAATCTTTTTTCCCCCTTGATAATAAAAACTTTTTATTCCACACATTTTTTCCGTAGGATGCGCATTTTTTGAGATATTTCGTTGTCTCAAGTTAAAAAAAACACCCTGTATATGTAT
>CAKNYM010052183.1:311249-366665 GCA_932195095.1 Andricus curvator | reverse complement strand
GATAATTAGAATTTTTGAACTTATTCACATTTTTTGCCATTGGTGTAAGATAATAATTAATTAAAGTTAACAAACATAATTGTTTCAACAAATACTTATTGTTTATGACTATCTTCTCCTCTAGTAATGCTAGAGAGTTGTGGTTTTTTCCGAAATTTTCAAATTTTTGTCCACTTTGTACTTAGAGCGAGGTAATAATTATTACAATGTAGCAAACATAATTGCTCAAACAAATTATTATTGCTTTTATTATAGATAATTATATTCTGTCAGATAATTGGTAGAAAGTCGTGTTTTTCCTCTGGAATTTTTAACTTTGCTTTGGCTTTTTAGTTATGAAAAAATAGTAAATAAACATTGGAGAGAATCATTTTTTTTAACAATCTCTTTCTGTGTGGGGAGTATATTTTTCTAAAATAAAACAGATAGAGGATGTTGGTGTACTTGAACATTTTATTCTATAAGTGAAAGGAAGAAATAGCGTACTTTGCAGAAGGGAGACTGTGAGGTCCAGAGATACAATTTTTTTTCAAGATAGAGATAATTTCCTCCATATTCTCACTTGCGTGGTGCAGTACATGTGTAGCGGGCGTAAAGTTTCATGTAGCGGGCGTAAAGTTTAATGTAGCGGGCGTAAAGTTTCATGTCGGCCCGGCGGCGGAATGCGCATGTGCGAACGTCACTGGGTTGGAAGCGGCCACATTACGGCTGCTTCACGTGCATACAATGGAGCGTTTTCAAGGTGGGCCGGACAAAGACAATATTTACTGCAAGTGCTAACAGTGTACAGGAATTAAGTTCCTGACTGCAGTAGGCTTACCTTGTCCCGTCTAATGTGATAACCAAAACAAAATTTGTACAAGTCACTTACAGGCCTACTCCTAATTATTTCATCTCTTCGAAAAAATACAATACTGTTTAAAAAATGATGCATGTTGATGTTCATTTATTATTTGTCCATATATAGAAAGCCGAAAAAAAACTAAAGATTTCAGAAAAAATTGCATCTGTCTAGCATTACTCTAAGAAAATATAGTTATAAACAATAACCAATTTTTTAAATAATAATGTTTTTTACTTTGCATTAATTATTACCTCACTAAGTAAAAAGTGGACAAAAAGTTGAAATTTTCTGAAAAAAACAACAACTATTCAGCATTACTATAGGAGAAGATAGTTACAGACAAAAATAATTTGTTTAAACAATTATTGATGTTTAATTTAAGTCATTACTAGTTCGCTGTAGCTGAGAAGTTGAAAAATTTGGAAAAAACCGCGACTTTCCAAGTCTATTCTAAGAGAAAATTGCTAAAAACAATAATAAATTGTTTAAACAATGTATATAAACATCTAATCATCAGTAGAAAGTAGAATTTTATTACTTTCAAAAATTTTTTATTGAAAATACCGCAAAGAAATCATAACTAGCGCCTAAAACTTTTTATTCGTATGCTAAGGCTAACTGAGAAGAAAAGAGTTGACTTTAAATCGATTCACCTAATATTGACGATATTAAATAAAATATAACAAAACGTCTTTTTTTCTTATGGGAAATACGAGTTAAACTTCATGGGTCTTGCGGAACCTCCAAATATAATTTTTTTTTTCTGAAGAACGCGTTTTTTCTTGTGAATTCGAACGAATTTCCCGGCGATTGTCATTAATGACTAAGCGTTCCTGAAAAAACTTGTATAAAAGGTGATCCCGTTTATCAAAGCAGTACAGTCTCTCACTAAATGTTGACTATGGAGTAAAAGTAATTGCAGTGAGAAATTTATTCAGTTTACGCAGAATAAAATTGAGTATATCCATAAAAACGTTAAAAATGACTTGGAGCAAGGTTTTCATCAATTTGGCATTTATCATTTTGGCATTATGTGTGCAAGGACTCAAATCCGATCATAAGGTACACAATTACAACTTTGGTACCCATAAGACGGATGACGTACCTCTACTTGTGGACGCGACGGCAATTGCAGATGAACATGATAAGCAGCACGATAACTTGATGACTTTTTATGTCCCTCCTGTGGACGGAAAATTAAAGGAAAAACTAAAGTCACAATTCGAAAAAAATCCCCAACATGTGCCACAAATTTCCGACATTGTTGCGAAAGATCAAGGCACTGGGGCTCATCATTGTGAGATTGTAAGTGGCGGCATGGGGCATACATTCGTCACACTAAAATTCGTTAACCACAAGCGTAAGCGCATAGCGTATTTGGTTACGTTGAATGGTCAATAAACCGAACTTAATTCTGACTTGTTCATGAATTTCAAATCTTTTAATCACGCAATTTATATTGGTGAAAAATAATGTAATATGAAACTCATATCAATGAGATTACTGTTCGACATTTGGAGAGTGGATTAAAAAAATTCTTGTGGAAGTTGAATAAAATTTGATAAGTATAAATTAGGGTTTCCAAAAAATGTATGTTATTATTTCATTCCTCCTTAAATCCTTTATAATTAGGTGGATATAGTATGTCTCTTATATAATAAGGTTAATTATTATTATTTATTATTGTATACTTAAGAGAAAAAGACAAAATTAGCTGATATATATTTCCTATCTTTAGCATAGAATAAAAAAATAAAAAGAATCGTGCGAACGTTTTCACAGCGAAATAAAAATAAATTATTGAACAGCCTTTTTTCTTATGGGAAATACATGTTCAATATCATGGGGCATGCGGAACATCTAAATATCATTTTTTCAAATGCATTTACTTTTGTGTCGATTTGAACAAATTTCCGGGTGATATGCATGCAAATTGAACAAAAATTGTGGGTCACCCTCATCCAAAATTTAAATGAATTTTACCAGCATTAAGAAATTTTATAAGACCTCCAAAGATATTAAGGATTTTATGGGATTTTAGTAATTCCAAGGGATTTCTACGGAGAACTTTGGGAAAGAAATTTGATTTATTTCACTTTCAAGAGATTTCAAATGATTTCTAGAATTGTCTAACTATAACCACTGTTAGAAAATTATTATAGCCTTATACTGATTTTGCTACAATATTTGCCCGTGAAGGCAGTTTGCAATTATTTTACTTGAAGTATTACTTAATTTATTTTTCAGAGTTTTTTAAAGATACTACATATTGATCAAATGTAATAGTAATAATAATTATTAGCAATACATTTTTTCGTTTTGAAAATAAAACAGTTTATATATTTTTTCAGCCCCCCCCCCTCCGGGTCATTAACGTAGACCCTACCTACTTATTTTTTGACATTCTCACTCGCTGTAGTAATAATAATTTAAGGTAATAATTTGATAGTAATGTAAGTATTGTTATTGAAAGCTAATTTTTGTTTTGGGCAAGTTCAATAAATAAATATTTCTTTTCATGCGCAAAAATGTTTGAAATTCTTTAAAGCCGCATTTTTCGTAAAATAACTACTTCCTAAAATAGATTAAGCATTATTTTTGCGTTTCAGTTTTCAAATTGTCTTGTCCATCAATTGTCTGTATGTATGTCGGTATGTCCTCAAGCACGATGACTCTCGAAAAAATGAACAGATCAAATCGAGCTTTGGCACACTTTTTTGGCTCCTAAGAGAAAGAATGAGTTGGTTAACCAGCATTCCTTGAGCAAAGGCTACGGTTTTATCCATCGAAAATGCTATTAAAAAATCAAATATTCCAATTTTACGCCAAACGACAACGATCAAAAATACTATGCAGAAAATAGATCAATCAAATTTTGAGCTAAACGACGTTAAATGCGGGAAAAAGTTTCAAAGTGGAATTGCAGCTATTAAAAATTCCTACAACATTTTTTCAATCGTTTTCGAAAAAATCGAAAATTCAAATTTTAAACCAAACGACGCCAAATGCGGAGAAGTCTTAGAAAAGCACCTGGAGCTTTTAAAAAGTCCTGTAAAATTTCTTTTGACCATTTTTTGATAGAAGTTGTCATTTTGGTTTTATTTATCGAAAATTCTGTGCCAAAACCCGTAAATTCAAATTTCGAACCAGAGGACGCGACGTGAGATACGGAAAAAAGTTTCGGAGAGGAATAGGGTTGTTTCGCAATTTCAGAAAAAATAATTTTTTAATGCATAATTTTGATCTAAACTCAAGGTGCGCTCTAAATTTTTTTCTGTTGGGTCATTCAACAGAAAAAAATTATTAAAAATTGAAGGCGGGAAAACACTTTTTCAAGTTGGTATCACGTGGGTGTCACGTGACTCAGGGGTTCTCATAATTATCAATGTGACGATGTGGCTTTGATGGAAACTAACGAAACTTATGATAAAGAGGTTAGGCCACCTAACCGTTTCATTTTCACTCCTCGTATTTCTGCACTTACGAAGTCACAATTACTGTTAAAATACTCCGATACCATAAATATATCTATTTTCGGTAGATTTCCTCTATTGGCTTTCACGAAAAATTCCTTTGAAATTTTTTTAAGCAATATTTTGCGACATCTATTTTCGACGTGCAGATAACCAAAATAAAACATGGGCACAGAAAAAGATATTTGGGAATCACTGACACATAAGCTGTGATTGGTGGAAAATCCGATTCCTTTGACGTCAGACGGGCCCTCCAATCGACATCGTGATAGAAAATTCATATTTCAACATTGAATTAAAAATAGTAAACAATACGTAAAAAATATTTTATGGGCGTTTTTAAAATTAGAATTTTATAAACTATAAGATCCATTCATTGGAAATGTTATATCTGACTTTGGAAACAACCCTGTTGGAGCTTTTAATAGGTCCTTAAAATGTTAAACAACCGTTTTTGGAAGGGACTTGTCATTTTGGTTTTATTTATCAAAATTACTGTGAACATATCGAAAATTAAAATTTTGAGCGAAACGACACGTGAAATATGGGGAAAAACTTTTGCAGGAATTCATGTGTTTTAAAATTTCGAAAAACTATAAATACTAATATCGCAAAAACAATTTTTTTCTGTTTTTTTTTTTAAGGAAAAAAATTCTACGTTTCATCTTCATGATAAATTTTAAATGTTCAGAAAATGTTACATTTGATGTAATTCTTAATCGTTGTTAAATAGTCTAAGACACCTAAAAAGCCAAACGTTACCCGAAAGTTTAAAAAAATTTGTTATTAAAAAAATTGTCGGAGTACGCGATACAATTTCTAAGTTCCGTCCATACGAATGTTAAATTCCCATTAAAAATACATTTTATGTCATTATCAAAAGTTGTAACATAGTCTAAAACGCGAAAAAACAAAGCATTACATGAAGAAAAATTATAATAGATTTAAATTATTTATTTGAAAATTATTTTATTTATATTCCCGTTAACAGTTAATTTATTTTACATCCATATAATACCGTATCATAATAAAAAATGTATGGGAAAAAAGAGTTAAAAAATTGTTGTTTAAACTTTTTTGAGATGTGGCTTATGAGAATGTTTTTTTCATTGACTTTCAATTCTGTAGGTGTATTGTAATGGTTAAGACTACCGACTGCTAGGCGATATATTTTGGTATAGATGTTGGTTCGAAACTCCGTAGCGTTAGAAATTTTATTTGTAATATAATGTTTAAAAATGTAATATATGCATTCATTCCAAGCAGGACCATTAACATTTATAGACAAAATACTCTCAATCAATTATTATTCATTTTTAAATATCTTTTTTTGTTCTCTCTTTAGCGTATAGCAATGGAGGGTGTTAAAATTAAACAAAAAGTTTGAAATTTACACTTTTGTAATTATAAATAATATTCGGACGATATGCAGCCGTACGATGATGAATGGATGGTCCTAAAAACAATTGAATGATTTTTTATTATTTTTAAAATTAACTTTAGCATTTTCGTACGCCAGTGGTTTACCAGTACAAAACCAGTACTGGTGTGCAGTACCCCGCCAGTACCGCACGCCAGTACTACGGAGCATTACTAGCCAGCACTGGCCCAGTATTTGCCCCGGACATATGCCCAATACTGCGACTCTGGCAATCTGTACTAGGTCAGTACTGCGCCAGTGGTGTATTTCCACCTGGGGTGATGAGAATGTCCCCGCGTAGCTGGTAGATTTTTAGTCTTAAAATAGTCGTTATGCATACTTGAAATAAAGACAAAAATAAAATATAAAAAAAATGATAATAAATAATAATAATTAACCTAATTATATCAAAAACATGATATGTCTACTTAATTATAAATGGTTTCAGGAGGAATGAAATAATAACACACATTTTTGGCAACCTAATTTACACTTTACAACATTTTATTCAACTTGTACAACAATATTTTTTAATCCACTCTCCAAATGTCGAACAATAATCTCATTGATATGAGTTTAATATTACATAATTTTTCACCAATATAAATTTCGTATTTAAAAGATTTGAAATCCATACAAAAGTCAGAATTAAGTTCGGTTTATTGACCGTACAACGTAACTACATAGTTAATACTCCTATATCTTTTGTTAATGAATTTTAGTGAGACGAATGGATGTCCTAGGCCGCCGTTTAAAATCTTACAATCTTCAGAATTAGTGCCCTCATCCATCACAAGGATCTGAGAAATTGTGAGCACATGATCGTGATTATCTTTGAATTTGTCCTTTAGTCTTTCCCTTATTATGTCGTTCGCAGGAGGTATTACGAAAGTGCAGATGTTGTCGTGGTGCCCCTTATGTTTACCTGCTCTTGCCTTGTCTTCAATAAGTATAGGTTCGTCTCTCGTTTTATGTCTTCCAAAGATGTAATCATGGTTGGATTTGAGTCCTTGCACAAATAGTACCAAAATAACAAATGCCAATTTCAAGAAAACCTTGTTCGACGCCATTTTTAACGTATTTATGGATATACTCAATTTTATATTGCGTAAACTAAATAAATTTGACTGCAGCTACTCCAACTGTATGCTCAAGAATTAGTAATAGACTGCTTTGCTTCGGCAAATGGGACCACCTTTTATACAATTTTTTTCCAGAATGATCAGTTATCACTAACAAACAATAATACCAATTGACGTAAAAAGTAGACCAAGACCAATATGGAGTCAAATCAAGAATTGAGGACAGACACAATTCATCATCGATTTTGAATTCATATTTTATTTATTTATAGTGGCGACATAAGGTAGATTAAATTTTGTTTGTGACCTTTTTACATTCTCATTCTAATGAGAAGGTATTGGTTTTATGTAAAATTTGACATAGTCGGTTTCCATCGAATCTCCACGTTTTGAGACCCCCTGAGCCAGAAAAAACGGTTTTTACCAAGGTGTCTGTCTGTCTGTAGTCTGTCTGTCTGTCTGTCAGTCTGTCTGTCTGTCTGTCTGTAGCCACGATAACTTTCGAAAAAATCATCCGATTTGATTGAGCTTTGGCACACTTTTTTATGGCCTAAAAATAAAGAACGAGTTCGTTAACCAGCTATTTTGGATGAAAATTCAAAAAGTGAGCACATTTTGAAAATTTTTGAGACCACTTTTTTTGAAGATTTAAAAATTCTATGTATGTTTATTAGTAGTACGCAAAATGACGAACAAATTATTCTAATGACTTTTCGTGATAAAAAAAAAATTACTGGAGTTATAGCATTTTCAAAATTCCAAAAAACAAACGAAAATGTACATTTTAAGCCGAAAAACGCACGATATGAAAAAAAGTCAAGAAGAGAAAAACGTTGCTTTTTGAACACCCTATAATATTTTCATAACAACTTTTTGAATTTTTTGAAAAATAAAAAATTCAAATTTTGATCGCACAAAAAAATAATGAAAAATCAAAAAAATTCCATTTTGCTGTGAAACTATACAAGATACGAGAAAAGATCATTCCACCAAAATTGTGCACCCACAAAAGATCTACCAATTTCTTATCATTTACTTTTTGATATGACGCGTAGTTTTTGTTTTATTCGTAAAAAACAGCATTGAAAATAGAAAAATCAAATTTTTAGACGAATAACATGAGCTACGAAAAAAATAACAAGAACAACATTTGTTCATCCAAGGAAGAGGTACAAATTTGTTGTAAATCATGTTTCGATAAGATGCGTAGTTTTTGTTTTATTCGTGAAAATAACATTGACAGTAAAAAAAATCAAATTTTTGAAAAAACAATGCAAGGTACGAAAACAGATAAATGAACAAAAATTGTGCATTCAAAAAAGATTTACAAACTTGTAATCAATTTTTGTTGTAAGAATATATTCAAAATGAAAAAATTAACTTTTTTGAAAAACGGCACAAGCTAAAATAAAATTTTAATGAATAAAATTTGTCGCCTAAATTATATCATTATTTTTCATTTGAAATCAAATACAAATTTAGTAATTTGTATATGAAGAACATATAACACGAAGCACAAAGTGCACGCTCAGTGTATTTACCAAATCGCATGTCGTAAGTGCGTTCAAACTTTTTTGTTTCTATCATACGGTGCACAGAACCGAGCGTGGAACGCAAGGTTCAAATGATTTTCAAATCAAATATCGAGCGCGAAGCGCGAGTGTCTGGATGAGAATGTGTTCCTTAAGGTCGATAGAACCTTGAGTAAATAAAGTTCCTTTTCAGTCTAAAATAAAAACAAATTTAACAATCACTTAATATGTAGAGGTTTTGATAATTTTATAATATTTGGAAACAAACTTTTTCTTTTCATCGAAGTCGAACACGAAGTTGAAAAATCTAGAGCAACCGAGCGTAAAGCGCGGTGTAGATACGCCCGAGCGCGTAGCGCGAGGTGAATACACAATCGAGCGCGATGCGCGAGATAAATATATAATCGAGCGCGAAGCGCGAGATCCAATAGTTGCGCGCCCCAGGCGCGCTCAAACTTGCGAGCGAAGCGAGCCGCGCGTGAAGCGCGCGATGAGAATGTGCCCGCAAAGCGGGCAGATTTTTTTCAAATATAAATTTGTTTAATTTTAGTAAATCCACTACAGAAAGTTACTTAGTTACTTAGTCAAAATATAACAAGAATGGATTTAGGCTGTATAATATGAAGAAGTTTTATATCAGGGTCGCCCAAAAATGCATTAGAATTTTTTTTCAAATTTTCATTCATGTCGCCCAAAAATTTGTTCGAATCCACAAAAATATGAATGTGTTTTTTTTTTGTTTGAAAAAATTATATTTTTACTTTGCTTTGGCTTTTTAGTTGTAAACAAATAATAAATATACATTAGAGATAATCACTTCTTGAACAATATCTTTCTTCTTCGTGAATATATTTTTCTCAAATAAAACAGATGTTTGTAAAATGGACATCCTACTTTAATTTCTTTCTTACTATATAGACGAAAGTTGGAAATAATATTTACTGCTAACAGAGTACCAAAAGTATTTCCCTAAATGCAGTAAGTCTACCTTGTCCCGTGTTTTTTATAATCTATTAATTAAAAATATTAACAATAATAATAATTATTATTATTATAATTATTTGACTTAGAAATTTATAAACTTTATACATGTATATTACCATGGATGATAAAGTATTTTCTGCAGGGAAGGAGAGGGGACTGAGAGTAAAATATGTTCAACACAAAGCTTTCCTTTTACGCTTGACAATGAACTTTGTGTTGTTATTCAAAACAAAATTTTTACGTATCAACTACAGAACTACTCCTTTCACCTACTTCTAATTCATCCATTTTTTGTTCTTAACTCTACTGTAAGATAGCCTTTTTATTTGAATCAATATTTTTCCAAAATTAGCACAAAAGAAAAAATAATTGAATTTGAAAAAAATACAATACTATTTAAAAAATGATTCTCGTTAATGTTTATTGATTAATTGTTCATAACTGAAAAGTCAAAGCGAAACTGAGTATTTCAGAAACTAGCTGTGAATTCGATCTCGAGTGCTTCCACTTTGTTTGTATTTATAATTATATGGTGCTCATTTCACGAGCACTTTGCTTCCCGTTAGCAAATGTATTTGCTTCCTCATAGAGGAAGCATTACTAACCCAGCTCGAAAAATTATCATTTCAAATACAAAATTTGATTTGTCTGATTTATCTTTGTGTTAAAAAAATTGTTTGTATTATTTTGTAGTTCTGCATTTTTTGTAGATTTCTATTTTTAAATTGATCAAAATGAAGACTTTGGTTTGTCTCTTATTCAAAAAAATAACTACAATCGGCGAGAAAATTCGAGTCCTCTGGCTTAACGTTGAAAAAGTAAGTGAAGAAAAAATAGTAGCTCAATGAATGAAGGATCATTTTAAAGGTCAAAATGTTGTACGTTAATGAGCTTGATACGAATATGCCGAAAAAATTTTTATAGCTTACAGACCCGAAAATCTGTTAAAAAGTAGGGAAATTTTCTTCAGTTACTTTTTTAACGTCAAAGCCAGAGGACTCGAATTTTCTCGCCGATTGTAGTTATTTTTTTGAATAATAGACAAATCAAAGTATTCATTTTCTTCTTTCTCTTCAACAAAATGTATTAATATTATATGGCAATCGATTCGTCTCGAATCAACACATCTTTTCTGTTCTTGCATGAACTTTGAAGTATGGTAATGAAAAAAGTTTTACTATAAAAGACCGATTTTCAAAATATATAAATTACCATAACTTCCCTACGGTTTAATAAAATATTTTAATATTATAGGTCCATCGATTTGTCTAAATCCAAGGAATCTCTTATATTCTTGCATCAACTTTGAATTATGTTAATGAAAAAAGTTTTACCATAAAAAACCGATTTTCAAAATATATAAATTACCATAACTTCCCTACGCTTTGATAAAATATATTAATATTATAGGTCAATCGATTCGTCTCGAACCAAGGAATCTTTTATATTCTTGCATCAACTTTGAATTATGTGAATGAAAAAAGTTTTACTATAAAAAAGCGATTTTTCAAACATTATTAAGTGGTGAGAAAAAATGCAAAAAATATTTTTAGAAATCCTTCGGTCAGTTTCAAGATATTAGTCGGGGAAATAAGCCCTCCAAATTTCATCAATTTATCTGCGACCGTTTTCAAGTTATCGTGTTCACAAAAAAGCGTGGCATCCACACATCCACACACACATCCGGACGATTGCTTAGAACATTGTATTAGACATTTTTAAATTGGGGAAGGTTCAATTAAATGAATTTAAAATGTTTAGAAAATGTTAACATTACAAAGCTTCCTCTATGAGGAAGCAATAAATCGGTTGAACAATTATTGAAGTTAAATTTAATTCATTATTGGTTCACTATAGCTGAAAAGTTGACAATAATTAGAAAGAGTCGGGAAAATCTACGACTATCTAACTCTATTCTATGAGAAAATTGCTAACAACAATACTAAATTGTTTATATAATCAGTAGAAAGTAAAATTTCATATATTATGAAAAATGTATTTTCAAAAAACCGCAAAAAAGTCATAATTAGAGCCAAAAACTAGCAAACCCCAATTTCTCACTTAGGGCTTTTTTTTGGGACCCTATAAAACAGACTTACGGGAGTGATGTTAAAAAAAAGTTGTGATGCTGGGTAAAGTCTTAGAGGGGCAATTATAGCTTGTAAAAAGTCCTAGAAAAATTTTTCTAACCATTTTTTGATATAACTTATCATTTTGGTTTTACTTATCGAAAATACTATGACAAAAATCGTAAATTCAGATTTCGAATCAAACGACATGGGATATGAAAAAAATTTCAGATAGGAATTGAAGCTTTCACTAGCTCCTGAAAATTTGATTTAACCATTTTTTGATAGGACTGGTCATTTTGGTTTTATTTATCGAAAATTCTATGCAACAAAAATAGATAATTCATATTTTGAACGAAACGACGTGAAATATAGGAAAAAACTTCTACAGGAATTTCAGCCCTTAAACACTGTAAAAACGCGAGACCTCTTCTTTTACGGCATCATTTTTTCATGTCCTGTTTTTGAATAGGGTAACTTTGTGCTGTTATTTTCAATGTAAAACAAATGAATGTGGGTTCCCATCAGTTTTTACAGTGAAACTTCCTGCAAAATTTCTTCAAACCATTTTTCGACGGGCCTCATCATGTTTAATTTATTTATCGAAATTGATGTGCAAAAATAATAAATTCCAATATTACGCCAAGAAGAGATTAGATACGTCAGAAGTCTAAAAGAAGACTTGTAGGAGTCTTTGTTTTATCCATCAAAAATGCTATGAAAAAAATTAATATTTTTAGCATAATCACGCGATATAGGAAAGAAAGTCTGAAGAAAGAATTGTAAGTTTCCATCATCAGGTAGCTCAAAAAATAAATATAAATTTAAAAATATTTGTCGTATATCGAGCGCATGACGAGAATGTTCCCGCGTAGTCGGGGATTGATGTTTAGTCTTAAAATAGTATATAATAATAAATAATAACAATTCAACTAATTATACCAGAAACATAATATATCTACTTAATTATGAATGGTTTCAGGAGGAATAAAATGATAACACACATTTTTGGCAACCTAATTTACACTTTCCAACATTTTATTCAACGTGTACAAGAATTTTTTAATCCACTGCCCAAATGTCGAACAGTAATCTCATTTACATGAGTTTAAACATAATTTTTCACCAATATCAATTTCGTAATTAAAAGATTTGAAATTCATACAAAAGTCAGAATTAAGTTCGGTTTATTGACCGTACAACGTAACTACATAGTTAATACTCCTATATCTTTTGTTAATGATTTTTAGTGACACGAATGACTTCCCTAGGCCGCCATTTAAAATCCTACAATGTACAGAATTAGTGCCTTCATCCATCACAAGAATCTGAGAAATTGTTAGCTCATGTCGAGGGTTGTTTTTGAATTTGTCCTTTAGTCTTTCCCTTACTTTGGCGCTCGCAGGAGGGATTACGTGAGTGAAGATGTTGTCGTGGCGTCCCTTATGTTTGCCTGCTTTTGCCTTGTCTTCAATAAGTAAAGGTTCGTCTCTCGTTTTATGTCTTCCAAAGATGTAATCATGGGTGGAATTAAGTCCTTGCACAAATAGGACCAAAATAACAAATGCCAATTGCAAGAAAACCTTGTTCGACGCCATTTTTAACGTATTTATGGATATAATCTATTTTATTTTGCGTAAACTGAATAAATTTCTGACTGCAACTACTTCAACTGTGTATCAAGAAGTAGTAATAGACTGCATTGCTTCGACAAATGGGACCACCTTTTATACAAATTCTTTCAAGAATGCTCAGTCATCACTGACAGCCGATAATACCAATTTACGTAAAAGGTAGGCCAAGACCGAATTTGGAGACAGATCAAGAATGTAGGACACAATTCATCATCGATTTTCAATTTAATTTTATTTATTTATAGTACCAAAATAACGTAGATTAAAAATTTGGTGTGACCTTTTTTCAAATATAAATTTGTTAAATTTGAGTAAATCCATTACAGAAGTTTACGACATAATGAAATAGTGAAAACTACTAGTCGCTTGGTCAAAATATAAAAATGATTGATTTAGTCTGTATAATATGAAAAAGTGTTACATCAGGGTGGTCCAAAAATGCATTAGAATTCTTTTTTTCAATTTTCATGCATGTCGCTTGAAAATTGGTTGGAATCCACAAAAACATAAATGCGTTTTTTTGTGAAATAATGATATTTGTACTTTGCTTTGGCTTCTTAGTTCTGAACGAATAATAAATAAACATTAGAGCGAAACATTTTTTAAACAATATCTTTCTTCTTCGTGAATATATTTTTCTGAAATAAAACAGATATTTGTAAAATGGACATCCTAGTTTGATTTCCTTCTCACTATACAGACGAATGTTGGAAACAATATTTACTGCTAACAGAGTACCAAAAGTAATTCCCTGAATGCAGTAAGTCTACCTTGTTCCGTGTTTGTTATAATCAATTAATTAAAAATATTAACAATAATAATAATTATTATTATTAATTGATTTAAAACTTTCTAACCTTTATACATGTATATTACCATGGATGATAACGAAAGTTTTCCTTTCACGCTTGACAATGAACTTCGTGTTGTCATAGGAAACAAAATTGTTACACATCAACCACAGACCTACTCCTTCCACCTACTTCCAATTCATCCATTTTTTGTTCTTATCTCTACTGTAAGATAGCCGTTTTGTTTGAATTAACATTTTTTAAACATTCGCAAAAGACAAAAAATAATTCACTTTGAAAAAATACAATACTATTTAAAAAATGATTCTTGTTAATGTTTATTTATTATTATTATGATTATACCATTGAGCCATTTTCCTTTCGGGGTAGGCGTGACTTGCTCGGTTGGAAAATAGCAGTATGTAGATGGGTATATAGGTATAAGGTAGATAGGTATATAGGTGTAAGGTATAGATATTTTAGATTGATCTGGAATTCTCGTGTTCTTTATTTAAATGACACGTTCGTTCCGCAGCACTTCTCCGACCCAGGTTGCTGATCAATCTCGCTAGCGATCACCCCAAGTGAAGAGCCTCACAAAATTGTTATGTGTGGTTCCCCACTTGGGCCCACTAGTATCCAAGGTCTTTGTTTCAGGCGTCATGCACTCTATTGTCACTCTGTTTATAAACTATTTGTCGCCACACTCTTCTGTCCTGGCATACTACTCTAGCTTCCTTCACGTCCATGCATTTTTTCATGAAGGCTCTTGTGTTTCTATGGCTTCTTATGTCTCTTCGGATTAATGTCTCGTTTACAGATTCTAACCATTCTTTCGGCGGTATTAATTGTTCATAACTAAAAAGTCAAAGAAAAACTGAAGATTTCAGAAAAAAGTGCAACTGTCTAGTATTACTCTACGAAAATATAGTTGTAAACAATGATTATTTGTTCAAACAATTATTTGTGCCAAGTTATATTAATTATTACCTCACTCTAAGCACGAAGTGAACAAAAAGTTGAAAATTTTGGAAAAAACTGCAACTATCTAGCATTACTGTAGGAGAAGACAGTTATAAACAAAAGTAATTTGTTTAAACAATTAGTTTTGTTAAATTACATTAACTATTACCTAACACTAATACAAAAGTGGATGAAAAGTGAACAAAAAGGGGATAAAAAGTGTAATATTGTAGAAAAAACTGCAATTGTCTAGCATTATTCCAAAAGAATATAAAAATAATGTAAATAATATGATAAAATATATAATAAAAAAAATAAAAGAATATAAATAATGATAAATCGTTTGAACAATTATTGACGTTAGATTTTAATCATTATTGGTCTGCTATAGCTGAAAAGTGGATAATAATTTGAAAAATTCGGGAAAATCTGCGACTTTCTAACCACACAAAACTACCAGGTATCAAGTTGATGCGGCAAATGGATCAAAAGGATGCAACGTTTTGATACCTATATTCATGATCAACTTGATTCAGATTTCGAGATCAATTATTTTTCATAAAATTTCAACTACTCAACACGTTATAAAATTATTTAAACCTCTTACCTGAATAATGATCAATTGTTGATGATCGTTTAAAATTAAATTGTTAATCAAATTTTGAAAAAAAAATCATTTACTCAGCTCCGTTTAGTTAAATTTATGATTACTGAGGTTGTGGATGTTTGTTTACAAGTGTAAGCAAATCTCGATCAAGGATCGATTATCGATTTACAGAACTTGAATTTGGCAGAAAGGAGTGTTTTTCGAAAATCGTCAACTGTCATTCTGTTTTGTATACTGAAGTTGTTCTCCTTAATTTTCATTGATCCTCTAAAGCGAATCATATTGAGTTGAAATTCTAGATCAAAATAGCTGCAACAATTTGATACCCCAAGTTCAGTGTGACTCTATTCTTTGAGAAAATTGCTAAAAACAATAATAAATTGTTTATTTAATCAGCAGAAAGTAGAATTTCATATATTATGAAAAATTTATTTTCAAAAAACCGCAAAAAAATCATAATCAGAGCCAAAACCTCGCAAAACCCAATTTCTCACTTAGGGCTTTTTTTGGGACCCTATAAAACGGACTTATGAGAGTGATGTAAAAAAAACTTTTGATACTGGGTAAAGTCTTAGAGGGGCAATTATAGCTTTTAAAAAGTCCTAGAAAATTTCTTATAACCATTTTTTGATTGAACTTATCATTTTGGTTTTATTTATCGAAAATACTATGACAAAAATCGTCAATTCAATAAATATCGAATCAAACGACCCAGGTGCGAAATTCGGTCGGCTGCCAGAGATTGACCATCGGCCCAAAGTCGGCCCTGCTTTGGTAACCGATCTACGGTAACCAGAGTTGGGCCGACTAAGGTGTTTTCAAGCTGCCATGGCCTCACCGACGTTGGCAACCGACGTCGGCGGTGGGCGAAAAGCCGACTGTCGGCCCTATTCTGGCCCAACGTTGGGCCGACGATCGGATAAACTCTGGCAGATTGGTCGGTACGACCGCAAGAATGCGGTCGGTCCAACTCTGGATACAGCAGTCGGTTAGCCACAAGTTACCATGATGCACCCGACGGTCGGTCAAACCTTGGCCCAAATATGGGCCGACCGTCGGATAAACGCTGGTTCATTATTTAAAAAAAACCGTGAAAGTACGGTCGGCCCGACTCTGGAAAAGAGATGGCCCGACCGTCGGCATAACATTGGCTTGTACAAGACACCATGATGCACCCGACGGTTGGCCCAAATATGGGCCAGCCGTTGGATATACTAGGTTTCATTATTTCAAAACGACCGAAATTTGGGTACGAAAAGCTGGATTTTTGTGTAGACATACCCATATTTGTACCAAAATTTCGGTACATGTAAACTAGGGTGGTTCTTATTTATACTTGGTGGATTTTTTTTCTCGAATTTCCCTGCTCTCACTCCGCACTTTTGGGTCTCCAAAGAAAACCCCGTAAGTGACAAATTTGAATTTTACGTAATAATGCAGTTTATTGACGCTTTCTGAAAGTTTGAAAAAAATAAATAATCATTAATCGATAATTTAAGAATACTCAGTCATTGTTTAACGAATATTCCATTTTTTAAACAATTTTAATTTGTTTAAACACTTAAGAGTATTTTCAAAAAGCAAAGTAGAACATAAGAATATTTCAATCTTTCGAAAAATAGCAAAAATAAAATATGTAGACAACAAAATTGTTTAAACAATTTAAATTTGTTTAAACATCTACGAGTATTCATGATGAACAAATTAGTACTTGAAAATATTTAAATTTTTTTCGAAAATTTAGTGAGATAAAATATTTTTCCTGTTTTTTTTAGGTAAAATATATACTTGATCTAATACGTATTATTTGAATAATTGTGAAATTATTTAAACAAATTAATTGATTGTTATCATTAATTATATAACTAATAAATTCTAGAAAATACGTTCATGTCGCGAGTTAACTGAAAAAAAATATTTAAACAAATTAAAATTGTTTAAATAATTGAATATTATTTAACAAATGACTTGGTATTCTCAAATTACCAGTTAATGATTATTTATTTTCAAAAAAATTTTATAAAGCGTCAATAAACCGCATTATTACGTAAAATTCAAATTTGTCACTATGGGGTTACCTTTGGGACCCATAAGAGTGGCTTAAAATTATTCAACCTCAAAATTTATTATTGATTCTTATTCTCTGACGAATTCTGGGCAATATACTGAAACACAGAATTATTTGTAACATATTATCGCGTTTAAATATTAGATTTACAAAAAGCTGACTTTTTCCCATGTTAAATCAAAGTGAAATTTCATGGTCTTTGCGCCACCCCTAAATATTAACCGATTTTGCTCAAATTTGAAGGACATTTTTTGTTGGGCATTCGAAAAAAACTGGGGGGTGAGAGCAGAGAAATTCGAAAAGTGAAAAATAAGAGCCACCATAATGTAGACGCTTCGTTTTTTTTAAGAAAAAAAATTCTAAGTTCCATCTTTATGATAAATTGTGAATGTTCAGAAAAATGTACATTTGATGTAATTCTTAATCGTTTTAAAATAGTCTGAAACACCTAAAAAGCAAAGAGTTACACGAAAGTTAAAAAAAATGTGTTATTAAAAAAATTGTCGCAGTACCTAAGTTCCGTCTATGCAAATTTTAAATGCTCATTAAAAATGACATTTTATGTCATTATCAAACGTTATAAAATGGTCTAAAACGCGAAAAAAATATAACAAGAAGAAAAATTAGTCAAAGTGGGCTCCTAAAAAAAAATTTTTGAATAAAATTTTTTGAAAAAAATTGTATAAAAAAAGTTTGAGGAAAATGTTTGAAAAAAAATGGTTTAAAAAAAATGTTTGATAAGAAATTTTTGAAAAAAAATGTTTGATAACAAATTTTTGGAAAAAAATGTTTGAAGAAAAATTGTTGAAAAAAATGTGTTGAAAAAAATTAAAACAAAAATTTTGAAAAAAAATTGTTGAAAAAAATGTGTTGAAAAAAAATTTGTTAAACATCAATTTTAGGGGTTCCGCCCAGGAATATTAAACACTAAAACTTGTAATCGATTTATATTATTTATTTAAAAAAATTTATATTCCCGTTAACAGTTAATTTATTTTAGATCTACATGATGCCGCATAATAATACAAAAATTCATGAGAAAAAAGAGTTAACTAATTGTTTTTCTTAACTGCTTTGAGCTGTAGCTTATGAGGATGGTTTTTTCATTGTCTTTCAATTCTTTAGGTATAGAGTAATGGGTAAGACTCCCGACTGCTAGGCGATAGATTCAGGTATAGGTGTAGGTTCGAAACCCCGTAGCGTTAGAAATTTTATTTGTAATATAATGTTTAAAAATGTAATTTATGTACTCATTCTAAGCAGGACCATTAGCATTTATAGTAAAAATACTCGCAATCGATTATTATTTATTTTTTGAATACCTATTTTGTGTATTTCCCAAGGTTGCCCAGGTGCGAATTGACCGTCGGCCCAAGGTTGGGCCGACATCATCTTAATAGATGGCCCATATATGGGATCAAATGTCGGGCCGACTTTGAGAAGTCAAAGGCGGTTGACCGTTATCATTTAGCTGGTTGGCCCGACCAGTGGCGCACAAAGTTGGACCGACCGTCCGACGGTTGGCCCGACCGTGGGCCGACGGTCAATTCGCACCTGGGGACATGGGATATGAAAAAAGTTTCAGATAGGAATTGAAGCTTTTAATAGGTCCTGAAAATTTTATTAACCTATTTTTTGATAGGACTTGTCATTTTGGTTTTATTTATCGGAAATACTAAGCAAAAAATAAATAATTCAAATTTTTAGTCAAGCGACGCGAAACGCGGGAAAAAGTTTCCAGGTGGAATTGCAGCTTTTAGAAAGACCTGCAAAATGTTTCCAAACGTTTTTCGAGAGGGCTTGCCGGTTTGGTTTTATTAATCGAAAATACTGTGAAAAAATCGAACATTCAAATTTTGAGCGAAACGACGTGAAATACAGGGAAAAACTTCTGCATGAACTTCAGCCCTTAACACTTTCTGGAAAATTTCTTGAACCCATTTTTCGACGAACCTCGTCATTTTTAATTTATTTATCGAAATTGATATGCAAAAATAAGAAATTTCTATACTGCGCCAAAAAGACGTGAGATACGCAAGAAGTATAAAAGAAGACTTGTATGAGTTTTTAGTTTATCCATCAAAAATGCTATGAAAAAAATTAATATTTTTAGCATAACCTCGAAACATAGGGAAGAAAGTCTAAAGAAACGATTGTAGCTTTTTATCGTAAGGTAGCTCAAAAAATAAATAAAAATTCAGAAATTTTTGCAAAAAATCGAGCGCGTGATGAAAATGTCCCCGCGTAACGGGTAGTTTTTAAATATTAAAATAGTCGTTATGCATACTTGAAATAAAAACAAAAATAAAATCAGAAGTGTCAGCGCCTTTGGGTTCAACTCAATCGTGGCTAGCAATGCTGCTTAATAGTCTTCTTCTCTTAAGTATATAATAATAAATAATAACAAATAAACTAATTATACCAGAAACATAATATATCTACTTAATTATGAATGGTTTCAGGAGGAATAAAATGATAACACACATTTTTGGCAATCTAATGTACACTTTCCAACACTTTATTCAAGGTGTACAAGAATTTTTTAATCCACTCTCCAAATGTCGAACAGTAATCTCATTGACATGAGTTTAATATTACATAATTTTTCACCAATATCAATTACGTAATTAAAAGATTTGAAATTCATACAAAAATCAGAATTAAGTTCGGTTTATTGACCGTACAACGTAACTACATAGTTAATACTCCTATATCTTTTGTTAATGAATTTTAGCGAGACGAATTCCTTCCCTAGGCCGCCGTTTAAAATCTTACAATCGTCAGAATTAGTGCCCTCATCCATCACAAGGATCTGAGAAATTGTGAGCACATGTCGAGGGTTGTTTTGGTATTTGTCCTTCAGTCTTTCCCTTATTATGTCGTTCGCAGGAGGTATTACGAAAGTGCAGATGTTGTCGTGGTGCCCCTTATGTTTACCTGCTCTTGCTTTGTCTTCAATAAGTATAGGTTCGTCTCTCGTTTTATGTCTTCCAAAGATGTAATCATGGTTGGATTTGAGTCCTTGCACACACATTGCCAAAATGATAAACGCCAATTTCAACAAAACCTTGTTCGACGCCATTCTTAACGTATTTATAGATATAATCAATTTTATTTTGCGTGAACTGAATCAATTTCTGACTGCAACTACTCAACTGTGTACTCAAGAATTAGTAATAGACTGCATTGCCTCGACAAATGGGACCACCTTTTATACAAATTTTTTCAAGAATGCTCAGTCATCACTAACAGTCGATAATACCAATTTATGTAAAAGGTACACCAAGACCGAATATGGAGTCGAATCAAGAATTGAAGACAATATTCTGCTGTCCTGATGGAAAAACTGTACAATTGCATTTGAAACGAACCGAAATATTCAATAAAACGCTTTTGCATCTGTACCTTCTAACTTATGAGAGTTTTTGAAAATAAAGGTACTGTTCTTGGGTACATCGGACATGCTCTATTCATTAAAACAAAAAAAGGCAAATCCCAATTATTTATATGCAAAACTAGTAGATATTCTAGATATTGATGCACCATGTCGCCGAGAATCCTTACTAATAAACACATCTGCGCAGATGTGCTGCCGAATTCAGGAATCAGCCTTCATCAATTATGATGTAATTATTAATTCATTATTAAATTACAATTCATTGTTCTATCATTATTCCAGATAATTAATAATAATTATATAATTAATCAACTAGAATTATTTTTGCTTGACAAATAAAAAATGCAGATGAGCTATTGAAAAGAAGAATCGGTGGCTTAAAGTTACCCTCGAATCCTGGTGAAGAAACTTAACATGTACTTGTGCTATTCGATTTCAGGAAATCGGACTGCAGAATGACCGAGGATTCTCATGAGCAAAACACATCTGCGCAGATGTGTTTTGTTTTATTAGGATCTGAGGGCTCAGCACTATCCCAAATCCTGGAATTCGTGTAGATATGCTACAATTTCTGCAGATGTATTGTTTCTTCAGCAGGAATTCTCGAAAATCGCTGTAGATATGCTTATTGAGACCTAATTATCTCGAGATTTAATTACAATTTTTAATAATGATCAGGACGACAGAATTCATCATCGATTCTGAATTTACATTTTATTTATTTATTTATTTATAGTAGCGGAATAACGTAGATTAACATTTTTTTGTATCTTTTTTTTAAATACAATTTGAGTAAATCCATTACAGAAAATTACATAGTGAAAAACTACTAGTCGCTTAGGCAAAATATAAGAATGATTGATTTTAGCTGTATAATATGAGGGAGTGTTATATGAGGGTGGTCCAAAAATGCATTAGAATTTTTTTTAATTTTCATGCTTGTCGCCCGAAAATGTTTTCGAATCCACAAAAACATAAATGCGTTTTTTGTTTAAATTATATTTTTACTTTGCTTTGGCTTTTTAGTTTTGAGCATATAATAAATAAACATTAGACGTAACATTCTTCGACGTAACTCTTCATTGGATTCTCATCCTAATAAGAAAGTATTGGGATTATGTAAAATTTGACTCATTCGGTTTTCATTAAATCTCCACTTTTTAAGACCCCCTGAGTCAGAAAAAACGATTTTTACGAAGGTTCTGAATGTAGACTGTAGTATCGAGTAGGCACGACAACTTTTGAAAGATTGATCAGTTTGGATTGTGCTTTAGCACATTTTTTCAATAAAAATGTTGAAAATACAGAAATCCTGCTAAGTTGAATTATTTTAATTCAAAGTCGTTTTAAATTACTAATCGCTCAATTCTTATTTATACATACAAATTGAACACTTTGACTTACAAATTAAAAAAAAATTTATAAAATAATTGAAATTGTAACGTTCAAAGTTGAGATTTAGTACTTTGAAAGTTTGAGGATTCAAAGCTTTCTATTTCAAAAAATTCAGTTTCAAATTGTTTATTTTTGAATGTATAATTTATAATCTATCATTTTTAAAGAACAGACAAAAATTGCTAGATATTAAAATATTGCTCTTTTTTAATTAAACATTTCAAATTGAATGGGTTAAAAATGGAATATTCTAGCCTAAAATAAATTTAAATAGCATTTGAATAGGATTTAAATTTGAATAAAAGCATTTAATTATGAATCTATCAATTAGAAATTATTCTAAAATTTAAAACAATTTATAAAGTTTTAATTGAACGTATAAATTTGTCAAACTACAGGGGCCTTCGAATTGAAAAAGTTTAATTTTCAATGTTCAAATCTGTAAATTTTTTAATTTTGAACAGACTCAGAATCCTCTTCTAAAACCAGTTATTGATCAAATTTCCATACTCGAATTACAGTTCACGTTTAAAAATCATCAGTTTATTTATTTACACAGTTGATCATCCTAAAACTTTTTTTCATCTAAAATATTAAAATTCAAACGCTTTTAAGTTTTAATTATTTAAGCCTTCAAAACTGCATAGATTTATTTTTTATAAATTTGTTAAACTCTTAGGCAAAAAATAAATTTACGGTCATTTAGTGCTCATTTAGTGGACATACTAAATAACATAAAATTAACACCTTCATTATTATATAATCTCGAGGATAAATAGTTTTCAAAACATAGAACTCTTGTAACAGTTTAATATAAAAATTCTTCAAGCTTTAATAATTTTATAAGCCTGACATTAAAACATACGAAATGAAATATCGTCTGATTAAATATTCGCGAATTAATAAACATTTTTAAAGAATTTTACATAAATTAAAGTTCAAAACAGCGCATAAGTATGTAGACCATGCAAAATTAAAAGATTAAAAATTTAGCAATTTAAGGTTTCAAGTTTGAAATTTTTTAAAATAAAAATTAGTCAAAATAGGCGCCGCGCGCCCACAAAAAAGGCTTCGTAGCTTATCAAGACGTTAATTAAGTCTTAATAGAATCTTTAAAAAAATGTGATAAAAAAATTTCAAAAACGAAAAATAATATTTTGAAATTATTTTCTAAAATAAAGAGTTAATTAAGTCTGAAACTATAAGAATTTCTGCCCGGGACTACAAAACACTAAGAAATGACCCAGTTTCCGATTGCATACAAATTAAATTAACTTTATAATTTTTCATTCCAAATATTATATATTTTTAACAGAAAGGTTTTTTTATTCACTTCCAATAAATGTATAAATCTGCTAATTAATAAGATATAATAAAATAATTTCCGATGAAATGGGGATCAGATCATTTTCTGAATAGTCATGACGCCCGACGTACTCGTACTTTATAGCCGAGATTTTTTTTCTCGGTATTTTAAATGTTAGGTTAGCCGTAATGTTTAGTTATTAGAGATAGAAAGTATTGTATTCTAATTTAATGTAATTAATAAAGTTAACTTGTGTACATGTACCAACTATATATTTATAAATTGAATGACACGTGTTTGTAAGTATGTGTTTTAAAAACTAGTGATGAGGACTTTCCACAGAATCTGGACATGTAGCAAGAATGTTTTTTTTTTGCTAGCGCAAGAAATTTTACATGACCTAATGATTTGTCTCATTTTACCTAACTCTTATGTAACATTTATTTACTACTTGTATCATTTCTTAATCAATCGCGAATTGAATTTTAATAAATTCTTATTAATAATTTATATTTTCACATCAAATATCGCCCTATTTTAATTTACATGACTGGAAGCGATGTCCTCAGTTTACCGAACCAAGTTATGTAAAATTTAACAAACGGATGATCTCCATGTAGGCGGGCTAAAACTTGTGAGCGAAACGAGTCGTGCACGTAGCGCGTGATAAGAATGTCCCCGCATAGAAGGTAGATCTTAAAATAGTCGTTATGCATACTTGAAGTACAAACAAAAATAAAATCAGGAATGTCAGCGCCTTTGGGTTGAACTCAATCGTGGCTAGTCATGCTGAACGTATATATTAGCTTATGCTGTCTTCTTCTCTTGAGCATATAATAATAATAATAATAAATTATAATAATTAACCTAATTATATAAGAAACATAATATATGTACTTAATTATAAATGATTTCAGGAGGAATGAAATAATAACACACAATTTTGGAAACGAAAATTTACATTTTATTCAACTTGTACACGAATTTTTCAATCCACTTTCCAAATCTCGAAGAGTAATCTCATAGATATGAATTTAATATTACATAATTTGTCATCAATATAAATTTCGTAATTAAAAGATTTAAAATTCACATACGAGTCAGAATTAAGTTCGTTTTATTGACCATACAATGTGACCCAATAGTTAATGCTCCTATGATTGTGGTTAATGAATTTTAGCGTGACGTATGTATGTCCCATGCCACCACTTGTAATCTCACAATCCTCAGAACTAGTTCCTCGATCCGAAACAATAATCTGGGAAATTGTTGGCATATAACGAGGATTTTGTTTGAATTTTTTCTTAAATCTTTCCTTTATTTTTTTGCTTGGAATCGGGACCAGAAAAGTCAGCACGTTATCGTGGCGCCATGTATGTCTACTTGCAGTGGCGTTTGCTTCAATAAGTATAGGTTCGTCATTATTCTTATATCTTCCAAAGACGTAATCACGTTTTGGATATTTCATTGAGTTGAGTTCTTGCACACATATTACCAAAATGACCAACGCCAAATTAAAGAAAAACTTGCTCGACAATGACTTTAAGCCCATAGTCAAAATTTAGTAAAAGACTGTAATGCTATGATAAATGGGATCACCTTTTATACGAGATTTTTCAGGGATGCTTAGTCATTAATGGCAGTCAACAGTACCAATTTCCGCTGTAAATAAAAAGTATTATTTCACGGCTAATTTCTGGTATTGAAATAAGACTCAGAAGAAATAATCTTGAGTGGTACTAAAATGAGACCACTGGTGGGAACCAAGAGTCGTTTGTTTTACATGGAAAATGACAGCATGAATTTCTTCTTTTCAAAAATAGGACACGCAAAATATGATACCGTAAAAAAAGAGATCTCTAGTCAAGAATCGAGGACACACTTCATCATCGATTTTGAATTTTTAGTTAAAAAAACTCAGCATTTAATTTTAAAGAAATCTATGCAGACCGATTTTTTTTATTTATTCAAGGTCTTATGTTGATGCAAGTAGCGCAATAACGCCGATTACAATTTTTTTCAATCTTCTTGTCAAATCTAAATCACAGTTAAATTTGAATAATTTCATTACAGAAGAGTAAGCCAAAAGCGGCTATTTGTAGTAAAATTTTGGTACAAATAACTCCTTTCCCAGGTCCCCCTATTTGCACTGAAATCTCGTTACACGCAGCCACGGCCCTAATATTAATGAAATAATATTATAAAAATGGGAAACGTCACAAATAAAAAAGCTGTCACCTATGTACGTCAACTCCAGTACTGGACAGTAACGCGTTACTCAAAACATTGAATTTAAGTATAGGTAACGTTAACACATCACTTATTTTTAAAATTAACAGTAACGTTAACGCGTTACAATTTTTGGGCAACTGTAATGCAAAGTAACGTACGTTACTGTACGTTACTTTACGACACGTGTTAATGGTGTTTAAATAAATTATATGTCATGATAACCAATCAGGAGACGAAAAAACAAATCTTTTACTACAAAATTCGGATATAGTGGGGAAATGTTCTTCTGGACAATAACAAAACAACTTGAAATATTTAAAAGTCAGATAGTATATTATGCTTCTCATTAGGATAGACATTTTTTACACTCAAATCTGAAAGAAATGATTTGTATTAACAATTTTCATTATATCCATATGTCTTGATCTAATTTCTTTCAGTTTTCTTATTAAAATTGAAAAAGTATTATTAAGACGTTAATTTAAGTCTTAACAGAATCTTAAAACAAAATATTTTTTAATTTTTGAAAAAAAATTTGATTGACAAAAATTGTTGAAAAAAAATTATGTAAAAAAATTTTATGAAACAAAAATGTTGGAAAAAAAATTTTTTTGAACAGAAAATTTGTTTAAAAAATTTTGTCAAGACATTTTTGAGAAAAAATGTTTGAAAAAAAAATGTTTGCGCTTACGCCCTTTTGTTGTGCCAAATGTTGGCGCTTATGCCCTTTGGTAGGCAAATCGAGAAAAAATTAAATAAAACACCAATTTGAAAAGTTTTTTCCAAAACTAAACCTCCACCTAAATAACGTATTTACATACAAGTCAGTAAGTTTCAAAATACAAAAGCAAGAATTATTTAGACTCTTATTGAAATCAATCTTACTTTGTTACGTTGAAAACAATCGCATGCCATTTTATATCGCAAAAAAATTTCTAAGTCCCGAGTACGTGTGGAAAAATATAGCAAAAATAATTACCGAAACAAAAATTTTCCGAAAAGTAAAAATTACCGTACATTTTTATTCCTCAAATTTCGAAACAAGAATTTTCATTTCCCGGAAAATAGTAAATTGCCGATATTTCAAATTCTCGAGAAAAAAAAGATTCAATTGTACATTTGGGAATAAATATCCGATATAAAATAAATGATTATTCTAACAGAAAAAGCAAACTATTTTTTAAGGGAATTTGTCAATTCCGCAATTCGCTATTTTCCAGAATTTGTAATTTTGGCAAATTACTAATTACGGAAATTTGAAAATTCGGCAATTTCCTATTTTAGTGAATTTGAAAATTCGTCCTATTTTCGAATATTTCAAATTCGGCAATTCACTGTTTCAGGGAATTTCAAAAATCTGCGATTTAATATTTTCGGGAATTAGAAAATTCGGGTTCAACAATTTTGAAATTTCGGAAACAATCATTTTTAATAGCTTTATTTTCTTTCGGGAATTTTTAATTTTGGGAAATTTTGGTTTCGGGAGTTATTTTTTCGGTATTTATTCCACATTCGGGATTTTGAAAATTCGCAAAATTATGTCATCTCATTTTGACGATGTTTCAGGAGAGTCAAACAATTTTCCTAAACATCGAATTTTCATTTTAGTACAAAAATAAAAACATACTTTCGAAATAAATGAGTGCTGAATTAAAGCGTAAGAAGTTGGACTGGCAAATATTATTAGGTTTCGAGAAAGTGATAAATTTTTCTGCTGCTTGAAGCACAAGTTTTCTCAATTTTGGACGGTGATTAAAAATCCAATTTTTCGCTTCAGAAAAAGAAAAAGTTGTTTCTGTCTTCTGAGTTGCTGAATTGATATATCATAAGTATTATTGGAAAATGTCGATAAAAATAGTTGATTAATAGATGCTGAATTATCGCAATCACAAATCGACAACCTTCTGTTAGGCCAAAGATAGGGAATATGTTACAGCTTATGCTATCTTTTTCTCCATAATAATAATAATAAATAACCTTAGTATATAAGCAACATGATATAACTATACCTAATTATAAATTATTTCAGGAGGAACGAAATAATAACAAATTTGTTTCGAAACCGTAATTTACACAGTTTTTAATTTTATTTAACTTCTGCAAGAACTTTTCTACATTTTCTACTGTTTATTGACCATTCAACGTAACCAAATAATTAATATCCGTACGAAGGAGATTAACGAAATTTAGTGTCACGTGATATTTGCCAATACCGCCATTGACAATCTCACAATCTACAGACCCAGAGCCTTGATCGCTCACAAAAATTTCTGAAATTTGTGGAATATATTGGGGATCTTTTACTTTTTCTGACGGTAGCTTGCCCCTCAATTCTTCGTCCGGAGGCGGGACTACGAAAGTCAGAATGTTATCGTGTTGACCAAATTGTTCTTTTACTATTGCCTTCTGATTCGCCATTATAGGTACGTCACCATCCGTATGATTTCCAAAATGGTAATTTTTTTTACTCTCGTACACATGGAGTCCTTGTACACACATTACCAAACCCATGGCAAATGCCAAATTGAAGAAAATCTTTATTGCCATTTTTAACGTACTTGTAGATAAACTAAATTTTATTTTGCGTAAATTGAATAAATTTCTCTCTGTAATTACGACAATTCCATTGACAAAATTGAGTGAGAGACTGCAATGCTTTTTCAAATGGAACCACCTTTTATACAATTTCTTTACAAGAATGTTTGTCATTAATTATAGTCAACAGTAGTGATTTCCGCACTAGGCGGAGAAGGTCTGCCGATTACAAAAATTCAGCATCAAGTTGTAAAGAAATATGTATAGGCCGGTTTTTTCTTGTCTTAATTTTAAACATTTTTTTGTATCTTCTTGTTAAATCTGAATTAGTTTAGCAGAAAATTACTAATTAATATCCCCATGTAACATGTAACAGAATGGTGTAACTTTTACTTAATGAGATTCAGAGAGTAGAACGTTCATACAATTATGTGAAAATTCACACAGTTAAAAATTTTATGTGCAGCTTTTATAGAATCCGCACATCGGAGTTGACTTTTTTCTGTTTGGACTAAAAAAAAAAATCAAAATTATTAACATTTAAAAAATTTTAAACGCAGTTGAAAGGTGGCGTTTCAAAAGGACATATCCTATTTTGATGGTGTGAAATAATTTTGCCGAATTTTTAAAGTCCCGAATGTGGAAAAATACGGAAAAAATAATTACCGAAACAGAAGTTTTCGAAAAAATATAACTAACGAAAATGTTTATTCTCGAAATTTCAAACACCGAATTTGCATTTCCCTGAAAATAGTAAATTGCCATAAAAAAATTTATTTTCAATAAATATTATTTAATTATTAAAAATACAATAATCACATATTTGTATAAGAGAACATTTTTTTAATGTTTAAAGTTTTTTAAAATTATTCTTTGAATTTATTATAACAAGAATTGTATAAGAATTGTATAATAAAATAAATTTTAAAACACGAGCGCCTCGAACAAAAAAAAAATTGTCTCTAAATTTTTTCCGACCCTAATAACATTTTTGAAACAAACTTTGCAGGATTCAATTCAGCACTGATTTATCTCGCAGTTCCTTTTTGATTTTTTTTAATTAACAATTTGATTTTTCAGAAAGTTTTTTGTAATTTTTTAAAAATACTATGCACATTTTGAAGCAAAATTTTTCATCCAAAAATATGTTTCTTTAATCATTGTTATTTGAAATACAAACAAAAACTTTTAAAAACTGTAGGCATTAAAAAAAAAATTTTTCGATGAAAATATTTAATGATTGTATTTTTAATAACGAAGCGTCTCATCGTCCCGAAATTCGGGATGATCAGACCATCCCCTTTTCCGACTCCCGCAATTTATTAAACAACAATTCTTTCAATTATTTGAATTCGAGAACTTTCTAGTTCGAATTTTTTATAATTCGGTAATTTTCTGTCGGAAGTTTTTTAATTCGGAAATTCTCAAATTCTGGAATTTTGCAGCGTCGGCAATTTTATTTTCCGGGATTTTTCAGTCGTCCCATGTCATCCTATTTTGACGATGTTTCAGGAGAGTGAAACAATGTTCCTCAACATCGAATTGTAATTTTAGGAAAATCATAAAAACATTCTGTTGAGATACATGGACTACGAAATGTTATTAGGTTTCGAGAAAGTCAAGCGAAATTTTTTCGTTCTTTGAAGCACATGTTTTCTCAATTTTGGACGGCGATTAAAAATCCAATTTTCCGCTGCAGAAAAGAAAAAGTGATTTCTGGCTACTGAGTTTCTGAATTAGTGCATGATAAGTATGTTTGGAAAATGTCATTTTAAGTTCCGAGAAAATAGTGAGGATTTCTTTTCGTTTGAGAAGTACGTTTTTTCAACTTTGGACGGTGATTAAAAATCCAATAAAAAAATAGTTGACTAATAGATGCTGAATTATCGCAATCACGAATCGATTACCTTCCCTTAGGCCAAAGATATGGAATTTACCAGCTTATGCATTCTTTTTCTCTTAAAGAAATAAAACTTATTACCCTAAATATATAAGGAAAATAATATGTCCATACTTAATTATAAACGATTTAAGGAGGAAAAAATAATTACACATTTTTGGGAAACCGTAATTTACACTTTTTAAAATTTTATTCAACCTCTGCATGAATATTTCTATATTTTCTACAATCAAATTCATAAAGAAGTCAGAATTAAGTACAGTTTATTGACCAATCAATGTAACCTCATAATTAATATCATTATTCACGTGGTTGATGATGAAAAATGTCACGTGATATTTGCCGATACCACCATTGAGAATCTTACAATCTGCAGAGCCAGAGCCTTTATCGGTTATAACAATCTCGGAAATTTGTGGAATATATTGGGGATCTTTTACGTTTTCCTTCGGTAGCTTGTCCTTCAAATCGTCGTCCGGAGGTGGGACTACGTAAGTGAAAACGTGAACGTCTTCACGAAATTTTTTGTCTGCCACTGTCTTCTGCTTCCCCAATATAACTACGTCACCATCCTTATGTGAGCCAAAGTGGTAATCCGCCTTATCATAGTGGAGTTCGAGTCCTTGCACATACATTACCAAACCCATGGCAAATGCTACATTGAAGAAAATCTTTTTCATTGCCATTTTTAATGTATTTGTGAATAGACACAATTTTATTTTGCGTCAAATGAATAAACTTCTCTATGTAATTACTTCATCTCCGTAGCTGTAATTGAATAAGTGACTGCAATGCTTTGCGAAATGGAACCACCTTTTATACTTTTATTTTCAAGAATGCTTAGTCACTAATAAGTGTCAATAGCACAGATTTCCGGAATAGGCGTAAAAATTCCGCTGGTTACAAAAATTCAGCATCCAAGAAAAAATGTGTATAGACCGATTATATGTACAGACCGATTTTAAAATTCAATTTGACTAATTCCATTGCAGAAAACTGAGCACTAAAGATTAGCAGCAAATTACTAATTAGATTAGGGGCTATCCATAAATTAGATAACACATTTTTTGCCAATTTTTTACCCCTCCTCTCCCCCACGTAACATTTCGTAACAGAATGGTTGTCCCCCCTCCCCCGCCTATGTTACTAGTCCATCCCCTTTTCCAACCCCCCAATTTTTCGGGACGATGAGACCCGGTCTTGTATTAAACATAATTTAGAGACTTACATCCTGATACACCTGACTGCCATTTTTACTGTTCGCAATTAAAGAATTTTCATTTTGAAATCTATAAAATTGAATAAATTGTAATTTTAAATCTTTAAAATTGAACTATATAAAAAAAATAATTCAAAATTGCATCATTCACCATATATACATCAAATATTAAAGAGTCTTTAATTGCAAATCTTAAAAATTACAGAATTATCTATTGTAAATCTTCAAAATTGAACTACATATTTTTTTAACTTTCAAAATTCCATCATTTCAAAGTATAAACATTCCTAATTAATTAATATTCAATTTAAATCTTATAAAATCGAAAAATTTTGATTTGAAAAACGTTGAAATTGAAAAATGTTCAATTGTAAATCTTTAAAATTCAATATTCCAAAAAGACACTCAAAATTACATACATTTAAAACATAAATCTTGAAGATTGAGTGATTTTAAATTCTATATTCTCCAAATTCAAAAGTTTTCAATTGTAACTATCTCAAAATTCAGAAATTTGAATTGTGAATCTTTAAAATTGAAGAGATTTTAATTTGAAAAATTTATATAAAGTTAAAAATTATGCAAGTTTTAAGTTTCACAATTAAAAATTCTATACTTGTGATTATTTACATTTGAAATTTTTCCAATTTGGAAGATTTATAATTGAAAACTCTTGACTTTTGATCTTCAAAATCAGCCAGATTTAAGAATGTTAATATACACATCTTTAAAATTAAACAGGTTTCAAATCTAAATCATCAAAATTTAACTATTGAAAACAAAAATATCTTTCTACATTATAAAAATTAAGAATTAAAGAATTAATCTTCAAGATAGGCCTATTGCAAAAAGATGTTAAAAATTTCATGATTTCAAAGTATAAACAATCAAAATCAAACAAGTTGGCGAATTTTCAATTGTGAATATCTTTAACATGGATTAGTGTCGACAATGGAAAACATAAAAAAGACTCAGAATTCTAGAATCACACAGAAAAATATTTGTTTTAAATTTTAAAAAATCGTTTCTTTAACATAATTTTTCATTAAACCAAATAAACTTAAAAATAAGGAGAATAATTAGAAATTTTAAAAAATTGTTATCGGAAAGAGAACCATTTCTTTGAAAGAAAGAAATTTCTTTGAATCAAGAGAAATTCCGGCATATCAGAGAACATTTTCTTCGATTGAGGGCAAATGAATATTTTTTTTTGCTTCAAAAAACATTTATTTTATCAAAGAATCTTTTTTCTGAGTGTGTGTTGTTTTAACAAACATCTTATCACGATATGGAATCCCAAATTAACTTTAAATTATGATTATTATTCATATTCCATAGTACTCTAAATTTAAGCATATATTTTAATTTTATACTTAGGCAATCAAACTAAGAAATATGTTATAAGCGCGCTACTTGATATAGTTTTTTTTTTAATTACTAGTACACATCGCCAATTATTTAATATCTTTTATTTTCCTGAAGTTAATTTTAAAGATAAAATTCTACACTTCCGTGTAGAATTTTCTGTACGAGTTATTTTAGTATATAGTGCTATATACTATAATAACTTTATATTTTGACAAAAAATTTAGAAGATTGAAATTGATTACTACAGATTTTAGATATTTTTACTTCTTGAATAATCTGTCGTCAAAACTAAATAAATGGATAACTAAATCTAAGAGTGTATTCAGTAAATAGTACGAAGCTCGATGAACTTAATAAATTTTGAATAATTTTGGGAGTAGTAGTAATTTCAAAGTAAAACATACTTTTTTATGGATATTTTTTTACAGAAAATGAAAAAATAAATCAAATTCTAATCTAATTATATCGAAATTAAACTCTTTATAAAGCTGTACTATAATATCGGGCACATACATTTTCTACAGGTTCGATTTTTTATTTAGGTCGTATAATATTAATCAAAAGAATATTCTAGAAATGGGAATCATAACAAGTAGAAAAGTTTAATAAAAGGAACTTGTAAATGAGCTGCGTCACCTCCACCCAGATAACGTATTTACAAGTTACTGAACTTGAAAATGGAAAAACAAGAATTATTTACACATGTGGTCTATGCAACCTTACTTTATTGACATTAAAAATGATCGCACACCTTTTGATGTCGTAAACAATCCAAAAGAAGTGTTCACTGTTTCGTAACCGAAAATACTAGAAAATCAATCAATATTTTTATTAACTAACTTTAGTAAAATAAAAATGTCGTTTTTTCTATTCTATTAATAAAAGCGTAAAATATTAATATATTCTTAGTCAAATCTCGATTACTAATATAATTAATATTTCCTATACGCGAAAAATTCTCTCCATAAAGCGTTAAACTTTGAACTGAAAAGCAGTTATGAAACATTGAAAAGTTTTGCTTTTATCAAATGTATAGCCGGTTCTAATATGCTTAGAACATTTAAAAGTATTTTATTATTTTTGAAAATATCACTGAAACTTTACCAGCCAAAGTAACTGAGAAAAGAATCGCATAACTTGCGGTTTCTTTTTTCAATTAAATTTTTTACTTTGAAAAGCTTTAAGGAGATAAAAGAATTAAAACTCTTTCAAAAATTATGTTCCAATTTATGTAAAATAATCCACAATTTTACATCAATAATCTGTAATTAATTCTAAACGGCACACTTTGTATAGATTTTTTTTACTTTTAATAAAAATAGTTTAAAATAAGAAAGGAACCTGTTATGTTAAAGAATAATCGCAACAATGCATATGGCATGGGACAAAAAAATCTTTACCTTGTCTTTGGACAAGAATGGAGTAAGCCCAATTTTTTTGAACGACTGAGATATTATCTCTAACCTCCCATTTTTACATGAAATTTTTAATCACGGGATTTTTTTCAATTTATTCTACAAGAAAAAAAATTATAGAAAATTTTTCTGTGTCTTTTTTTACTGCGAATAAGCAGCATAAAGAATAAAAAATACAAATTTTGGTTCGAATTACCATTTTATGAAAAAGACTGAATCAGACAATTGTATTCCCTTTGTATATATGAAAGCATATATGTAAGCGCAGAAAAATATTTTCGGTGAACCTAGACACTTAGAGATATTAATAAATTTTTAATTAAATTTCATTAATTCATATTCAAAAAATGTCATGATATAACATTCTTGTTTTATTACTTTTTAGCATTTTTTTATCCCTAGCCCATACAAAATGTGCAAGAATAAGACAAGTCAAGCTAGAGAAGCTAACAAGACGGATACCCCTTATAAGACTAGCATTGACCTTTTTAGTTCTCTATTTCACATGTAAAATTACTTTTTTTCAAACCATTTTGATAAGGTTCTAATTTCGTAAATCGATTCATTTTGATGCCCATTACAAATGTGGTCATTAAAATGTCTACTTCCGCAAATTTCATTTTCAAGATCAAAAGTGTAGAAATTAAAAAATTCGTGTATAAAAGGAAAAATTTCTTGCATATATAGGTATAATTAAGTAAAAAAAAAACTTTGTGATATAAGATATTTTTCTGTTTTTATGTCTGGGAATTATACAACTGAAAGTTGTATAAGGAAAAAACCTTAGTTACTTCGTCATCTTCCAGACTATTCTATTATGATTAAAATTACACGACGTTTCGGAATCGGATCGCTTCCGTAGTAAATAAGATTTTTCCTTATACGCCTATAATGATGTGGAATACGGTGGTCCAATTTTTGTTCTCGAATTTTCTGCATACCGTCCTAAATTTACTCAAATCCACACCAAAAAATGCGTTTTTTACATTATCTCAACAGCTTCCCCATGAAGTTAAAACATATTTTCCATAAGAAAAAAATACGTTTTTGTAAATTTTATACAAAATCCTCAACATTAGTTGAATCGAATTGAAACTCAAAATTTCTCTTCAAAATTAGCCATGGAATACAAATCAAAAATTACTTTTTAAATAATATTCCCATAAGTCTGCTTTATAGGGTCCCAAAAGAACCCCATAAGTTAAAAATTGGGATTTGCAAGTCTTTGGCGCTAATTATGATTTTTTTGCGATTTTTTAATACGCATTGTTTATAATATATTGAATACTACTCTTCACTGATAATAATAATTGTTTACACAATTTGTTATTGTTTTTAGAAACTTTCTCTTAGAATAGAGTTAGAAAGTTGCAGTTTTTTCTGAATTTTTAAACTCATTATCAACTTTTCAGCTATCGCGAACATATAATGAATTACATTTGACATCAGTAATTGTTTAAAAAATTTTTTATTATTTATCATAAAATTTTTTTAGAATAATGCTATAAAGTTGCAGTTTTTTCTGAAATTTACTAGTTTTTGTCTACTTTGTAAACAGAGTTAGCTAATAATTGATTCAAGTTAACAAAAATTATTGCTTGAATAATTTATTATTATTTTTAATAATATTCTCTTAGAATGATGTTAGAAAGTTACGGTTTTTTCTGAAGCTTTCAAATTTTTGTCTACTTTTCGCTTACAGCGTGTTAATAATTGATGAAATTCAACAAAAATAATTTTTCAAACAAATTTTTATTTTTCATAACTATCTTCTCCTGTAGCAATGATAGATAGTTGCGTTTTTTTTTACTTTTTCACTTTTTGTCCATTTTTCAATGAGATTGAGGTGATAATTAAAACAACTTAACAAAAATAATTGTTCAAACCAATAATATTATTTATAACTATCTTCTCCTGTAGTAATCTAGATAGTTGCGGTTTTTTCTGAAATTTCCTACTTTTTGTCTACTCTTTAATTAGAGTGAGGCAATAATTATTTCAAGTTAAGAAAAATTATAGTTTAAACAATTTATCATTATTTTTAATGATATTCTTTTTAAATAATGCTAGAAAGTACCGATTTCTCTCGACATTGTTAACTTTTTGTCCACTTTTCGCTTAGAGTGAGTTAATAATTAATTCAATTTAAGAAACATTAATGTTTAAACAAATTATTATTATTTATATTTATCTTCTCTTATAATAATGCCAGAAAGTTGAGTTTTTTCTGAATTTTTTAACTCTATGTCCACTTTCTACTTAGTGAAGTAATAATTAAGGCAATTTGGCAAACATGATTATGTAAACAATTTATTGATGTTTATTTAGTATTGTCAGAAAGTTGCAATATTTTCTTAATTTTTCTACTTTGCTTTGGCTATTTAGTTATGAACAAATAATTAATAAATATCAGAGAGAATCATTTTGTAAACAATCTTTCATTTTTGTGTATAACTCATATTGAATGTAGCTTCTTGTTTAAATTAATATTTTTATATCAATAGCAACAGGGTAAAAATATTTCATTCCGAAAAAAATTAAATACAATTTAAAAAACGATTTTTCTTGATGTTAATTTTTTATTTGTTCATAACCAAAAAGTTAATAAAGAGCGGAAAATATCAGAAAAAATCGAAACTTTCTAGCATTACACTTTTAAAAAAGAATAAATTATTCAAACAAATATGTTTGGTAACTTGCTAACTCACTAAGTAAACACTGGACAAGAAGGTAAAAATTTCAGAAAAAAACCGGAACTATCTAGCATTAATAGAGGAGATGCTATAAGTAAAAATAATTTGTTTAAACAATTATGTTTGCTGAAATGCATTAATTTTTACCTCACTCTAAGTAAAAAGAGAACAAAAAGTGTAATATTTCAGCAAAAAGCACACCTATCCTAGCATTATTCAAAGATAGTATCATTTAAAATAATAATAAATTGTTTAAACAATTATGTTTTTCAACTTAAATTAATCATTATCTCACTCTAATTGAAAAGTGGAAATTTTAGAAAAAACTGCAAATTTCTATCATTATTCTAAGAGAATATTACAATAAATAATAACCGCGACTTTCTAACTCTATTCTAAAATAAAATTAATAAAAACTATAGTTAATTGTATAAACAATTCATTTAAACATCTAATGATCAGTTGAAAGTAGTATTTTATGTATTAGAAACATTTGTATTTAAAAAACCGCAAAAAAAATCATAACTAGAGCCATAAACTGGCAAAATCTAATTTTTCACTTATGGGGTTTTTTAGGACCCTATTAAACAAACTTATGGAGATGATATCCAAAAAGTAATTACTGTTTTGTATTCTATAGCTGATAGTGAAGATAAATCTTCAGATTTAACTCGATTCACTTAACATTGATTATTCATAATTAAATTTACAAAAACGTATTTTTTTCTTATGGGAAATACGTGTTAAACTTCATGGGGCTTGAGTCCCATACATTTTTAGACCACATAAAGTACTTACATTAAAGCACAATTTAGTTAAGTTTGAAAATTTTAGACGACTTCGTATAGTAATTATAAATAAATAAGTGAGCAAAATATCTTGTCATGCACCTGTCTTAAAACTACAAATTTAAAATAAAAAATTGCTAATCAATATTAAAATTTTTTTTTTTAATATTTGAAATTCACAGATTTTACTAATATTGAGTTGAGACAGATAAAAATTAAGAGTAGACTTTAATATTTTCGAGTTAAAGATTTTAAAAATCATTTCAAAGTCTGTCCCAAAAGTTTTTCGGCTGGTTGTTTGGCTTTATTGCTATTTTATGGTAGAACTCGAAAATAATCCATAATGTGGAATAAAATGGTTAATTTTATACTTATAATAATTTTTTACAAAATGTCCGGTAAGTTTTTTTTCCACATTTTGAAATATTTTTATCTGTCATGTATATACGTATTTTTAAAAGATTTTTGACATTTGTTTGTTTTATTATAGACGTATATCATGTCACGCGACCTTTAACAACGTGTAAAACTCATATCCATCAAAAATTCCTTGATCTCTTAGTTTTATATTTTGATACTCTCTTGGGTTACCCTTAATTAAAAATATATATTTTGGGTGATTTGGAAATTGATTGTTTTTGAAAATCTCATGGTCTATAATGGTCCAATTTTTGGCCATTACCCTAGAGTATAACTAGAATTTATAGATACGTAGGTCACTCTGAAAGTTTCTGGAACGTATAAGAAGCAATAATTTTTTTAACGCAATCTTTATTATATTTTTTAAAATAGTCTTCATTAACACATATACATTCGTGCATTCTTTGAAACCATTTAAAGACTTGCTCCAAAGAACACTATTAGAAATTTTCCGCTTAGCCGTTTCTAGAATCTCATTCCAGAATCTTTCAGAGTGACCCATGTATAAATAATTCCCTTTGGAAATTATAATTAAATATAGAATACTTAATTGAAAAATAAATTCATTCAATAGGTGTTGGTTAACTTTTTGAAAACAATCATTCACATTAACTATTAAATTGGGAATTTCAAAAATATTATTGATTAAAAATATAATGTGCAAAATCTGATTTGTTTGCAGTAATTTCATATAATTTAAATTCAAATATTAGTATTTACTTTATTTTAATCATTTTTATTTTGAACTTTGACCAAGTCCTATATACGTTCCACATTTACTATGACTTTTGGTTTAATAATAATGACTTATATAAAATGAATAATATCAATGTTTTCATCATTAATCCTTGCCAAATGATTAATATTTATAAATAGTAATAACTAACATAATTATTATATTTTTTATATAAGATGTGTTTTAGATAATAAGACTTCTACACATTATGTAGATATTTACTTCTTAAAAGTGTTGGCAAAGATTATTTTTATCGTCAATAAAGTAAGGTAAAATAGATTAAATGTACAAATATTCCTTGTTTTTCCATTTTGAAGCGGTATTGCGCAAATACTGTATATTGGTGGAGGTGGATTAGTCTATAATTTACAAATTTCAGAATATTACCTTCTTATTGTTCCAATAAAGTTAAAAATGTTACACAATCACATTCTTTTACTAAGCTTTTCTATTTGTCACATACTCCAATTCTATAAAATTCTTTTAATTAATATTATATAGCCTAAATAAATAATAATTTATATATTATTATATATTTAATAATTTATATATTAGTAGTTATTCTCTATAAAATTCATCAGTATTTCGACTAATTGAATTAGTAACTTTCTACAAATTTCCATAAAAAAACTTGTCTGTTTAATTGAGTTTGTTGAATTCTACTAATAATTAGTAGAATTTCACGAACTTATATTTAGAGAGTTCGTCTACCTGTAATACGTTTTTCAGACATATGTATTTTCCTAAATCGTATAAATTATTTTAAGCTGTTTCATTTTTTTATTGTTTTTGAACTTGTGAAAAAATTTATTACAAAATATTTGCATGTTTGCGACATTTTTGAATTTTGAATTTCGTACCCTAAAACTAATCATTTTGAAACAAGGTGGCCGCTGGGAAAAGCGGGAAGCCCGTGAGTTTTTCTAGACGAGAAAAACCGGGAGATGGCATAAATGCAATTATAAATAAGCTCGACTTCAACTTTTTTTCAATTTTAGTTTTAATTGTTAACTTTTTTAATTATGAAATCATTCAGTTCACAAAGCGTAATTCCAAAATCTTTTAGTTTACAAATTTTTCATTTCAGGTCTTTATCTGTAAGCTTACATTTTTTATGCAAACATTTTAAAAATTTAGTTTCAAAGAATTAAGCAATTAAAAGGACAATTGTGAATCTGTTAAAAATGAATATATTTATCATTTTTATGAGTCAAAGAGTGTTCAGTTTTAAACGAAATTAAAAATCTTTTAATTTGTATTGTAAATTTATATTTTTAACAAGAAATCTTATTAAAAAACAAAATTTATTCAAAAGAGTTCTACTACAAGTTGTTTTTATTTGCAGTTCAGTTTCGATTTGATTACTCTTTTGAAAAAATAGACAGTTTTAAGAGTTCGAATTTGTTAATTTCAATTACCCTTTCAAAACTCAGGACCAGAATATAATCGGAAATTTACAAGAAAAAATTAATAAATTTTTTGTTCCAAATGCCTTTTCTATAAATAACAAACTTATCGACCAAAAATAGCAGAAAGAAGACAGTCAAAAGCAGCACAATGAATTTCTCTGACTTTGACTTTTATTTTGATAAAAATAATAATTTTGCGCAGAAAATTAAAATTTCTCATTTAAATATATGATCACAGATTCCCCGGAACTTTTCATGATTTTCTGACATTATCCCGTATTTTTTGGGGTGTACAAAATTCCGGGCAAATTTCCCGATTTCCCGTGTTGCTAGACACCCTGTAAATTTACAATTCAAATTTGAGAAACTCAAAAGTTCAAATTGAGATTATTGTTTGCCAACTAGTCACTTACAAAGTTGAACTGGTCAATATTGAGCCTTACAATTCATATTTTTATTGAAGGTTTGTAATTAGGTTGGATAAATTTCTCACAATGTGCTAACTAAGAAATTATGAATTTAAAAGTATTCAGTACTAAATCATTGTTTTAATAATTTAATAGTTAATACAAAATTCTGTACAAAATTATAAGTTCAATTGTTTTTAAAATATTAAGTACTATTAAATTAATAATTTTTGACCTAACACAATTTAATAAAATAAACCTACCCTAAGCATATGAATTGTAACGCCCAATATTGACAAGTCCGACATTATAACCGACTGATTGGCAAATATTAATTTCATTTCGAACTTTTAAAGTTTGAACATTTCAATTATACTAAAAAAGAAATTTAGAAATACGGTTATGATATATTTGGGACACATTTCATCGTTAAAAATTAATTATACAAAAAAGTCGATTTTTTAAAGAAATAGCCTGATTATTTTAATTTTGTCTTAAATATTGTTCGTAGGATGCCAAAGAACTGTATTTAAAAACAAAATCTCATTTGCATTTTTTAATCAAGGAACCGAACTGTTCTAATCAAAGAAAAATGTATTTTTCCTCAGTGAAGGTCTCCTTTTTGCTGCCCATATCGACTAAAAAAATGTAACCTTTTAAAGTTCTCTTTGCTGGTTTTGTGTGAATTGATTAAACTATATCCAAATATTTGTAGCCATTTTGCCCCTTTCTACTCACCCTTAATAATAGAAAGAGGAGGAAAAAGGGAGAATGGGTGATTCTTTCTCATGTACATGTTGAATATTCTGTCGAAATACAAATAAAATTTAATTTCCGCTTTTTAAAAACATATTTGTTCAGTTTTGACCGCCAAAATTATTTTTCCGGATTTTTCAATGACAATTTTTGTGATCAGGGCTTCCAAATGCAACTGTATACGGTGTTAGAGTGTTATCTTAATGATGTTTGAACGATATTTAGTATCATATGTGAATTAGAGAATAAAAATTCAGACCAAGGTTAATCATGAGCCCGATCTAGCTTGTTATCTTATCTATCTTTATTTTCGTTTTTCAACAATTCGTACGGGCGGTACGAATTATGAATGTTAAAAAATTCGTAAACACATTTAACTGAATTACATTTACTGAAATCCACAAAATAAAATTAATTTAAAAAAAAAATTGAATACGCCAGGGATAAGAAAAAAAATATGCTAGAAAATGAGAATGTTATATCACAATTATTTATTCATTGTATTGAATAGAGAAATCTCATATGAAAATTATATTATATTATAGGGCGTAATTAGAAGTAGATAATATAGTTTATAGAATGAATTGATTATATTGTATCAACGATACATATAATATAATACTGTCTAATACGTTGATTGATGTTATTTCAAAAATGTTACTCTTACATTTGAGATGTTAGTTAGTTTAATTATTCGATTTCAAAATTTAATACAATGAATAAATGTGAAATAAATCTTTAAATCATTTATTTCATTATTTTTTTGATTTGGTCACTTTTATTGACTTAAAAGTTCTATATCAGGTTTGTAAACCTTTTTTCAAATTTGAAATTTAAAAAAAATGTTAATGATTCGAGTGAGACATATTCAAATAATGATAATTTGTAACCAAAATGATTTTTTCAGTTTCTGAATTTAAGATTCTTCTTAATTAAAAAATCCCAAAGTAAAAAAATTAATTTCTAATGAGAAGCAGAATATACTTTCAACCAAGTACAAATACATGAATCAGTAAAATCCAAGTTGGCCAAGTAATTAAAAATAATCATATTAAAATAACTTGGAAAAATTCTGTTATAAATTCCCCTATTAATAAACCCGAAAGGTTTTTTTTTATAGTAAAAAAGGCTGTGTCTAATCGTCCCGAAAAAATGGGAGAGTTGGAAAAGGATATTGGATATTGGATTAGTCATCCAGAATTTCGGGATGACGAGACACTTCGTTTGAAAAAATAATAATTTTCAACCAAACAGTTGCATTTAGAACCAAAAAGTTAAGAACTTTCCAGGAAAGCGACGCATTTTTAACAAAATGATTGAAGTTTTAGCCAAATAGTTGATTCCGAATTTTCAACTACTATTTGGTAAATGGTCAAATTTTTAAATAAAGAAGATAAAACTTCAACGAAATAGTAACATTTTCAAGCCAAAAAGAAGATTGTTTAAAAAATTCAATTATCAACCTGAAAAGTTGCGTTTTCAACAGAAAATATATTTTTCAACGGATAAAAATGAATTTTCAACAAAAAAGTTGAATTTTTAACCAAATAGCTGAATTTTTAGGCAAAAAAAATTCAGAAGTTACTTGAATTTTCAATTAACAAAAAAAAGGTAATTTTCGACAAAGAAAGATTAATTTACAAACAAAAAAGATGACTTTTCCACCATAAAGGATCAATTTTCAATCCATAAGGACGAAATTTCTATCCAGAAAGACGAATGTTCAACAAAAAAGTTGAATTTTTGACTGAAAAAGATGACACTTGGACAAAATAATGGAATTTTGAACAAAATGCTCGAATTTACAAAAAAAATATTAAGCCGTAACTAAAAACTGTACCAATTTCAACCAGATAGTTGAATTTTCAAGTCAGAAGAAAAATTCTTTATAAGACAGTTGAATTATTAGCCTAAAAAGATGAATTTTCAGAAGAAAAAGAAAAAAAATTTTACCAAGCAGTTGCATTTACTACAAAATAATTGTACTTTTAATCAAAAGAGACGAATTTATAACAAAATGGATGAAATTGTATCCAAATGGTTGAATTTTCATGCCAAAAAGACGAATTTTTACACGACGGTTAGATTTTCAACATAAAGGATAATTTTCTACCAAGAAAGATTAATGTTCAACCAGAATTATAATTTTTCTACCATAAAAAGGGAATTTTCAATCCAAGCGGATGAATTTTCTATTCAAAAAGGCAAATGTTCAACAAAACAATTAAATTTTAAATAATAAAAGATGAATTTTTAACAAAATAGTTGAATTTTGAACAAAATAATTCAATTTTCAACGACAAAAATTTGAAAAGCGAATAGGGGAAAGAATTTGAAGACTGTGATTGAATTTGAAATTAATCGATGTTAAACGTTTTCGAATTACAAATGTCCAACTGTTAAGGCTTGCAATTTTAAAAAAGTAAAACTTTGATTGCGCATTGACGCAAATATAATTTGTTCAATTGCAAACGCTATTAATTATATATTTATCAATTAATACATTATTATAATAGTTATTATTATTATTAAAATCATTCATTTTTTAATGTTCTCAATTAAAATGTTACATTATTTCTAATTGTGAATTTCAATTTTAAAACTTTCATTGTGATTCACATTGAAACTAAGTATAGCAAACTTCTGAGAAAGACGGAAAAAGTCAATTTGTCGAATTTTTCTTTCAAAAAAATCGCACGATCCGAATCGAGAAAGTACTGTTATGATTTTTTTTAATTACATGATTAACTTGAACATTAAAAATGCATGCTATTGTATTTGGCAGAATTTTGGCATCGCAGATATTTTTTATGGGATTTCGTGTCCTTTTTTTTCTTGGTTTTCTTATTAAAATAAGTTCAATTAATTGAATTTCAAATTAAACTTTTCTTATTTACTGTTTTACTGAATAATAAGAAGAATATTCTAGACGTTATTGTACTGAAGCCTTGGCAGAGATAAAGTTGTATCAACAAAAACTTGTTTTTTTAGAACCGGATCGAACCAGATCGAATCAGGGCACATGAAATTATTTTTCTGGGAGTGGGAAAGCTCCTGCAGGCTTTCTGAAAAATTTTCGAATTTTAATTTTTAAAAGCTATATCTAAATATAAAATTTCATTGCACAACTTTTTTCCTCTGGACAAAAAGTTGTAGATTTTTTATTTTTGTAATCGAAGCCAAAAAACTGAATTTTTGAATCTTGGAGTAGAATTTTTAATAAATGCGCGTTTGAAATGACCTTCGACTGATATATTAGGAGAAATTGAAAAATCTATTTAAAAAATATCTTCATGATGATCAACCATAACCTTTCAGCGGGAAAGTTGTTAATTACAATATAAAGAAGTTTTCTGGCAAATGTTATCCCAATCGAATTGTTATATATTTTTAGATCTCACTAAGAACTACTTTCCATACCAGTGAGAAGAAATCTCACAAAAAATGAAAAAATTCAACTTTTTAAGTTTTTCAAAGCATTGTCGAACGCATTTATCAAATTTGGAGGCCTTACATTCCAGAATAGGGGATTAAATTATCTTAAATAAAATTAATGTCGTACCAAATTCGTAAGATTTCAAGTCGAAATATATTGCATCTTCAAAATATATTTGAATATTCAACCAAAAAAGATGAATTTTCTGTCGAAAGAGATAGATCTTCAACCCAGAAAGACGAATTTTCAATAAAAGAATTGACTTTTCAAACTAAAGAGTCGTATTTTTTTTTAGAAAACATTTGACTTTCCACCCGCAAAGATAAAATGTCAACAAAAAAGTTTATTTTCAACCACGAAAGATGAATTTTCATCCAAATAGTTGCATTTTCAAAAAGCGAGTTGAATTTTCAATTATGAAAGATTTTTCAGTCAAGAGAGGAAACCAGTTTTTTCATCGATCTTAATTCGACCTCAAATTTCAAAATAGCGTAGTTCTCAGAATTTTCAAAATTTTCAAAAATCCGTTAGCCACAAAACATTATTATTAGATATTACTCATTTCACTGACTTATTATTTGTTATTATTATAGAATACAGAATATTAGAGAGTTTTCTGGACGTCATTGAACTGAAGCCTTGACAGAGATAATGTTGTATCAACAATAGCTTGTTATGCTAGATCGAATCGAAATCCGGGTCGAACCGGGTCGAATAAGGCCACATAAAATTATGAAGTATGAAGTATAATTAGTATTATAACTTAAATATTTTTTAAATATGTTTATTATATATATATATATATATATATATATATATATATAATATATATATATATATATATTACATATATGCACATATTATAAGTATGTAAGTATAATAAGTACTGAGTATTAAGTATAAGTTTATCCAAAAAAAATGTCAAGCCAAAAAGAAGAATTTTTTAACAAAACAGTTGAATTTTCAACGAAAAAAACATTAAATTTTAACCAAGAATGGAATACTTAAATTTTCATTTGAAAAAAATTAACTCTCAACAAAAAAAAGTCGAATTTTCAACAAAATAGTAAAATTCATAACCAAAGAGATAAATCTTTAACGAAAAAATTTAATTTGTAACACTTGTAACATTTGTTCAATTTTCAGCCGGGCAGTTCAGTTTTCGAACAATAAAAATGAATTTCCAACAAAAAATGTAACAGTTGATACTTCAAACAAGAAAGATTTTAATTTTAAATAAATAACAGTTAAATTCAACTAAACAAGACAAATTTTTATCAAATTAGTTAAATTCTCAACCAAAATAGAATAGTTTTCAGAAAATATTTACATTTTTAACCAAAAGAGAAGAATTTTTTACAAAGTACTTCAATATTTAACGAAAAAATTATAATTTCTACCATGAAAAATAACTTTTTAACACAATAGTTGAATTTTTAACAAAATAGTTGATGAATTCTGAACCAAAAATATAATAGTATACTTATTTAACAAAAAATAATTAACCTTAAACCAAACAAGATGACTTTTCTACAAAAAAGATTTATTTTCTACCAAAAGATGAATTTCTAAACCAAAAGGATGAATTTTCAACAAAATAATTTAATTTTCAACCGAATAGTAGAATTTTCAACCAAATAGATGATTTTTGAAACAAAAATATAATAGTAGAATTTAAAAATAAAAAAAAAATTAACTTTTAACCAAAAAAGATGAATTTTTAAACAAAAAGTATTATTTTTTTCTCAAAGATAAGTTCCCAACATAAAATAATTCATTTGTAACCAAATAGTAGAAAAAAATTATACTATTTGGTTACAAATAAATTATTTTATGTTGGGAACTCATCTTTGAGGAAAAAAGTATTGCTTTTTGTTTAAAAATTCATCTTTTTTGGTTAAAAGTTAATTTTTGTTCATTTTAAAATTCGACTATTATATTTTCGTTTCAAACTTCATCTAGTTGGTTGAAAATTCTACTATTCGGTTAAAAATTAAATTATTTTGTTGAAAATTCATCCTTTTGGTTCAGAAATTCATCTTTTTGTAGAAAATTAATCTTTTTTGTAGAAAAGTCACATTTTTTGGTTAAAAGTTAATTTTTTTATTTTAAAATTCTACTATTATATTTTCGTTTCAAAATTCATCTATTAAAAATTAAAAAATTAGTTTAAAAACCCAAAACATATAAATGAGGAACCTCAAATATTACAGCAGACTCTTCAAATAAAAACAATTAACTATTCATAAAAAACAGTTGGATTTTCTACCAAAAAGATTACTTTTTAACAAAATAGTGGAATTGCCAACAAAATAATGAAATTTTTAACCAAATAGTAAAATTTTTAACTAAAAGATATGAAGTCTGAAACACAAATATAATAGTAGACTCTTGAGATAAATTTTAACCAGGAAGATTAATTTTTGAACCAGAAGATTGATTTTCGACGAAATAGTTAAATTTTGAACAAAAAAAAGGCAAAATTTTCAACCAAAAATGTAATATTTACATTTTCATTAAAAAAATTGACTCTCAACCAGAAAAAAATGAATTTTCAACAAAATAGTAAAATTTGTAACCAAAAAGATTAATCTTCAACCAAGAAAGGTAATTTTTAACATAGCAGTTCAATTTTCAACCGGGTAGTTGAATTTTCGACCAATAAGGATGAATTTCCAACCAAAAATATAATAGTTGATTCTTCAAACAAAAAATATTTTAATTTCAAATAAAATACAGTTGCATTTAACCAAAAAGAAAGAATTTTCAACAAATTAGTTAAATCCTCAGTTACTTTAGTTTAGTTAGTTAAATTAGTTAAATTCTTTACAAAGTACTTCAATTTTTAACGAAGAACTTGAATTTTCAAACAAAAAATTCTACTTTTCAACACAATACTTGAATTTTCAATCAAATAACTGATGAATTCTGAATCCAAAATTTTCAATTAAAAAGAAGTAACTACCAACTAAAGAAGATGACCTTTTTACCAAAAGATGAATTTTCAATCTAAAAGAATGAAATATTCATTCAAAAAGAAGATTGTTCACCAAACAGTTTAATTTTTAACCAAAAAAAAAAGAATTCTGAACCGAAAAAATATTAGTAAATTTTTCGATGAAAAAGATGCCTTTTCTACCAAAAGATGAATTTTCAATCCACAGGAACGAATTTTTAACAAAATAATCCAATTGTTAACAAACTAATTGGATTTTCAACCAAATAGTAGAATCTTTAACCAAAAAAGATGACTTTTGAACCTAAAATATAAAAGTAGACTTTTGCATTTAAAAAAATATATATTTTTCAACCAAGAAAGATGAATTTTCAACCAAAAGAAGATTATCTTTCTACTGAGAAAGATCAATTTTCAATCTAAGCGGCCGAACTTTCAATAAAATAACTCAATTTTCAACAAAAAATTTAATTTTCAACCAAATAGTAGAATTTTTAACCAAAAGAGCTGAATTCTGGAACAAATATTATAGTAGACTCTTTAATTAAATAGAATTAACATTCAACCAAAAATAGTCGGATTTTTGACCAAAAATATTACTTTTTAACAAAATAGTAGAATGTTCAATAAAATAATTAAACTTTCAAGCAAATAGTCGAATTTTTAACTAAAAGAGTTAAATTCTGAAAAAAATATTATAGTAGACTTTTAACCAAAAATAGTCGGATTTTCGATCACAAATATGAATTTTCAACAAAACAGTTGAATGTTCAATAAAATAATAAAATTTTCAAACAAATAGTAGAATGTTCAACAAAAAAAAAAAAATTCTGTAACACAAATACTATATAATACTAGACCATTAAATTAAAAATAATGAACTTTCAACCATAAATAGTTGGATTTTCCTATTCGCTTATTCGACTCGCATTTAAGCGAAAAAAACGAGACAAAGAGGAAGTTTTTGGAAAACATGGCCAAAAGGGGAACTGTTTGAAAAAAGGGGAATATGGGTAAGATATGAGTGTGAAGTCTGAATTCGAGAAGTGATTTGAGGAAAAAGTTTGAAGAGGGAGATTTAGTGTCAAAGAAGGGTGTAAATATTCATTAACTCTGAAAAGTAATTTTCATCCGGGTATTCTGAATTGCCCAGCCCACCCACCGAACTGGCCTTTAAGCTTTGCTGGCACAAATCGAAGTAACGGCCACACCTATACTAACTCGCGTGCAATCCGGGTTTTATCCAGGTCTACTGCACGGTATGGCAGTCGAGGTTTCTCGGGCAAGTTAGAAGTTGTTTCTGTTTTTCTGTACACGGGGGCGACGTCTCCCCGAGCGCTGATAAAATCGATTTCACACACCAAGCTTGCCTCTGTTCTTGGTGGAATCCTTTGGGAAGCATATACGAAGCACATATAAAAGCAAAAACGCCACTTCGTTGTTCGTTAGGGTGTCTGCTATACTCGCGCGGAAATGAAAAGACGCTGAATGGAATTGCGGAGGCGCTATTTTCTTCTCTAAACGTTTCTGCCTCGCGAAAATCTTCACTCAACGACGAACACTCTTTTCCATCAGATGTGACATTTCCATCAGCTAAATGTCTCGCTCCTTGTTTCCAAAATTTCACACTAGCAGCTTTTCTAACGCCAACCAACGAATATTCCAACAAAAATCTGCAACATTCGACTCTCATTTTATTTATTTAACAATTATTAATGTGTAACTGTAATAAAAAAGTTCCTTTAATTTCAGCATAGTCATGTAATTCAATAAAAACGTACCAAATTTTCAAATTTGACCAAACAGAACGTGTGAACAAATTTCATGGCAGTCTAGTGTTAGGTCTGGTCCTGGTCTGGCTTTGTCTAGACTGTCTAGTTTAAAAGATCTGGTCTGGCTCAGGATTAGCGCTGCTCACCTATCCAAGAAGAATAAAAATTGTAAGTTCGGTATGGAAGGTCTGGTCGGGCCCAGAAGTGGCACTGATCAGCTATCACAGAACAAAAGCAAGTTCTGACTTCGAGCAGCAAATTTTTCCATGACATATTTCTAAAAAGTTACGGAAGTCCAGCCAGCGGCTGACAGGCTTCCAACTAGTGGCTGACTGGGCGGTACGGCCCACAGCGGGGCAAAAAAAACGTCCGTGGACAAATTGATTTTCATAAGACAATTATTATCCGATTTGAACTTTTTTTTTCAAGTGAAAGCTAATAAAATTTCGCATCGAACTGTCATGGCCGATTTTGGAATCTTTGTCTATTTTTTTGTTTATTTAATAACAAAAAGAAAAAAAGATTGTGACTTTTTAAGTATACCGATTTAAAAAAAATGCTTTGATTCAATCAAAAATACCTGAAAAACTGAAAGCAACTATCCAAAAAAGATGTCCAAATGGTTTCGTGGGGTTTGGCGGCGATTCGTCACTTTATTCGCACTTAATTTGAACAATTTATGGACAAAAAGTTTTTTTCTATGGAATTGATCATATATCACTTGCAAATAAAACCTAAGTATCATATTTTGTCACCAAATAAAAGTTTGCCTTTTTTTACTATTTGGCTATTTTTGGAGGTACAAACTTGATTTTTTCGATGAAATTAACTGTAAATAACTAACTTCTAACTTTTTAAAAACATTTTGATGATAGTAAACAATTTATTATTGTAAAAAACAATTGTTTGAACAAATTTTTATCATTTTATGTATTTATAAATAAAATACCGTTTTTTCACAGAAATAACAGCCAGTTATTTAGCAATGATTTTTTGCTATGAATCGATAACATTTGACAATTGTTTAACCAAACTTAATTAACAAATGCATTATTTGGCTATTTTTCAGCATTTAAACTTGTTTGTTTTTGTGTAATCAACTGTTAATAACACATTTTTAAACTTTTTTTGATAGTTCGATAACGATCCACTATTTTTATTTTTATTAACAATTTGATTAACGTAGCCATACACGGTATATAATCCCCACCTGTGAAATACTTGTAAAAATCTTATATTATCTACTGTGTTTGTCTACGTTAATTAAATTGTTAATAAAAATAAAAATAGTGGATCGTTATCGAACTATCAAAAAAAGTTAAAAAATGTGTTATTAACAGTTGATTACACACAAAAAAACAAGTTTAAATGCTGAAAAATAGCCAAATAATGCATGTGTTAATTAAGTTTGGCTGAACAATTATCAAATGTTACCGATTCATAGCAAAAAATCATTGCTAAAGAACTTGCTGTTAATTCCGTGAAAAAAGCGGTATTTTATTTATAAATACATAAAATGATAAGAATGTGTGTGAACAATTGTTGCTTACAATAATAAATTGTTTAGTATCATCAAAATGTTCTTAAAAATTTAGAAGTTAGTGATTTGCAGTTAACTGCATCGAAAAAATCAAGTTTCTACCTCGAAAAATAGCCAAATAGTGCAATAGAAAAAACTTTATTTATTCCTTAAAAAATACCTGATATGGATATTTGTTTATAAAAATTGCTTTTAAAATAACAAATTATTTATTAACTTTTATTAATTCAACTGAAAAACTCTTTTTGTCCATAAATTGTTCAAATTTAGTGCGAATCAAGTGTTTAAAATATGAGTTGAACTCTCTGAAATATTAAATGCATTTTATATTATTTTCTGTAACAACGCCCGGGAATACATATTCAGATATTGCAAAACAAAGTACAAAATTTCGCTCTCTTTTATTATTTTAATATGTTTTTTCCACATATGTATGAAAAAGTGGCTTTTTGACACCTTTCTTCGTTCCGTAAAATTACACTTTATATAACTTAAGTTAAAAAATGAGCATTGTAAACTTTATGAAGAAATATTTTAGCTTAAAATTGTTTATTTAACAATACTTATTTAGAGTTTTATGTCTTTGCTTTCTCGATGCTTTTCAGGCCTGGAATATCAACCCTGGCTGCTATATCTAATGGATTTTAATTAAACTTAGTCAAGTTGTAGTACTTTATGGATAATGTATTTTGGCTAGAGGATATTCAAAAATTTTGAAAATACTGCGAGCTACATTTTTTTAAAATGTGAGGTCGAATTTTCTTTAAATTGTAATATTTCCGACACTTTCTATAGGATTCTAATGAAATTTATATGTGTTTTGTAAAACAAGATGCTGCTTTATGTAAAATATGGAAGAAATTTTTTTTTTTATTTCACAAAAAAAATGAAAACAATTTTGGATTGGATTTTTAAGGGAATAAGCTATATTTTAATTTTTTTTTTTCAAATCATATTCTGGGTCTCAAAACATCCAGAAACGACGAAAAATAGACAGGTCCAAACTCACATAAACCTAATACCTTCCATCACAAGTGATGAGAATGTAAAAATTCTAATTTTATGATCAAACTATGGTTACCATTAAAAAATCTTTAAGGGAAATTTTGATGGTCTCTTCAAAGCGAGAAACTTTACTGTTGAATCTTTTATCGTATTTTCCGTTCTTTAGCTATAAATTTAAATTTTTTATTCATTTATGACATGTTCCACGTTTGAAACAATAACCATTAACCCTATGAAAAAACGGTTTAAGGTGATTTTGTAGAACTTACTGAAAGTCATAATTTTTTTGTAGACTGTTTATCTCATCTAGTGTGCTCTGGTGAGAAAGTTGAATTTTTAATTTTCGCATTTTTATTCTTCATGGCTAAAACCATAAATATTGGCGGTAGAAGGCTGTCTGACGAACTTGACCTGTCATTCTTTCCAATTAAAATTAAAAAATTGGGTAATTGTGTACTTTGACAACTTTTCCTAATTTTGCAGTGAATGGTTTACGATAAATTCTATTTAAAATCAGCCCAAATTTCAAGATAAGTCTAGATCATTGTGTCAGAATGGTTTGATATTTGCATATATCGTTCTACGGTGAAAATGAAGGAACCCGTAGTTCACAGTTTATTTCGAATTTTTTTGAATTGCTTACAGCCATTCAAAGATTACCTGCGAATTCTCAAAAAATGACAAAACGTTTTTCAAAAAGTTTTGAAATTCAGTTCAGAAATAGCTGGCAACATGTGCTACATATCTCGTGAGTTTCGTTCTTGGTAAATCACTGCTTCACATCGAAAAAAAATTTTGGGAAAAAATCGAATGTTTTCATTTTTCAGAAAAATGTTCAAGCCACAAAGTTGAGATAGCCCGCATGAAACTGATAGGATTCCTTTTTTATATTAGCAGAACTTTTTAAGAATATTTGAAAAAATAAAAAGTTGGGGTTTTCCTGAAAAGTTTCATCTTACGTTTTCAAAATTCTATAAACAAAATAAAGAAGATTTTCTGGAAAGCTTCAAGTTTTGTCATTTTTTAAAAATATTTTGTTTACAGTTTCTGCTTATATAAGAAATAAATTATATCAGTTTTATCTCGGCTCAATCATTTTTGAGTCCGGGAAAATTTGTTTTCTTTAAATATATTTTTACATTCTCATTCATGAGAGTGTAATGTAATCGTCCGAAAATCATAAAATTTTGTCGGTGTCTGTCTGTATGTTTGTGTGGTTACCTGAATCTTGTAGCCACGCTAACTTTTGAAAGATTTGTCCAATCGAGTCAGCCTTTGGGAAGCTTTTTCAAATTTTGAAAAAAAAAATTTCAGTTTTACAATTATCGGTCAAAGTTTCTCATATATCGGAAAAAGACTTGCAAATTATCCTCATGGAATTTTCAATTCTGATGAAAATTAAAAAAATTATATACTTTTCAACATTTAAAAGAAAATTTTAATAGAAAAATATACTTTCCTGATGGATTAAGAAATTTCAAACCGAATTTTTACTAGATATGAATTGCATTTGGAAACTATCGCAATAAAATATTTTTATTAGGTCAAAATTCAAAAAGTAAGAGCATTTTCCAAATTAGAAAAGGAAATGTTTTTAATATTCCAGAAATGTTTGTTAACGTTTCTTATATATGAGGAAAAACATATGAAAATTATCCTAATGGCATTTTTAATTTCGATGAAAATTAAAAAAGTTATATGCTTTTCAACAATTTGAAAATTCTCAAAAAATAGAAAAAACTAATTTTCTGATAGTTCAAGAAATTTCAATCCAAATTTTTACTAGATATTAAATATATTTTGCAACTATCCCAATTAAATTTTTTATTAGACGTAAGATTTAATCGTGATTTTTAGTAGAATTTAACTAGATTTACCAATTATCTTCATGCCACTTTTCGTTTAGACACAAATTTGAAGAGTTCTAGATAATTGATAATTAAGTAGGTTAGCTATTTTGGGATATTTTTAAAACGCAGTGAAATAATTTTCAATATCTTTTACATACTGACTACAAACTTGTGTAGAGTTGACTTAGAACAAACTTTGAACAAAAGGGATCAAAGTCTCTAGTATAAGTTAATTTTAATTTTTAGTAAAGTAAAATAGTCTGCCCGCTCCGCGGACACATTGTCATCGCGCGCAGCTCGCTTCGCTCGCAAGTTTGAGCGCACCTTTCAAGATTTAAAAAATTTTCAAAAAATATAAAAAATAATCTTCTTATGTATTAGGAAGTGGCAATATAAGTTTTTAATAGATGTCAAAAATATTTCTAAACAATTCTAATGAAATTTTTCGATTAGACCAAAATTCAAAAAGTTAGATCATTTTGAAAATTATGCAATTTTTGTTTTCAAGAAATGCGTAGGTTTTAATCGTGATTTTAAGTAGATTTTAAAAAGACTGAAAAATTATTTTTATGATATTTTTCAATTGAACACGAATTTAAAATATTCTCGATAATAATTAATAAAATGGATCAGCTATATTGGGATATTTTCAAAACCCAGTGAAATGATTTTTAATATTTTTTTTTCACTGACTACAAATTTTCGTAGAGTTGACTGACAAGCGAAGTTTCAACAAAGGGAATCAAAGCCTATGACTTAATGTATCTGGTTAGTAAATTTAAAAATATTGTACCTTTTTATTAATATTATATTGAACAACAAACCTACTTCTTACATACCATTCCATTTTGTCTACATCGTTTTATTTTGTATAGAGAACCGTCTGTATAACCTAATTATCAAGCGCGAAGCGCGAGTGCTTCAATAAGAATGTAATCGACAAAGCCGCAGGTGCTTTAAAAACCATCGTTAAACACTTTTTAGAGTCCCAAAATAAAGGTCAAGTTCGTTTACCAGATATTTCCAACCAACATTAAAAAATTTAGAGCATTTTCAAAATTTAAAACAAAATTTTTTAAAGAGTGAGAAAAATTGGTAAATGTTTCTGGTACATGACAAAAAGACTTGCAAATCATCCTCATGAAATTTTCAATTTCAAGAAAAATTGAAAAAGTTATATGTTATTCAAGATTATTAAAATTTTCAAAAAAAAAAGAAAAAATATTTTTCTGATAGATTAAGAAATTTCATTCAAAATTTTTTCCAGATATCAAAATGTTTCAAAACTATCCCAAAGAAATTTTCAGATCAGACCAAAGTTCGAAAAGTTAGATCATTGTCGAAATTAAGAAATTTTTAATATATCAGTCGAGTATATATATATATATATATATATATATATATATATATATAT